>OX457043.1:24401388-24728888 GCA_949752735.1 Lumbricus terrestris | reverse complement strand
AAACACAGTCAAGTTACAGCCTCAATTTTCTCCGTTGACGAAAGGTCAAGTGCAGTGTAATAATCTTCTGTATTTATATAATTATGTTTAGGCTACATAATATTATTACATTTATATTTTGTTTTTATTAATGACTGAAGCATGGGTGAAGACCTGGGCGGAGATTTGGGGGGGACGGAAAGACGTGAGATTTTTTGGCGGACGAATGGCTGAGTGTCGCCAAAAAATTTCCATCTTTTGCCGGCTAAAATTTCTTACCACCATTTTTTTTGTCATCCGGCGAAATCTCGACGAAATTTTCTATTTTCGCCGCCAAAAAAAGTTGATGACCTTTTTTTAGTCGTGACGCTCAACGATTGGGGGGGGGGGATGCAATGCATGGGTCGTTCCCTCTGCCCCCTATAAGTCTCCGCCCATGGACTGAAGTTGCTAAGGTATAGCCTACCTTGGCGAAAAACGTTAGGTGCTCGACCACCGTCATCTTATCGAACAATATGTCATGCTGTGGACAAAGTCCGAGACTCTGTCGAATTCTGACCATGTCACGTCTGATGTCCATCCCGTTGATGTAGGCCGTGCCTTCAGTGGGCGGCAGGAAACCTTCACACACCCATTGACACGATATTTATCACACGGAAGATTCTCAAGTCATGTATTGTATTGTATTTAGGCCTAATCGTTCATAAAGCGCATCTAGTGTAATTATAGGGTGAAACATTCAGAGACGCGTCCAGTGCTGCATAGAAATCGGACAATATTGCGCTTAATTATAAGTGGTTCACGAGTAATATTACTCAACCTTGTTTTTTATGCGTAAGCCTAGGCCTACGTGTTATAGCACCTCTTCTTCGCAGCCACATTTGTAATAAACGCACATGTATACGCTACAATAATTGTATTCTACTTTGCAATGCGCCTCCGTTACACATGCTATAGGTTCCTCGTACCCAATTCAGTTTAATCTTACTGCTTGTTAAAAGATAATGTTTTGTTCATAAGAGTCAATACCGGTCTTTAGTGCAGGCCACGATGTTCCTACATCATGATGCAGGCGTAGGCAGATTTGACTTCACAAGACCCACAACTATAAATATTTTAAGTTTCCCAGAGCCACGTTTAAAATTAATGCGAATCCGAGACTCGCCTTTTTATCAGTCGCCGGTTGTTCTCTGTTTTTAATGCGTTTTATTTTCTTTTTCAGTCTACTTTAATAAGACCTAGATCTAATGTTAACCTACAAATATATGGGGCGCGGTTGTGCAGTGGTGCTGTTTCGTGTCTTGGAGCTGGAGAGTTCAAGGTTCGAATCCATCTCAAGCTGCATGCCGTGTATTATAGGGACTTTGAACCAAGTCTTTCACTTGCAATTGCTCGTGCGCTTCGGTGCAAAACTCCGATGCAGCGTCCGCGCTGTAGTCGGGAGCACCTCTGAGTGAGATTCTGAAGGGTCGCTACAGCAAATCCGAGAAATCAAAATAAACGAAATAAATGGATCGGAGGTGATCTGAAGTATATGTCTACCTGTAAGTATGTACATGGTCGTTGTTTTGCCTGCTCCGTTGTGTCCAAGAAGTGCCGTTATTTCGCCGACGTACATGTCAATGGACAGGTCGACGACTGATGGCTTTGGCGCTCCAGAAAAGACCTGCATCATCAACATTACTATTAAAGTCCATGGTAATATATATATATATATATATATATATATACACTGTGAGCCATAAAAAACCGTGCCACTTTATGTTTAGCTATATCTCTGTCATTTCTTTATCGATTTTTACACTTTTTGCATTATTTTAAACAGGAATCAATACTCTAAAGAGCAGAAATAAACATTATCGATTTCATCCTACATGCATGTTAAGCTTGTCTTGCGAAACTGAAGACACTAAAAAAACACGTGAGAATCGATCAATGCTGCATTTTTACTACTTAAATGCAAACAATTTTTCAGTGCCTTTATTTGTTTAAAGTTTGTGTTCAAAAGGACTTCCTTTTTCACGTACACATTTTGCCAAGCGACGTCGCCACTGATCAATTGCAGTGTCAATAAGATGTTGTTCCAGATCGTTCCAGACGGATACGAGACACTGCCGAAGTTCATCAGTGTTCTGAATGCGCTTTTGGTACACGCGCTGTTCCATAAGCATTTCCGTTCCAAATCGTTATGAATAATGCGTCTGACCGTCGTTTGTGTAAGATTCAGCTCTCTCGCGATTTGTCTGGTTGAAAGATGTGTTTTAGGCTTGTCTTCCTGGCTCTGAACCAATTCATTGACAGCGGCGATATTATCTTCAGTTCGCGACGATTTTGGCCGACCACTTCCCGCAGCGCGTTCAACTGAACCGGTAGTTCTCAACTTTCGCAGAAAGTCATCTAATGTTTTTCTTTTCCAATTCTTGTTCGGAAACTCCTTAATTAATCGTCTAGAAGAATAATTTTTGCATTCCCGCAGATTTTTAATTAAAATTTTATCATCAAAGCTCAACATTTTAAAATTTTAACTCAAATTTTCAACCATCAACTTTATTTACATTATGCTGCGAAACGGATATGACGTCATCGCGCAAGTAAATAAGTAAATCGTAGAGATTTAATTTTTCTTTCAAACGATACAAAAAGATATAAAATTGTTAAAATATCGACCGAGATATAGCTAAAAATAAATTGGCACGGTTTTTTATGGCTCACAGTGTAGTATATATAAATATATATGGTAGTCACGTATGCATGCTACGAGATTACAGAATGTTCTGGTCGGGACATTATCAGTTCGTCGTCGGCTGTGAGAATTTGTCGTTGAATGTAGTGGCGCTATATAAATATACATAATATAATTGTCCTCCGGTTGCGGGCGTTGGTGCTGGGGAGGGAGGGAGGGATATAGGCCTATACTAGGGATGTTGATTTAATCGCGTTAACGCGTGCGATTAACGCGCTAAAAAAGTTGCGATTAAACATTTTAACGCATTAATCGTATATGCGTTAATTAGATCTGATTGAAATGGAATCAGAAGCAGAAAAACTCGTTTTAAACGGAAGGCTCAAACTTAAAACTAGCGATACATTCTTTGGCAAATGTTCCAAAAGGAATTTGAGTATTATCGTAGCAATTCGTCGCTCAATTATCGCCAGCTGCATGCGAACAAAAACATGCATTAACGCTAGCGATGAGTGATGAGTCGTCGACATCGGCCGCAACGTACAATGTATAGGCCTATCGTTCACTAAGATTGTTTTCTCACCCCGTCAGACTACGTTGGTTGAACTCCAGGAGATGACCAATGGATTTCAGGTTTCAAATGATAAACGTTTACAGAAGGACAACTGAGACGAGGTTTGACAAGAACCGCAACCTCTTGTGAAAAATTGTGACTAAATAATGAGGTTCAATAGTTAGACCTACTATTGTTAATTAATAAGAGCATCCCTTGACCTGACCAATGTAAATAAACTGGTCTGCTAATAGGCTTCAGTTGGCTGAATAAATAATTAATTTTGATAGAAAAACGGTTGTCTAATTTTCACATTTAGGCCAATAGGCCTATGCCATTTTAATTAAAGGTGGCTCAAATGAAAAAATTAACGGATTTTGAGCAGTTGACTAGGCTAATCGGAAAGTCGTGGTTAGCAAGCTTGATTTTTAGCGGGTGCATGGAAAACAAGATGGCGGCCAAAATGGCGGCCTAACCACGATTTTCGTTCTCAGGAGGGTCGAATTAGTCTAGAAAAGCATGTTAGCAATAAATTACATGATTTGCTCCTAACAGTATTATTTCCAGATTCCATGCCTAGTCCAATTGGCGGCCATCTTTTTTCCCGTCAAAATTAGCCCACTTGCCGTGGTGCGATTTTTGGCAACTTTTAGTATGTTGATCACCACACCCAATACAACATAAAATCATCATAAAACGCTTTCTTGCAATTTGTTCCGGGTTCACCGAAGTTTTTTCGTAGATTGACCCGACTATATAGATTGTAGGCCTACTCCTTTAATGCCTAGTCTATGTGATGCTGCCGACGAAGATGTGTACTGTACCACTATTATCCGGATTAAACGAAACCGCTCCAACTGTTGAACACTAGCTAATCAAAAAATATGTGTGAAAGATCAGAGGTGATCAGTGACCTTTCTCAGATGTCGTATCCGTATTCCGACCTTGGCCATTGGATCCCCGTCCTCGAAGAATTCCGCATTTTTACCATACGTTGGCTGAACGAAATCGTCGTCGTCGGCGACGTCGCGTATCTTCTGATCGGTACGACCACACCAGTACCAGGCCTGCCAACATAGATTAGATCAGTACCGGTACTGTTACTCATTACATGTCAGTTGCGGTTTGCGCTTACCCAAACCATAAGGGCTTTTTAGCGTGCACGCAGTTCACACAAAATGAGAAGTTCTAATAGGATTTGTGCAGTTAATTGTAGAAGCACTTATATGCAATTTAAAAAATAGTGAAAAGGCTTATTGTCATTCTATTGTGAGTAATTTACCATGGAGGATGGGAAGGGAAAGAACAGGTTGTGCAGTTCTAAAAATTGCTTTTAAAGCAGAGCAAACAATGCCTTTGACTTTGTTGACAGCTCACTATCCTCCACATGGTCTGGACTGTTTCATCCAAGGCGATCCGCTTAGCAGTTAGGCTACTCTCGTGACTGGATCTGCCCACTCACTTTTGTAATGAATCTATTCATGCACAATGGCACATTGTAGTCATAATACTATAGGCTAAGCCATTGTCATGAGTTTGCATGGTTTGATTATAAATGGTTTAATAGGCCTATAGTTCAGTATCGGTGGTATTCGAACGTGCTCGTGGTATCGAAGCTCATCTAGGCCTACTTTCTGAAATGCAGATGCGGCAGTTTTCGCAAAAATTGATCAAGCTGCTTTAATTACTCATACTACATGCAGTGGCGTAGCCAGGAATTTTTCATGGGGGGGGGGGGGTTTATGGCCGGAAACTCTGTTTTTTGCTATTTTTTCTTACTTAAATGGAAAAATAACCTTAAAAAATCTTTTTTTCGGAGCCAATGGGGAGTTTAACCCCCGAAACCCCCCTTGCCTACGCCACTGACTACATGTAAGTAAAAGACTTGGAGAAATAAATTAGCGTCGGTAGCACATGGATGGCCCCTTTGAATTCCATTCTCATTTTGCCTCCGAAGCTAAAAGACAATTATACGACATTTATTCGCGAAATGTAGACTGTAGAACGCGAACAACTGAGATTGGAAAAAGTAGGAAAACTGTAGAGAACTGTTCTTCTTATTAAACATAGCATACATCGCTGAAGTAAGTATAAGTGACCATACGAGTATTCTACTTCTTTAGCCTAGTGGGCGTAACTATAGTAGAGGGGCCGAATGACGACAATAACCCTAACCATAACCGACCCTCACGACGCCTACCCTGACCATAATCGACCCTCACGACGTCTAACCTGAAACCTAACCGACCCTCTCGACGCATAATTAATCTGAGCCATAACCGACCCTCACGACACCTAACCTGAACCTAACCGATACGTCGGTCCCCGATACTATAGTTATGTCGGCTAGTTATTAGACTTTCGGTCACAATGGAAAAAGTAAGAAATTATTGTATTATTCAGCTGTTTTCTGCCGTCTAACCGTGAATGGAAAGTAGAAGGGCTGGGGCATGCCGAAGTCGCCAGGAAGCAGAGCATCGAAATACCAGGTGATGACGGACATGTAGAGAATGTCAACGGCCATCATGGTGAAGACATGACCCATCGTGAAGTTCTGGTTGATGTTGACAGGTCTGTGCAGATTACTCCACTGCAGACCGACACCTGGCGTCAGAAATCATCAATCATCATCATCAACATCATTGGGCTCAATGCCCGTAAGAGTCCGACGCCACTCTCTGTCTGAGTCTGTCTCGCGTCATGTTTCCCAGCTTCAACAGGTCCGGTCAGCAGGTCAGCTCCATACCATTAACATCTTGGAGCAGCTAGACCATGCACCTTGTGTGATTGAAGAGAATATTGGGGGAGAGGCATGAAGGACAACTGGGTCAATGCCAGTATGTGTCCCACGCTCTCCCCCAACTCTCTCCACCGGTCTGTCCTACTGTTGCTTATCAATTATTTGTTTGTTTGTTTGTACGCGCACTTGTTATAGCGCCCCTTCAAGCTCTCTACTCAGAGGCGCTCCCGACTGCAGAGCGGACACTGCATCGGAATTTCACGCCGACGCGCTGAGCAATTACGAGTGAAGGACTTGTCCAAGGTCCCTACGCGGCGACTTGAGGTGGATTCGAACCTCGAACCTTCCGGCTTCAAGGCGACGACGCCACCACTACACCACCGCGCCCCACAATTATTGTAATTAATATTATCATTAATAATTAATAATTGATGATTAATGATTAATGATTAATATTAGTTATCATTAATTACTAATTATCAATAATTATTAATTATTATCAGGATGCATTAATCATACAGAACTGTGTGTCTTTATAGCATCCCCGCTTTTTCAACCCACATTCTAGGCCCCACCAGAGCCAACCTGCAGACCCACCAGGGCCCACCCATGGGCCCCATTACGGTTCACCTGTTGCCTCCAATTGGATGGTGAGGGCTGACTTGGGGTCCGACAAAAGTGACTGTCTACGATCTAGTCAGAAAGTTACATGATACCAGTACATTTGCACTGTAAATTTTTTGGCAATATGTTATGTGCGAATGAGTACCAATTGATAACTAACTAATTACCGTAGCCTATCTACTGCCTTTGTTGCAAGTCTCCAGTCATCAAATATTAGGAAAATTTAGCGACTAACTCATAGGCCTACCTAGTTAAGTCAAATAAAATTATTTACCGTAAATTATCTTTAATTCTTAATTTCATTACCCATGTCTTCGTATTGTGACAGTATTACGCAGCCGAAAGCCATTGCAAGGTTGTTGTCCAAGGATAATGCCATCTTGACCGGAAAAGATAGGCTATCCATTCGGAAGCTGAGGAAGAAGAAGGGCATGTAGAGGATGATGTAGAGAATTGCACCAGCGGCAGCACTGGCGTTTGCTGGAAAGAAAAACATCGTAGGCGTTATAGAAGCCAAGCTACCACAGAGCCAGATAATAACGATTCTTAGAGGATTCAGTGGCTTATTAAACCCACAAGCAAAATGCATTTAGATTCGCCTCCTGCGACTTAGGACTAGGTTCTATAAGGGTATTTGCGTGCAGGCCTACTTAGAATTAGAGATAGGCCTAGTAGAAATTCACGAAGTCGAGGAAGCAGTGAGTTTCGGCATAAATTTTGCTGTTAATTACCCAGATTTTTGGTAAATTCCGTTAAATGAATGCAACACGGAGTTCGGGAATGACGTGTTTCAACCCAGTGTCTGAATTCTACAAACGAGATCTTCACTATAAGCTTAATTATATATGGTTGCATGTTTCATGTAGCATGCATATAGTGATTATACAAAATATGAATGCAGAAACTATGTGCTGCGCTTTGATTGCATGGGCGGAGACCTAGGGTGGGACAGGGGGACAGTCCCCCGCAATGGAGGTGCTGGGGAGGACGGCCCATGCATTTGTTGTCCCCCCCCCAATCGTTGAGCGTCACAACTAAAAATAAGGTCATCAACTTTTTTTGGCGGCGAAAATAGAAAATTTCGTTGAGATTTCGGCGGATGACTAAAAAATAAAAAGTTCGTCAGAAATTTTGGCCGACAAAAGAGATGAAAATTTTTCGGCGACACTCAGCCACTCGTCAAAATTGCTCATCATAGTCTTGGTTTAATACTTGAAAAGCATCCTGGCAATTGTTTAAAAAATTCACACTGAAATAGTGACATTTTAGGCTGTTAGCCTATATGATCCAAATTTCATTTTATTTAATTACTCAAGGACATGATTTAAGACTTCATTAAAATGTTCTTCTAATTGTTAAAAAATGTTACTCTTTGGGTCAACATGTAGGCTACTTCTCTTGGAATCCACACAAAAGAAAAGCACAATCTTCGTTAGCATGGGCATCCTGGAGCACTAATTAGGTCAACAGACTCAAATTTTGCACAAGAAATCAAACAAATTCTGTCTGCATTAGCCACTATTTAGTGAGCCAATATTAACACTGTGGAAATAGTTTTCATCTAGTCTATCAAAGAGTCTTGACAATTTAGTAAAGGCTGATTTGTTAACGCATGCAGAACAAAACAATATCCCGCTTCTGTGATGCTGGGAGGGAGTGTAGGACATTTCCCCCTGGACAAAAACCCCGGACAATAACCCCCGGACAATTCCCCCTGATTTAGTCTAGGACATTAACGCCCCCGGACAATTCCCCCCCCCCCTTTGCTGCGTAAATAGCCTATTTCTGTAGGTATAATTTGCTAAAACTTCGGTTAACTATTCAGTTCAAAAATTCGTTGCATCCAACTTCTATTTAAATAGCAATTATTTTTATCCATCCATCTCCAATTTAAGCAAGAATATTTTCATCAATCCAGCTTCAATTTAAGCACGAATATTTTCATCAATCCAGCTCCAATTTAAACAAGAATATTTTCATCAATCCAGCTTCAATTTAAGCACGAATATTTTCATCAATCCAGCTCCAATTTAAACAAGAATATTTTCATCAATCCAGCTTCAATTTAAGCAAGAATATTTTCATCAATCCAGCTCCAATTTAAACAAGAATATTTTCATCAATCCAGCTCCAATTTAGGCAAGCACATTTTCATCAATCCAGCTTCCATCTAAGTAAAATTTAATTTGTATCAATCCGGCTTCTATTTAGCGAGAATTCTTTTAATCAATTTAACTTGCGTACTTAGCACCGGCGTTTTATAGTAGGCCTACAACCACTTATACGCAATATGTTCTACCAGGGGGGAAATTGTCCTACCCTAGGGGGAATTGTCCGGGTTGTTGTTGTCCGGGGTTGTTGTTGTCCGGGGGTTTTTTCCAGGGGGAAAAATGTCCGCGCCCCGCTGGGAGGTGACTTTCGCGCAGTGAGGAACATTATTGAGCATGTACAAGAAAAGGAATCAATGTAATTAAAATCGTCGCCTCTTGTAATCAATGCCAACAGAGAAATAGCAACATAAAAAGCACATCTTGCTGGCTGATTTATGGTGGTGCCTTTATAGGCGGATCTCGGATGGCCCATTTCTAGTGGTGCTGAGCACTCACGGGCAGGGCTGTAGGGCCTGCTGGTAAATCTAGAGGTGAGTACACGCTGACTGGGAGAAAAGGCGACGAATTTTAGGCCCGAAATGTTCTGACGACTTTTTTCGTCATCCAGCCGAAATCTTCATTAAATTTCACCAATTTTCCGTCAGAAAAAACTGATGACTTTTTTGTCATTTGCTCCCAATTTCAGCCGAACTACTCCTGAATATCCGCGTGTACCCTGGTTTACTCGCGTATACCCGTGTACCCTGGTTTTTACCCGCGTGGACTGTATACCCTGGTTTTCGGGAGGTGAGTATAATACGATGCCGTTTTTTCGCAGAGGTCAGTATACGCCGTGCTATACCCGCGTATATCTTTGATTACAGCCAGGGGCGCCGTTAGGCGTACGCACTTACGCAAGTGCGTACAGCGCGGAAAGGCAAAAAAAATAACAAATTGTAAATTAAAGCGTGAAATATTATAAGCGATGAAATTCTATTGAATCTACTTTAGTAGTGGACCACGTACACTTCTCACTCACTGCATGCCCATTAAAGATCGTCATAACAGTTCATAACTTCATTTCGCGTCTTCTTATTTTGTGCAAGTTGTGCGTACAGAAAAAAGTGCGTACAGAAGTTGTGCGTACAGAAAAAGTGCGTACAGAAAAAAAATCCTGGCGGCGCCGCTGAATTTACAGCCCTGCTCGCGGGCCTCGCAGAGTCGGCGCCCATGAGAGGCGCTCCGACTACAGCGCGGACTCTGCACCGGAGTTTCACGCCGAGGCACACGAGCATATTTTGCGAGTGAAGAACCTGCTCAAGGACCCTACGTGGCGGCTTCAGGTGGATTCGAACCTGGAACCCTCCGGCTCCAAGGCACCAAAATCCACCACTACACTACCGCCCCCCACTATATGGTATCATTTGGTCCATTTTAAGCTCCACGTTGGTATACGTTGGCAGGGTAAGTTTGTGAATGGATAAGTGTCGGTTAAAAGCGAGCTTACAGTGTGAGAAGAAGGTGGACATGGCGCAGCAGTAGACGATGACGGTGATGGCGAAGAGCGTGAGAAAGACGAAGGTGATGGATGGATCCGTGAAGCTGATCATTGCCCCTCTGCCCGTCGTTACGTGGAAGATCAGCGTCATGATGCCAACACTGATCATCATCGAAACGATGAACTTTAAGATCCAAGCCAACCAGTAGAGACTCGCCTGCATTCCCATCAGCTTCATCGACTCCTGGAACACGCGAAAACAACGAATATATCAGCGGAATCCAGATCCATTTCTGGGCTTCTCGTTGTGGCCGTTATTGTACCCTAATAATTAATTATTGGCACGATTCGTATACTTAGGCTGACCCCTCGCCAGAGGGAATAATCCTAGCCTGAAGGGAAAGAAGAAGTATAATTATAGCCTAATGCTTTTGGACAAGCAGATCTCCCTGACGTAATTTCAGTGTGCTGTTGAGAAATTTCAAAATTTTGCATCAGTGTAATTTATTTATAATTAATTTTTCTGCAGTTGTGAAAGATTGCATTACAGCGAGATTTCAGTCAAGTACGCCATAATTATTCGATAGGTTTACTATTTGCATGGGCGACCGCCGTAGGGTTAAAAGCTAACGGTCAGTTGTACAGTTTTTGCAAGAGCTTGAAGATGCAAGGCACCAAATTAGGAGCATCTTCATTTCTGTAGATATTTCCTAAACGTAGATTTCGGACTTTCACGGTGTGTATCATTTGTATATTTTGTATCATTAGTATCATTTGTATCAGTTGCATCATTTGTATCATTAGTATCATTTGTATCATTAGTATCATTTGTATTATTTGTATCATGTGTATCATTAGTATCATTTTTATCATTAGTATCATTTGTATTATTTGTATCATCTGTATTATTTGTATCATTTGTATCATTAGTATCATTTGTATCATTAGTATCATTTGTATTGTTTGTATCATTTGTATTATTTGTATCATTTGTATCATTAGTGCTTTAATACGAAGCTACATTGCACTATGTGTCCAGAGACAATTCCACTATGTTCTTGAAGAATCTCAAACTGTTCAATTTAGCTGTGGGCGGGCGGGAGCGCTTCTGAGGAGCCTACATGCACAACGAAAAGACGCTATATATAGTATAGGTCTAAATATTGTTACAGGCCTATTACGCACCTCTGTAATCATTGCAAAGTAATCTGTTTCCACTTATTTCATTGATGACGGATATTACATATTTCAATATAAAGTAATATCAGTTTTATAATCAAATCATTCCGTCTCAAAATTTGAATTGCGCCTGTTCCATGGCACTGAATATAGAGCACCATTCGCCACTGCAGTGCTGGTATCACCGATCAGTGCTTTGAATATACATTGAGTGACAGAGAGACAGAGAGACAGGGAGACAGAGAGATCATGGGGTAGGGTTAGGGTTAGGATTGGGGTTAGGGTTAGGGTTAGGGTCTGTCTCTCTGTCAGATAGAGAGACAGACAGACAGACAGACAGATAGAATATACCTTGAGTGACAGAGAGACAGAGAGACAGAGAGAGACAGAGAGACAGAGAGAGACGGAGAGACAGAGAGACAGAGAGATCATGGGATAGGGTTAGGGTTAGGACTGGGGTTAGGGTTAGGGTTAGGGTCTGTCTCTCTGTCAGATAGAGAGACAGACAGACAGAATATACCTTGAGTGACAGAGAGACAGAGAGATATAGAGACAGAGAGACAGAGAGAATATACCTTGAGTGACAGAGAGACAGAGAGACAGAGAGAGACGGAGAGACAGAGAGACAGAGAGACAGAGAGACGGAGAGACAGAGAGACAGAGAGTGACAGAGAGAATATACCTTGAGTTTCTTCTCCTTTTCCAGAACGATGTCCTTGCAAATGACCGCTGCGGAAACGATGAAGCTGAGCATGATGATGAGCGGAAGCTGTTCCTGTAGTACGGACACAAACGGATCGTGGCGGGACTTTGGATCCGGAAAGCGCTTCAGCCGGACCTCCACGTCGTGCAAGTTCACATCGCGTTTCATCATTTCCATGATGCTGAAGTCGATGGCTCGTTGCAGCGACAGAAAGCCAGAATTGTAATAGCCTGTCATTGACAAGGATGACCAGTTGAAGTGAAAGAACAACATCAGCCTTAGAAGTTCTTCTTAATTAAGGCAGTGTTTAATCTAGTCCCCCTTGCTTTGAGGGGGGAATTTAGGTTTCTGCCACACACCGACGACAGCCACGACAACCTTTGACCAGAATAATTTCTGACGGCCTTATTTAGTCTGTTCGCAAAATTTCATTCGAGAAACCGAGAAACGTGTGTGTAGTTTCACAATGTTCAATCTGATTACCTTTTTTTACTACTTCAATGCTCTGCAGTCAAATTCTTCTTCTGGCGGGTAAACTTAAAACTTCTACATGTAAACAGGAGCTGTCGAATTTTTCTGTTGGACGGTTGATATACCGTATATATAGGCCTACTTTTTCTGGGGGACACTAATTACATGTGAACGACATCTCTCGGTTTTCTGGGCGGGGATTCTCATGGGGGGGGAGATGAAATCACCCTAAGAGACGTCTAGATTAAACACCACCGGTATACCCTTAAGATGCGCCCTTCTGTAGCCTACTTCTGTATACCATACAGTTAGAAATTGATCTGATTTTCTTGGTTAGACATCAGACAATACAGTACCGTTTCCGTTATAGGACCTTTAATACTGCGCAAAACCGTCACTAATCCCGTGTGAAAAATTAAAGAATCCGTAGTAAAAGACGCGTCATTCTCCCGATAATCTATTCCTTTAGCGAGTAAAAGACGCGTCTTTCTCCCGCTAATCTATTCCTTTAGCGGTGATTAGCGTATCATTAGCGAAGTCGAGGCTCCACCCACAAATCATTAGCTGGATCGCTAATGACAGCGGAGGCTCTGAGGGTTTAATGGCACTTATAGAGAAGCAGGTTATCAGTAGCCTACTTCCGTGTCTTCGGTACTGTAGGCCTACATGTACATGTAGCTTATGAACTGAATCAGTCGCTAAGGTGTATTCATTGACTTGCCGATAATATACTGTCAATGAGACCTGAATAATTATAGTTATTATAGTTAACTAATAATGTAATGCACATTACAGACTGCCTACTTACAGACTGTTGACTTGAAATGCAAACGTGAATTTAGTAATGAAGGTGACAGACGCATACGAGTGCTTCTAAAAGGAATATAGCACACGAACTAGTGTGCTGTGCAGTGCTTCTTTAAACCTGCAATCCATTCTATATTGTTCACTCCAGCTATTCCCAACTCCTTTCAGAGCCAGTTACCATCACCAAAATCACCGATGGCACCTCGTTTCCATGGAGTACTCAGTCAAAACTACCAGATTATAATCAGATAATTAATCGGTAGGAGTAGTAGTAGCAGTTGTGGTAGTATAGTAATAGTAGTAGTATAGTAGTGGCGCTGTAGTACTTGTGGTGTGTCGTAGTGTACATGGGCGCCGACTCTGCGAGGCCCATGAGTGCTCAGCACCACCAAAAATGGGCCATGCGAGGCCCGCCAATGCATGGGCACCACCAGAAATCAGTCAGCAAGATTTGTTTTTTAAGAGATTATTTCTCTGTTGGCATTGCTTATCTTTAACAGCCATTCCGTATTTTATATATTTTTAAAATCTCAGTTAGTCTACCTTACTATTATTACAGTTTTACCCCATCCGGTAGTCTGAACTTCATTGGTCCTCAGTCGATCAGCGAAAACGAGGAAACACAGAAATCCTGCTTATTCGATCCGCTTCCGTAATTTTTCCTCCGGACGAAGGCGACGATTTTAATTACATTTATTCCTCTTCTTGTGCATGCTCAATAATGTTACTCACTGCGCGAGAGTCACCTCACAGCACCAAAAAAGGGGACTTTGTTTTGTCTGGTCTAACAACTCAGCCTTGACTAAATTGTCAAGATTATTTGAAAGACAAGCCTATAATAATTATGAAAAACAATTTCCACAGTGTATGGCCTAATAATGGCTTACTAAATGGCGGGTAATATAGACAGAATTGCTTGATTTCCTGTGCAAAATTTGAGTCTGTTGACTTAATTAGTGTAGATGTAGAGTGCTCCAAGGATGCCAATGCTAACGAAACTACTATATATAGCTAGTGGTTTTCTTCTGTGTGGATTCCAAGAGAAGTAGCCTACTTGACCCAAAGAGTGATAACAAAATTTGAAACATTTCGGAATCTGGGACATTTATTGAAGTCTTAAATAATTCATTCCGAAAACTTATATAGCGCCTCTTCAAGAAGCCTACTCAGAAGCGTTCCCAACCCAGCCACGGCTAAAAAGATAGGTATTGAGCAAGTGGTAGAAAGCAGGCAAATTACTCCGAGGTAGCTAGTAAGCGTGCTGCAAGCAGGAGCCCATTCCATGTGGACGGGTCAACAACCGAAAAGGCTCGATGCTGTCCTTCTCCTTGTCCTTCTCGGTCTCCGTGTCCGTGTTCTTCTCCGTCTCCGTGTTCATCTCCGTCTCCGTGTCCGCGTCGGTGTCCTTCTCCGTGTCCGCGTCCGTTTCCGTGTCCTTCTCCGTGTCTTTCTCCGTGTCCGCGTCCGTGTACTTCTCCGTGTCCTTCTCCGTGTCCTTCTCCGTCTTCGCGTCCGTGTCCTTCTCCGTGTCCTTCTCCGTGTCTTTCTCCATCTCCGCCTCGGTGTCCTTCTCCGTCTCCGTCTCCGTGTCCTTCTCCGTGACCTTCTCCGTGTCCTTCTCCGTCTCCTTCTCCGTCTCCGCGTCCGTGTCCTTCTCCGTCTACGCGTCCGTGTCCTATCCGTGTCCTTCTCCGTGTCCGCGTCCGTGTCTGCGTCCGTGTCCTTCTCCGTGTCCGCGTCCTTCTCCGTCTCCGTCTCCGTGTTCTTCTCCGTGTCCTTCTCCGTGTCATTCTCCGTGCCCGCGTCCGTGTCCTTCTCCGTGTCCGCGTCCGTGTCATTCTCCGTGTCCGCGTCCGTGTCCTTTTCCGTCTCCGTCTTGGTGTCCTTGTCCTTCTCCGTCTCCGTGTCCTTCTCCGTGTCAGCGTCCGCTAAATCAGGGTGGAATTGTCCGGGGGTTTTGTCCGGGGGGTTTGGGCGGGGGTTGTCCAGGCATAAATGTCCTACACTCGTGGGTATGTAGGCCTACATGATATATATAGCATAATTATGTACATAGTCATGACCATCGGGCTCCCACCCCACGCCTAATGAACTTATTATCTGTTTGTAACCTAAATTTTCATTCAGAAGAAGCCATGTGGCGGAAACGCGTCTGTTGAATAAATCTTATATATATATAATATATTTATATAAGAAATCTGTTTTATTCCATCTGTTTTCAAATTTAAAACGGTGCAATGCACACAGCAAGTGTGAGTTAAAACGACGGCAATGTGTTCAGTGAAAGTAAGAGAACTATCTATTCTAGGGTGACACTGGAGGAGAATAATATCTATTTTCGTTTAATGAAATTCAATCTGACAAACCGCAGAATGATTACAGATACAGGTTATACGAAATAAAGAAGAATAGAAGTTGAAGTTAGGAAAAGTTTGAGAGAGCAGTGTGTAGTCAAGTTTTTGAAGCTGCTTAGGGTGCCAAACCAAATCAAGTGGGTTTTGGAAGAGTTTAAAGAAAGACGATTAGACGACATCCACATATATATGTCACATATATATCATATACATCATACTTATATATCAAATATATCATAAGTATATTTTAAAAGATATAATAAATATCATATTATATCATATATATTTCATATATATATCATATATATATATAATATATATCATATTTATATAGCAATAGCATATATATGTCTACATATCCATATATGATATATATCATTTATATATATGATAAATATATACATCATCTATATCATATAGATATATCGCAAATTATGATATAAATCATTACATAACATATATCATATATAATAATATATATCATATATATATATATCATATAGATATCATATATATGACGTGATATATATGATATATATATATATATGATATATAATATGTCATATATAAATGATATGTGTATATGATCTATATCACATGCACATATATCATATACATATCATATATGAATCATATATATATATATGCTATACATGATATATATATCATTTATATCATATATATCATAAATATCATATATATCGTATAAATTATATGCTATATATGATATATGTGACATATATTATATTTATCATATATCATATGTGTCATAGGAACTCCTTCGGCCTTCACAAACTAATGAACGCCCACACCGGACATAATATGTATATGTATATCTCACAGCGGACATTTGGAAAACCGCTTTAACTCATAATATGAGTTAAAGCGGTTTTTCAAATGTCCGCTGTTAGCGTCCTCATGAGTGGTAAAGGTTAATCCTAGCCTACAAGCTATTTGGCATAGGCTACTATTATATTTTAATTTTTAATATTTTGAAATTGAAAGGGTTTGATGCTCATCGACAATGGAGGTCCGTGTCTGTCTGCTTGTCTGTCTCTCTATGTCTGCGTCTGTGAGGTCCCAATTTATGCGCAACAGATGTTTCAACTGCCGTGAGCCGCCTGGTCAGACGCCACAGCGCAGTCCCCCACCTCTCAGCGTACGTAGACCCGACTAATAGAGGTCCCCCGAGAATCCGTTAAGTTTGAAACTGACATTCCAAACAGTCTCCAAGGCCAAGAAGTGCTCAGTCATGTTTCCATGTGCAATTGTGCATGCACATATACAACCGACCTACTCCACATGCCGACGGTTGTCCATGCAGTGCGACTTAATGGGAGAACGGCAGACGATAAATGATGAACTTTAATCTTTAACAACTCGTCCCATGTCGCGCGTCAGTACTTACATACATACATACATACATACATACATACATACATACATACATACATACATACATACATACATACATACATACATACATACATACATACATACATACATACATACATACATACATACATACATACATACATACATACATACATACATACATACATACATACATACATACATACATACATACATACATACATACATACATACATACATACATACATGCTTTCAACTCAGACATCATCGTCTTTCACCCCCACTCCCCGTGTGTTTGTGTGTTAGGGTTAATGGGGTAATCATCCCGTGATCTTCCTTGCGTCTGTATCTCAATTCGCGATAGGTAATTAATGCGGTTTCCACGTATGGTCTTATCTCTGTTTATAACTTCTTCATCATCGTTTCCCTCCGTGTGTTGGGAGTAATCAAGTCTAACGCCCCGTGATTCCATTCCCTGCCTCGCTCTTCCTCCCTTCTCTTCTATAATGATCTTGCCAACAGATGCCATCAAAGCCGACTTGGCATACATACATACATACATACATACATACATACATACATACATACATACATACATACATACATACATACATACATACATACATACATACATACATACATACATACATACATACATACATACATGGGATTAGAATTAATTTTTATTTTATTTATTGATTTATACATCTCTTTGGGGGGCCCGGTAGAGTAATGTTTGTTTGTAGCCTATGTGCACTTGTTATAGCGCTCTTTAGGCTCTCTCTCTTTACTCAGAGACTCAGAGGCGCTCCAGACTGCAGAGCGGACACTGCAACGGAGTTTCACGCCGAAGCGCGCTGAGCAATTGCGAGTGAAGGACATGCCCATGGTCCTTACGCGGTGACTTGAGTTGGATTCGAACCTCGAACCTTCCGGTTTCAAGGCAACGACGCCACCACTATACAACCGCGCCCCACTACATGGATAACAAGAGTGCAAGAGGTAGTGAGTTTGGGCCCCCTTTGGGCGGATATGATTTGTAGGCTGCTATTAGCGCCATGTATTGCGGGATGACTGCTCAGGTAGTATAGTTAAGTTTAGTTAAGTTTGATGATAACTAAGATTACCGCATAACTTGTACATGTAAAGCGCAGTGTGTCTGCAGGCGCCTAATTAAAGAGAAGATTATTATCATGGGCGCCCGCAGAATTTTTAGTCGGAGGTAGACCTATAATATGCAGTGGCGCAACCAGGGGTCCTGGGGGTTCTTGAGCACCTCCAGCGCTAAAAAGGTGACCTACACAATTTTTCCAAATCCGATGAGTTTTTTGTGGGGTGGGTTGGGGAGTAGGGGTCTTTCGCTCTATCAGTATTTCGGATTACACAATCAAGCAAGTTCCTTCATTCTTATGTATCTTAGTCAAATTCATGGTTTATAAAGCACTAGATTACAGTGTTTAGCTGGTTTACCTGAGTGTGTCTGGGTCTCTAAAAATTGCCTAGTGATGAATTAGAAGTGCTAGTGATATGCCTTTAGGGTACATCACAGTGTCTCACCAATTTATTGATAATATGTTATGACATAATTATTGATAATACCGTGCGTGCTATTTTATTGAGACCTAGTTAAGAATGTTTCATTCAATTTAGTACAACACTTTATTCAGCTTGTTTGATCTAGACATTTCCAGCAGAGAAAGCGACCGAAAGATAATGTTCCGCCCAGAATATTTGACAAAATGATACTAGTTTTTAGTTCCTGTTTATTATGTTGTATTGCATAAACTGCCATAATTATTAAGCCATGATCTTATTTCCTACTATATAATTACGATTTTATTATTTGTAATTATAATATATTTATGATAGGCTACCGGTACTATAGTATGATAATAATAATATTCCTTTTACTACTTGACACACCGCAGAATGATTACAGGTACAGGCTATACGAAATACGGCCCACTATAGCACGACACGCACGTCGGTTTTACAGCGGTAGGTTCGGTAGCTTAACACTAATGGCCTAAGTGCTGGAACACTCCGGGTTCGGCCAAGCCAGAAGTGGGAGGGGCTATCTTTATTTTCAGCAGATCCCGAGTCAAACAACGCAAAAGCAAAGCACCAATGGCAGCTAACAGAAACTTTAATAAATTAATGCCCTGAGCGAGGCTTGAACCCGGGTTTCGTGGATGACACTCAGTTTAACGACCAACGCTCTCTCAAATGAGCTACGGACCCCCTCCCCCCAATATATTTTTTGATATTATAATGTGCATAACTTGTTGTCATGGGCGGATATTTAGAGCGATAGGGAGACGTAAATAATTGTGATAAGCTAAAAAGGCTGATAACTAAAAAAGGTCATCAGATTTTTCGGCCGTGGAAAAGGTATGTTTTTGGGAAATTCGTGGCTGATGACTTTAAAAAAAGATCATCAGTTTTTTCGGCGACCCTGACAACATTTTTCCCCTCTTATGCGTACAAGAAAAAAATCCTGGGTGCGCCGCTGTGAGGCAACATTCTGACGTTTTAAACCCCAGACGGAGATACATAAATCCCCCATTATGTCATAAATAGTTCATAAATATTATAAAAAAATGTTTCAAGGAGCGTGCAGCGCGACTGAACTAAAGGAAGTCAACAACAGGCGCACATCGAGCGAGAAAGACAGTTCTTAAAGCGCTATCCTGCATACTTAACACATTTTATTTGGTTTGTCGACGTGAAAATGTTCGCTCTTGTTTCACCTTCGAATTGCTAAAATGATCGCCTGTATTCGTTTTCGGCGGAACACTGAAGAAAAACATCCCTGAGAGTCGTTTGCTAAGGACACGAATTTGATCAAGCTGTAACCAATCATTGGTCAGTGGCGAGTGCGTCTTTGTGAAAGTTTGTGTGTCCATGTATTGAGGCATAAGGAGGATATTTTGGACACTCATTGTAACTGACACTGATAGTAATCAGATTCGTGTCCTTTAAACTGAAGTTTCTCCATGTTTTATTGAAATGCACAAATTATTACATAAGTTATTTCAGCAATTGGAGAGTTTCGTTTTTTCCGTTCACCGTGTAGTTTAAACTGATAGCTCTTGCTAGAATTTCTGGCCGATTTTAAGATAAGTCTGCTTGGAATTGGAAACTCCAATAAGGGCCCCCGCACATGCTCAAAAGTTGTAAGTCTATATTATGCTAAAATCAATAGTTTTCGAATAATTTGACAATCTTTTCCGATATATTTTACTCATTTTTATTAATATGATTAACAGTGAAGAAAAATATTTGCATTGCATGTGTGGGGGCCCCCTAAAGTGTGGGGCCACTGTTCGGCCGAACATGTCGAACATGCCTTAATCCGGCCCTGGTAGAGTTATTTTTGCTAAGTTGACATCTTAAAATGGTATCAAAATAAATGTGGAAACTCAGAGAAATATTTTTTTATATAATTGTGAGTATATTCATTGAAGTTTAGACCACTCCTATCAGCACTGAAATATCATAGCAATTTTGCTTTAGGTGGCATCTTAATATGCTGCCATTGAAGTGTGGAAATTAGAAACTTTCTTATGTAGAGGGGCACATCCCCTTTCAAAACCCCTGCCCTTTTCTGTCGGATGTTTGGTTTTCCCTGGAAACCTTGATTTTTAGAGATGGGACTAGATAAAACATTGGTTATTGGGGCAATGGTTAGATCAAACACTCGTTAGGCCTATTACTTTTGCCACTCACGAGCTATATAAATACGCCTAAGACCCTTTGTCTTATCTAAACAAATGGGAAGGGACATTTTTGAAGTCTTAAACCATGTTTTTCAGAGGTTTTCATGATTTTATAGCTCATAAATATAGCTGGCAAACAAAGGCCTGAATCGTGCTCTAGCTGATGCCAAAAGTAAAAATGCGTTGGTTTCTGGGGCTCCGCCCCAGAACCCGCTAGGGAGCTTACAACGCTCCCCAAATGCCCCTAGTCAGCATTGGCTTCGTTCCTTCGGCGCTTACAATCATAATTCTGAGCATCCCCCTCCTCAGGAAAATGTTCTGGTTGCGCCCCTCATAATAATTATTTTATGATATCCAAGTAGGCCTATACTTAGTTAATGGCTAAAATGAAGATTTCACTCATTCCAGTAAGAAATGCATAAAATAGAAAAACAGGACTATCAGGCGTCAACTCGGATGTGAACTGGCCCTCTCCCTCTGTCGCTCTCCTCCCTCCTTCGCCATCTTCCTTCATTCCTCCCTCCCCCTCGCCCACTCTGTCTCTCTGTCTATCTGTCCGTCTGTCCGTCTCTCTCTCTCTCTCTCTCTCTCTCTCTCTCTCTCTCTCTCTCTCTCTCTCTCTCTCTCTCTCTCTCTCTCTCTCTCTCTCTCTCTCTCTCTCTCTCTCTCTCTCTCTCTCATCTCTCTCATCTCTCTGAAGCAACCGCAGTGTCAGGAGCAGCTTTGAGTCTTTGATCGGCATAATGTATATAGGAGCAATAGAAACTGATGCACAACAGACGACTATTAATGACAAGTGAATTGTCACTAATAGTCGTCACGTAAAAGTGGACTTGTCACAAGTCCACCATTAATCGTACTAATTTTGTACGTCTTTATTATATAGAGCAGTCTATTAGGCCTACTAGTATCGTAGCTCAAGACTGCTTCTACCATTGCGACGTCCATCGTCCACTCAAAACTTGACTATTGCAACTCTATGTTCTTAAGCCTTGACTCCTCACAACTCAAGCGCGTCCAACTGATTCAAAATTCTCTAGCCAGAGCCGTCACCAGAACACCCAGACATCATCACATCACCCCCATCCTCAAGTCACTTCACTGGTTGAAAATCCCAGAGCGAATCCACTTCAAAGTTCTCTCCTTAACCTGCAACTCTTTACAATGCTCCCAGCCCAGATATCTTCGCGAACTGTTCACTATCCAGCCTACCCGTTCTACCCGATCATCCGCCTGTCTTACACTCTCTCGCCCGCTGGTCACAAGTCATCTCCAGTTCTCCAACCGAGCCATATTCATCTCAGTACGACGCCTTTGGAATGATCTGCCTCCTGAATTCTTATCCTTTTCAGTCCCTCCACCATCATTACTAATCACACACCAAAACCTTCCTCAGGCTCCTCTATCCATCACACCTCGGGCTTTTCATTCGAAATTAAAGACACTCCTTTTAACGAACTCTTAACTTGTCTCATCTGATCCTCCACCCTCCAATTATTCCCGGGCCAGACGACAACCCCCTTAATAGCTGTTCCACCCCCTAATCCTATGGTAACTCGACCCGGACCACCACGAACTATACTCTCACGGACAACTCTTCTAACTCAACGCAGCACTCGTGGATAAGCTGGTGCCCCGCGCTTGGCTTTCGAGTGGCGCTTTAGAAATCTCGAGATTACGATTACGATTATTTGTAATCAGTTTCAAACTATAAAATCACTATTTACTAGGCTAAGTACACTTTGAAAAGAATCATACAACATATTTACAGCCTGATTTGCGTGATCAAACTTGTCAGAAATCTTATTTTAAAAATTTGTGGTCTGATTTCCAGGGGGTCACACGAACCTCCTTGAAATATGCTGTGGGCGCTCATGACCATTATTATTATTATTTCTATAGCGCCCATCAAGCTCTCTATTCAGGACTAATCAGAGGTGCTCCCGACTACAGCGCGGATACTGCTATAGGAGTTTCATGCCAAAGTGCCAAAGCAATTGCAAGTGAAGGACTTGCTCAAGGTCTTTACGCGGCGGCTTAAGGTACATTCAGAACTGAAGCTCTCCCGACTCAAGAGCACCGAAAAGTGGTCATTAGTTAATTCATTTGATGATTGTGAATGAACCGACAAGTGTTTAAAATGAGGAAAGCTGAGAGAGTTCGAATATTTAGGGTTCCTTAGTAGGAACATTAAAATTTAATTGAAAATTTGCAGCTAGCAAAACTACACACGTACATGCACTTACTGTATGATTATGGTAGTTAGCACGACTGCAAGGATTTACATAGGCCTACATACATACATACATACATGCATACACAGATACATACATACATACATACATACATGTACATACTGTACTTTCAATTGAGTTAATTAAGTGCATGTAGGCCTACATTAATATCTTCGCCGGTCTGCCTGCGAAGAGTCTTCCATTTTTCTTATACATGCACGTGTGCATTGCACATGTACATGCATGAAAGGCATTGTCATGTGTGCATGTGCATGCACATGTACAGTAAGCCTACAAGTACCTCAGATGCCGAGTGCGACGTAATGGGAGGGGCCTCAGACGCTAATGATAACTTTAATTCTTAACGACTCGTCCCTTGTGGCATGTTAGCCCCGCCCATGTCATTAGCGAACAGCGATTTCTGCACGAATAGCGGGCGAATAGCGGGCGAATAGCGGGCGATTTTTGTCGAAATTCCTCGTTATTTTCCAGACATTTGGGGGAGATTTTTCACATCATTCTCGAGAGAATCCCGCAAAAAAGGGATTTATTACGCGAACGGTACTGTACAAGCGATTTCATACAGGACATTAAAGTTTAGCATAGGCCTTTAATCCCTACATTGACATTTCTACATCGGGAACTCGTCGTCGCTTTAATTGTCACTTGCATTTTTGTTCGGTCGGTTCTTAGCAAACAGAATTTTATGAGTTTTGTTCACTTTTTTGCATAGATGTAAAAAACGATGAAAAGAAAATAAAAAACGGTAAAAACGTCGTTTTTTTCAAAATAATAAAAAACGAAAAAAAAAACGATAAAAAACGGAAACGGAAAATAATTTGCCTTTGTTACATCTGAAATTTCATTTTCAGCTTACAAACCTTAATTGCTTATGCAATTTATTAAGAAACTACAAATAACACAACTTTATTATTAGGCCAAAATAATTAGTATAAGTAACATTAATATTCCACAGTTATTTTTTCTTATAACTTTCGTTATATAAGAAATTCGGACAAATTAAAGGTATTGAAATCTTTTCAAATTTAAATTGTAGACACAAGTCCACATTATAAGTTTATGCTGGTCGACATAACACAATTAAAATCTAACCAGAAGCAAAAACCACAGATGTTTACTAAATTATATATTGTACATTATTTTGTGCTTAAAATTGCTACTTATAAATATTAATAGTTATGCCCAAGACTTTTATATCAAAATAAGTTAAATAACTCTTAGAAATTTCATTTCTTGTAGGGATCTACTGCATGTATTTCTCAAAATTATGACTTAAACAATTACAATAAAGACCCTATATAGTTAGCTGCATCCTTGAGAGTACGGTGAAAACGTATTGAATATCAGACAAAAATTAATTTAAGGACAATAATAATATTATTAGACAGTAAATAATTATTTAAATAAAGTTACATAAAAATCGAAAAAACGATAAAAAACGATGGGAAAAATAAAAAACGAAAAAAACCGACGTTTTTTGGGAGAGAATAAAAAACGGAAAAAACGTTTTTACAACTATGCTTTTTTGCATCCAACCGATTAGCCCGAGCTTCTTATAACAACAGTTCCTATAGTTGTGTCACAGGACACAACTCAAAACGAGAGCCATTGCTATCAGACCGGTGGGATCACGTGGTTTCTAGAGAAGTCTCTTCGGGCAAGAAAAAAATGGATGGCGGACAGGATGCAGAAAATAGCGTGCTTGATGACGCAGCACATCTTAACCGGTAATATTTCATTCTACACTGTGTCCAGATAAAAAAGTAGCCCCCACAAAAAAGTGTTATAACTTGGTCAAAACTTTGAGGAGTTGTCTGAAATTTTAAGCACAGCAACACTGACCATATCTACACGAAATCCTAGAACCGATTAGAAATATTAGTGAGTTTGTCAAATTTATGAGCGTTTAAAATGCAGCACCAAAAAATTAAACTTTCCAACATGGAAAACCTGAAAAGTAGTGAAATATAGCTATATCCAATGTTCAAAATGTCCTTCTTGTTCACGGACACACTACTGTAGACGTAGACGCTACTGTTTGATGGTCCGGTCGATGATCACTTGGTCAAACATCTGCCACTCTTAAATCAGACGCGCCCTACGCCCTACGGTTATCGATGTCATGAATACGGGTGAACGAAAAACGCGCCCCGCCAGTAAATGCACCTGATACTCCGGATCGAGGTTTAGACTGCTGGGCGGCCACAGCTGCGGGTATGAAGTCGAGTGTATTCCTGGACTACTACGTCTACGGTCGTGTGTTCGTAAGCAAGAAGGACATTTTTAGCACCATATATACTTTATACATAGCTGAATTTCACTTTTTTTTCAGGTTTTCCATGTTGGAAAGTTCAATTTTTTGGTGCTGCATTTTAAAAGCTCATAAATTTGACAAACTCACGAATATTTTTAATCGCCTTTAGGATATCGTGTAAATATGGTCACTGTTGCCCTGTTTAAAATTTCAGACAAATCCTATCAGTTTTGACCGAATTATGACACTTTTTTGTGGGGGCTACTTTTTATCCGGACACAGTGTATAATAGGCCTATTCTTGATTCTGCTCTTTCCGCTGCTTCAACGTCACTGGACAGATCATTACAGGAAGCTCCGTATAAGGCCGTTGATTGATACACAAGTATCTGCTGCTTTGTAGTACAATGCTGGTCGTGTCATCAGTCTAGACAATTGGGATTGTCCAATAATAATAATAATATTCAGAGCCGTAGCAACAAAGAGCGTGGCCCCTCCGAACATTATGTCCGGGATGGCGCAGCCCCTTACAATACAGAAGCTGGAATGCGGTATTTATTTCATGCAATATACAAGTTTTGTAGCCTATTGTATAGACCTGCAGTGTACATGTAGGCCCTATTCCGTATTTACTTCACGGTTTTATCTGTTAAAACTGACACGGCATGTGCAATAGCGTCAATAAATGTCACTCACCTAGTTATATTTTAACTTTTTTGCCACTGGGGACCCCGGAGGGCGGTGGGCGCCGACTCTGCGAGGCCCGCGAGTGCTCAGCACCACCAGAAATGGGCCATGCGAGGCCCGCCTATGCATGGGCACCGCCAGAAATCAGCCAACAAGATGTGCTTTTTATGATATTATTTCTCTGTTGGCATTGCTTATCTATAAAAATCATGCTTTCACATAGTTTCTTTTATCTCAGTTAGTCTACGTAGCCTACTATTACTCCAGTTTTACCCCGTCCGGTTGTCTGAACTCCATACGAATACGAGGAAAACCTCGAAATCCTGCTCATTCGATACGCTTCAGTCATTTTTTTATTACGAACGAAGGCGACGATTTGAATGACTGTTTCTTTTTATTGTACATGCTAGCTAGGCTATATAATGATCCTCACTGCGCGAGAATCACCCCCCAGCATCACAAAAGCTGGATATTGTTTTGTCTGCGTTAATTAACCAAATCGGCCTTAACTAAATAAATCTGTGAAAACTATTTGAGAAACGTTCTTCCACAATGTTAATATTGGCTCACTAAATAGTGGTTAATGTAGACAGAATTTTTTGATATCTTTGAGACTGTTGAGTGTTGACCTACAGGGAAGAGTGCGTGAAGATTCCCATGCATGCTAGCGAAGATTGTGCTTTTCTTCTGTGTGGATTCTAAGAGAAGTACATGTTGACCCAAGGAGTGATCAAATTTTTTTAAGCAATTGAGGAGAACATTTATCGAAATCTTAAATCATATCTTTAAACAATGAGATAATGGAAAATTTCGCTGAGATAACAGCTTAAAATGTCACTATTTCATGTGGTGTGGAAATTTTTTAAACAACGGCAGGTATGCTTTTCAAGTCTTAAACCACGACAATTTCGCAAAAATTACAGCCTAGGATGCAACCATCGCAGTTTGGAAAGAAAAAATTCGAAAATGGTCAGGAGCACATTCCCTCCCCAAGTCCCTTCGGCCCTTCCCTGCTCGGCGATCGTCCTTTGACCGCGAGTTCATCCCCTAAAACCATGAACCGCCTATGAACAGAGGTAATTTCAATAACTCTCCTATCAGAAAAGGATAAAAAAAATCACGCTCACGCGCGGATTTTTTTTTACATTCCTTTGGGCACTCACACTCTTCGACTCAAGTCGGCGCCAATGGCGGTCGCCTCTGATAATATTGAATAACTGTGACCTCGTCGGAATGACCCCTTGCCACTTACTACACCGCTCGGAGGTGCTCCATTTTATAAGAGCACGAACATGACCATTTATAACCCATAGCCCGATTCCTCCTCTTCCTCTCACCCTCCTCTCACCTTCCTCTCACCTTCCTCTCACCTTCCTCTCACCTTCCTCTCACCTTCCTCTCACCTTCCTCTCACCCTCCTCTCACCCTCCTCTCACCTTCCTCTCACCTTCCTCTCACCTTCCTCTCACCTTCCTCTCACCTTCCTCTCACCTTCCTCTCACATCAACTCTAAACACTGACCACCTTGTGCGTTTGACTGACCTGAACCTTTGGATCTTCATCCCTTCAATCTATGCTTACTTCTCGCATTTGCTATAGCGCCCATTCAAGCTTTAGGCTATAGGTGGCGTACCCAACTGCAGCGCGGACACTGCGTCGGAGTTTCACGCCGAAGCGCACGAGCAATCGGGAGCGTAGGACTTGCTCATGGTCCCTACGCGATTCTGTTTTGATTCGCAAGTAGACTGGCTAGCAAGGCCGGTTCTTTCATGAGGCTGTGGAAATGTCGAGATTGCAATAACGATAAAAATAATCGTATTCTGTTCTCACCAGGGGTTATTTTAAGGAATTTTCTCAACTGCACATAAATGACGTATTTTGAGACTGGACATAAGAAAGTCCTTGACCAGGGATTTGTCCCCCAAAGCTGAAGCAGCTTTTGGTGAGCGCTCGTTAATAAGCTGGTGCTTTGCCCTTGGCCTTCGACTGGAGCTTTAGATGTTTGAATATTAAGATTTTCCGACTTTAGAAAAATTCATATTAAAGATCAAAATCAATTGTTATGACAATGTTTGACTCAAAGTTCATCATGGCAAAATCTCCAAATGAATTAACGAATGAAATCAGCTAAACGTTCTAAGACGTTTAGACCTTTCAATATCCTTAATCGACTAGAGATCCCTTACAGATCCCTTACAGATCCTCTGCTGTTGCTGGAATTGGAAATAGCTCAGAAAGGTCCCATGTTCCTGGACACTTCCAAAGTTTCGCTAGTAGGTCTATGTAAGGGTACGTCTAAATGATGATTTTCTGCTCTGAAACCCTGGTCATTAAGATCAACATGATATTGTTTTGCTAAAGCTAAAGCTAGCAGACAAGATGAGATATTTCCCCAAGAAATAAAATCTTTGAGCTAATTTCAAATTTTGTATAAAATATGGCCCACTAACTGCAAAATACGATGTAATACCGATAAATATCATTAGCAAACCTCCCAAATGGTCATTATTGATCGATAGGACTATACTGACACGGTGACACCCACATCAACACGAATATGTACTGATTAGGCTAATAGCAGTTTTAACCAGGAGCCGCATCGCCGATCTACATGTAAATGGTATTTTACCACACCATGACTTGACTTAGGGTACGACTGCTGGAAATTTTATATGCTACAAGCTCTGGTGTCATTCATTCATGAGAACCAGAATGTGTGTGTGTGTGTGTGTGTGTGTGTGTGTGTGTGTGTGTGTGTGTGTGTGTGTGTGTGTGTGTGTGTGTGAACATAGCCGCAGACTTGGTCCTGGGTTTGGGAAACGAGCGAGCGACCGAAGGACAATAATTTCCAATGCACGAGCACCTAGCTGGGTAGGGGATTTGGAAGGTGATGTACCAATCCCATTTTAGAAAAATTTTTTTTAATTTCCACACTGCACTGGTGGTATTCTAAGTTGTAATTTAGCGAGGTTGCTCATCATTTCAGTGCTGATAGTAATGGTTTAGGACTTTAATAAGTGTCCCGTCCAATTGTTTAAATATTTTTTGCAACATTATAATGGCAACTTTTAGACTCTGATCTTAAAAAAATTGGTCACAAATTTCACGCCTAAAGGCATGGTTTGAGACCTCAATAAATGTCCCTCCCCATTGTTTACATTTCTGAATTTTCAGACTGTAACTGTCATCTGAAACAAATTGCTCTTTTTAAATGCTGACAGCTATGGTTTTTGGAGTTTAGATAGTCTCCTCCTTATTATTTAATTTTTTCATTTGCACGCTGTTAATCTGGCATTTAAAGCAGTCATTTGAAGCAATTACTCGTAATTTTCTTTTCTCGTTCATTGTTTGAAAAACGTCATTTGCCCACTGTTGTAATAGCATTTTAGGCTGTTATCTTGACAAATTCAATCATAATTTGGTACTCAGAGACGAGATTTAAGACTTGAATAATTCCCCCTACCTGAATCTTAATTTTTTTAAATTTACACAAAGGAATAGTGGCAGTTTAGGCTGTCATCTGTATCAAAATTGATAATTATGGACAAGCAGTGGATAACACCGTAGAAATCTATAATAATATTTGTGATAATATTTCTGAAATATTTGGGGGATATAAGATATAAGCATCTCCGTCACCACCACAAGTTCCAGACTTCCGGGTTCCATTCTTCGATCCTATCCCATCTAAGTCTACACCTCTGTGCAAGATGTTAGTTCAATAACATAGGCCTACGTGTATCTTTCAGATTCTGAGGATGGTGATTTTTAGATGGGATCACATAAACTTAAAAAAGGTGCGTGTAATATGGGGATAAATGGAGAATTTGGAAGAAAATTTGAGTATGCATTGACCTACAATCCTACATCATGTATATATGTATTGGATAGCCTGTGTGGCTGAAAGGCTAGCTCAGTCTGGATGTCTGCCTGATTAATTCTTTTCTTTTCATCGCCTATCTCCAGTTAGATACTTGGGTTGTTATAATTATAATTAATTTTTTGGCCTCTAACCAACGCCACTAAGCTATTCGATATTATAGTAGACTATTTTGCTTGATGTGTCTGACTGTCTACGTCCCTTCCTACCTCAGCTTGTCAGAGCAAGCGGCAAAAGCAGGAGAAAGTACACTACCATGGCCAAGAAGTTGTCATTATAATATATGGTATGAAGGATAACCCCGGTCTTTACAACTTTATCAGGTTATCAACCTACAGTAGGTCTTGAATCTGCATCCGCCCATACATTTAGCCTACTGCAAATTCTTCTGTCTGCAGCCTATGTGTGATTTTTAGCAGAACCTTGTCTTCGATTACATCACCCATCTTCCCCGCTCTTACTTCATGCACACGGGTGACCTTCGCCGTATCGGTCTAATGCTTGACTTGAAAACTGCATGTAGCCTAATCACCATATCTATTATAGTTCACGCCAAATTTCAACAGGCCTGCTCTTTTCCTGAAAATAAAATAATATCACCCAAATAAACCGCCTCAAAGATGTTCGCTTTGGGCTGTTACTATATCATGTTTGTGTCCAACTTGTTACCACTAACTTATCGTCGGTTCACGCAACTAGGCAAAAAGTAACTGCACAAGATCTGATTTTCAACTGCACAAATCTCTTTCCCAACTACACACTTTGTGTCCAGCTGCACGTTAAAATAACCCCTGGTTCTCACTTGGATAAATGAGGCCATATTATAGAGCTACTGGTCACTCGCGTATTCGGCGTAGTTTTGCTAGGATACATAAGGTTCCTTTATTTATTTCAGAAATATATATAGCGCCTCTTCAAGGTAGGCTACTCAGAAGCGCTCCCGGCCCAACCACGGCTAAATAAAGCAGTTTTTAGGTTCTTAAGGAACAGAGTGGAATTACGCTGCGAATAAAGCGCAGTGTAACAGGGGGACCATTCCAAGTTGTAGGACTAGCAACAGAGAATGAACGACGCTGTCTGATAGCAGTCCGTGAGCGAGGAACCAGATCATTGTCTAAATATAACGATCAAAATAATTGTATTATGTGCCCACCTGGATAATTGAGGCCATATATACTGGAGTCGCGTGCATTCGGCGTAGTCTTGCTGGGATACATGAGATTCGTCGACCAGGCGTACGACTGCTCCAGTGTTGAGTCCTGTACCTCTCCCGAAAAGTCGGACTTGGGTCGTATTGAATAGTGAACGTGGTTAGGAATGGAAGCGTCCTCCTCGTTGAGATTGTTGAAGACGACGGATGAATAGTAAGCATACTGCGATTGCTTTCGAACATATGCTTCCAACGCGCTCTCATTTTCGAAAGCTACACCGGTCGTATTTGCGTAAATAAGCAGCACAAGAATAAGAATTTATTTATTTATTTATTGCACCAGAAGTAAAACATGTAGGCCTATAGAACAACCAAACAGAAAATCACTTGGCCACAGAAAGCCCGGAAAAAGCAAAAAGCTTATGCTCAGTGGCGGCGCCAGGATTTCAGTTTCGGGGGGGCTGAAGCCTCGCGGCGAAAATTTCACATTTTCATCCGTCAAAATTTATGACGACCCTTTTTTAGTCATCGACCGAAATCTCATGAAAATTTTCCATTTTCGCCGCCAAAATTTCTGACGACTTTTTTGTTAGTCGTCAGCCAAAAATCGTGGATATTTCAATGTAAAAAATTCGGATGGTCCTTTTTTAGGGGGGCTGAGCCACTTGTAGGGGGGCTTAGCCCCCCAGGCCCCCTAGCGCCGCCGCTGCTATGCTAACCAGGCCTCTAGTTCTAGTAGGCTACACAATTATCATTTTAATCAACGTTTCAATGTCGCACAGTTAATTAGTAGTTATTAGATCATCTCGAAGGTCTAGAAATGGAGTAAGAATTATTTAAAGAGGGAGAAGAGAGCAAGAAGTGAAATTAAGATTTTCAAAGCGAATAAGATAGGAAGTAAATAGCCTACCAATTTTTAAGTAAGTAAGTTAGCAAGTAAAGTAGCCTTTAGTAGAGCTCAAGTCAATAAAGAAGAAGTAAAATAACTAACTAATGCAAAACATCACAGGACTGCACCTTTGGTTACTGAGCCAGGTCGGCACCTTGCTGTAATGTAAAGTAACTAATTATTAGTCATTTCTATAGCGCCGCTCATAAGAGTCGTAGCCAGAGCCATTCAGTCGCGCCCCAAAGCGAGAACCCCGAGAAAAAAGGTTTTAAACAGATAGAGATGTAGATGGCGATTCAGAGGGAAATCTCACGCAGAGTGATGGGAAGAGCATTCCGAGCAGAGTGAGGGAAAGGGCATTCCATACGTATGCAAAATGATGCCAAAGCATCGAGTTTGAGCAATAATCACTAGGGTCTATTATAGAGTACGATGCCGATTTCAATCATATAACTTAGCTTTCGTTAAGCGCTTAAGCAAAAAAGATGAGATTGCAGCTGAAGCGCTGTGCAGCAGGATGCCTGCTTTAAAGGCTTCACTCACGCTGGAGTCCTTTCATATTGAGCCTGAGGAAAACACGCTGGGCGATTCTCGTCGCCAGTGTGGTGTTCGGCGAATACAGCAGCAATCTAAGTGTCGGCACCAGGACCGGAGTCTTCTCCGCCGGCAACGCGTCTTCGACAGGAAAACTTTCGTATGGAGTCGGTTGCTGTATGACGTCAGCTTTCATGCGCATGCGTATAAAGAGCAGAATGATTGAGAGGAGGGTTGGAAGAAGGATCTCGAAGGTCGTCACCACTGGCTTCCTCTTCACCAACACCCAGTTCTTCCAGCACAGGAGACGATACTGGCGAGCAAATGATACCATGATCACCTCTGGAAAACAGCAGCACACGCACGGTACATCACAGGTCTGTGTACGCATCATATGTATGTATGCACGTATGTATGTATGTATGTATGTATGTATGTATGTATGTATGTATGTATGTATGTATGTATGTATGTATGTATGTATGTATGTATGTATGTGTGTATGTATGTATGTATGTATGTATGTATGTATGTATGTATGTATGTATGTATGCATGCATGCATGCATGCATATATGTATGCATGTATGCATGTGTGTATGTATGTATGTATGTATGTATGTATGTATGTATGTATGTTTGTTTGTATGTATGTATGTATGTATGTATGTGTGTGTGTGTGTCTGTATGTATGTATGTATGTATGTATGTATGTATGTATGTATGTATGTATGTATGTATGTATGTATGTATGTATGTATGTATGTATGTATGTATGTACGTATGTATGTATGTATGTATGTATGTATGTATGTATTTATGTATGTATGTATGTATGTATGTATGTATGTATGTATGTGTATGTATGTATGTATGTATGTATGTATGTATGTATGTATGTATGTATGTGTGTGTATGTATGTATGTATGTATGTATGTATGTATGTATGTATGTATGTATGTATGTATGTATGTATGTATGTATGTATGTATGTATGTATGTGTATGTATGTATGTATGTATGTATGTATGTATGTATGTATGTATGTATGTATGTATGTATGTATGTATGTGTATGTATGTATGTATGTATGTATGTATGTATGTATGTATGTATGTATGCATGCACATGCATGCATGCATGCATGTATGTATGTATGTATGTATGTATGTATGTATGTATGTATGTATGTATGTATGTACATGTATGTATGTATGTATGTATGCATGTAAGTATGCATGTATGTATGTATGTATGTATGTATGTATGCATGCACATGCATGCATGCATGCATGTATGTATGTATGTATGTATGTATGTATGTATGTATGTATGTATGTATGTATGTATGTATGTATGTATGTATGTATGTATGTATGTATGTACATGTATGTATGTATGTATGTATGCATGTAAGTATGCATGTATGTATGTATGCATGTATGTATGTATATAATGTATGTCCGACGCCCGCGGAACCTTTGAACCTCAGCTGAAAATCACCTGCTGTAGGCCTGTGCAAATAATTATAGGTCCAAGGACTAATAAACTCGATTCTTTACCATCATTTGACCCTCCTCATGTAATTATTTCCCACCAATCTGAGTGCACTCTTCTTGTTTGGATCACTATCAAGCCTACATGTACATCTCTCTCTTCTTAAGACTTATTTTTTCTCACGACGCTTAACCTGATCCTAACCGACCCTCACGACGCTTAACCTTATCCTAATTAACCGACCCTCACCGCGCCTCACGGTTCGCGATACGGCATAATTGTAATATCCGGGACCGACGGGGCGGTTAGGTGCAGGTTTAGGGATCGTGAGGGTCGGTTAGGGTTAGGTTAGGCGTCGTGAGAGTCGGTCAAGGTTAGGAACAGGGTTAGTGTCATCATTCGGTTCCGGCTACTATAAGTTTGCCCGAGATACTATAGTCATGTCCTTATTTTGTTTCGCTGTTCAGCTACGATATAAATATTGACGTGAATATTGTTTTGTATTGATCGCAAGCTTCTAATTTTTTACAAATAATTATGAGTGTTATGACCTACACATACATAGGATACTTGCACGCATTTAAACGTTCATTCAATCATGCACACTCGCATGCGTGTACGAGCTATTACGAGGTCGTTATATACGCCAGACCCATTGTTTTGTATTGAATCTGACCACTTATAAAGTCCTTCTGGCATAACTATAGTATCGGGGACCGACGGTCAGTTAGGGTCAGGTTAGGCTCGTGAGAATTGGTTATGGCTCAGGTTGGACGTCGTGAGGGTTGGTTAGATCAGATTAGGCGTTGTGATGGTTGATTAGATCAGATTAGGCGTCGTGATGGTCGGTTAGGGCTAGGATTAGGGTTGGTGTCGTCATTCGGTCCCCCTTACGCCGCGCTTCTCGCAGCAAGAGCCTTTCAGAAGCGCTCCCAGTGCGTTTAACCCCGAGAGAAAAGGCAGGTTTTTAGACGAGAGAAAGACGAGGAAATACTGACAGAGAGGATGTCAGAGCGAACTGATGGGGAAAGTCCAATCCATAGGGAGGGACCAATGCAGGCAAATGAAAATAAGACCCATGACATAGCCTACATCTATAGGCCTACATCTATCTGGAATGGCCTCCCTGCGGCTCTCCGTTCGCTTCCCCGTGACTGCTGGCTCTTTCTATCGTCTTCTCAAGACCTTTCTCCTTGACCAGGCCTGGGTTGGGAGCGCCTCTGAGTAGATATCTTGAAGGTGCGCTATATAAATTTATGTGATTGATTGATTGATTGATCTATATCTGCAATAAATCCGGTCAATAGAATTATCCTGTACTAATAGGTATAACTATAGTATCGGGTACCGACGTGACGGTTAGGGTCAGGTTAGGCGTCGCGAGGGTAGGTCAGGGATCAGGTAGGGGTCGTGAGGATCGGTTAGGGTCAGATTAGGCGTCGTGAAAGTCGGTTACGGTTAAAATGAAATAAGTCGGACCGACCTTTTAGGCAGCATGAGAAGACAAACAAAGCGCAATTATCCAGAAAGCGCTATGCATTCTTTTCATTCGACGCCTTCTGCCATTATATTCATATAGGCCTAATCATGTATCTGATTGTAAGTGCTTAATACAGAAAGGTTACCAAAGGCACATCTAGTGTTTTAAATAGCAAATACGTCAGATTTAATTATGCCCCAGCAACGCAGTACTTTATATATAAATAATTACGTCATAAACGCTGCCTAGCAACGCAGTGCATGCTAATAATTATTATTATAGCAATCATGCACGTCATGTTATTTTGCGTCCTGGCAACGCGAGAAGAGATTGTTTAATTTATGAAATGTATTTCTGTTGCTGACAATCTTGTATGGAAAATATTATGTCTGCTGTAAATATTAGATCTACTGTAGGCCTACCATCAGCAGCAGCAGCAGCAGTGGCAGCAGCAGCAGCGGCAGCAGTGGTACATAGGGGAGGGTGCCCCAAGACGGGACGGTGCACAAGATGAGACGATTCAGTTTTCTCGCAGTCGTTTTGAGCATTTCTTTCTTATTAGCCTTCAATGAATGGACGATTACCTCGGCTATGTATGTACGAGTTTCAGTTCCTGTGTTGACGATATCATATATACAGATAAACATTTTTTGTTTTGAGCTAGTTAGCTTAAGATTTTGCGAGTTTAAATAATCGCATTAAGTAATCACTGTACGGACACATTTTGAAACGTGTTTGGTGGCAAGACACAGTAAAATATATTACCAAACGCATGTATTTTGAGATGAGCGATAATACGTTGTGTTTACATCAAAAATTGATGCGTTCACACATCATGCATAGAGTGCACAAGATGGGACATGCTTTGTGTGCCCAAGACGGGACGCGTCTCGTCTTGGGCACACGTCATATCCCAATGGTGAACTACTCGTCCCATCTTGGGCACCCGCAACCCACCAGCTGTACAGTATGCATAGTAAAACAATTTCTTAGTCAGGATATTATATAGGTCGGTGCATTCAAGCTTTAGACCACACAATCAATTAGTGGTCATGGCTGCGCTAACTAGTGTTGTGTATTGTAAATCATTTTCTCGTGTGTTCGTTCGATGTGGGATCCCTCCCCCCCATTTGTCAATTCAGCCTTGTCCTGTTTGGTGAGCACAGTGCGATGACGATGCATGTGCTAAGACTGCTTGTTCACAGTGAAATCATCAATCTTCTGAAGTTGATAAATCAAATTAAGGTGTTTAACATGGGAAAAGAATTTGATATTTTAATGTCCCATCTTGGGCACCCCGGTGCCCAAGATGGGACGATTTGTAGGTCAACAAAAGTTCATTGTTTCGTTTAAGTCATACATTGTTTTCTTGCAAATTGCTTGCCAAATGGTGGTTAAAGGATCAGTTTAAAGGAAGAAAGAAGTAGCGAATATGTAATGTCATCAGCAAAGGTGATTTGGAGGAAATACTGCGAATCGTCCCGTCTTGGGGCACCCTCCCCTAATAGACATTTGCGCACCCCTGATTCATATTAATTTGGATGTGACCTTGCGCGCGTAAGAAATTTATGTAATAATAAATTAATACTAATAATAATTTTGTTGGAGGCGCTACATAAATTTGTGGACACAATGCAATATAGCACAGTAGTATCGGTGGTTTATAACAGTAGCAGGAGCCGCAGCAGCATTAGTAAATGTAGTATAGTAGCCTAGAAGTAGTAGAACCCGTTTTGGTGACCGCGCTTTCTCAGTGGCCGGTGTCATATTTAAAGTATACCCGATACAAAGTCTCCCACACTCTAAACAGAGTCTCCCTCTGGCTAAAACTCTGTATTGGAAGAAATTTTCTGAAATAAAAGTATGTATACGTTCTTGTCAAATAATTTATCAACCTAAACTAACCGTTAAACCTGCTCGATCATCTATAAGGAGTTTTATGCGATTGTAGCCCATTTCACGCTCAACGGGTGAGAGTACTCTATTGCGTAGACGGAGGAAATATTCTCTTCCCCAGAGACTTTATTTCAGAATACATATAGTCTCCGGGGACGAATTTATTCTGGAACAGATTCGCCGGGAGAATCTATTTCGAAATAAAAGTCTCCGAGGGGAGACTTTTACGGCGGGACTTTGTCACGGGACACCGGCCCAGATGCTGGAAGTCTTTCTCCCGCCCTGCGAGTAAAAAGCTGCAATATGCCGAGCAAATTTCTGTCCAGGGTAACGACCTCTGATGTCATAGACCCTGGTCAAATCGGATCCATCCATCAGCGGCTGGTTCAGTCAGTGACGGCGCTAGGGGGGGCTGGGAGGGGCTAAGCCCCCCTTACAAGCGGCTCAGCCCCCCCCCTAAAAAGGGCCATCCGAATTTGTTTACATTGAAATATCCACGATTTTTCTTTTCGGCTGACGACTAAAAAAAAGGTCGTCAGAAATTTTGGCGGCGGAAATGGGAAATTTTCCATTTTCGCCGCGAGGCTTCAGCCCCTCCGAAACTGAAATCCTGGCGCCGCCACTGGGTTCAGTTGACTCCTTCAAATCTGGACTTAAGACTTATTTATTTTGCAAGGCTTTAGTATATAGTTTGTGAGGCGCCCTTGTAACGCATGGCTGTGTTGCGGCACCATAGAAATCGTCATTGTAATTAAAGCAAGTAGGCCTATTACTGTGATAGGCCTACTATAGACTGCACCAGAAGTAACGTAGTCTACATTTAATCTAAATAGGCTAGGCCTATTACATAATTTTACAAGTTACAACAGAGATGCCGATAGTTTATGTAGGTTTATTTCTTGAAAATACTGGACGGATGAAACGTGCACTGCAGGCCGTCCGAGTTCCGCGAGCAAATACGTGCTTTGAGAAAGGTTCCGCCACTAGAAAAAGGCTGAGCCCCCTCTAAAACATGATAAACCAACTAAAAACTGAAACATATGCATGAAATTTCGACTAAATGACTAAAAAAGGTCGTCAGAAAATTTTGCGAATGAAAATGGAAAGTTTCCTCCGCGAGGATTCAGCCCCCCAAACTGAAATTCTGGCGCCGCCACTGTTGAAAACCACTGGCCTACAGGTTTAGGCCCGTATACGTAAGACTGTGAGCGTGGCTTGATTGGCACTTATTATGTATAGGCCTATTGAAGATGCCACACGTGCATGGAATCTTGTCGTATAGACAGAGCAGGACAGCCGACAGGATATATAGAGCGGTTGGCTTCTATAATGAAGAGCTCGGGCTCGAGGTCACTGACCAAGAAACTTGATAGTTAAGCTAGGCTTGTGATCGTGTTTACTTAGTCTAAGATGATTGACACTTTTCTTAGTGTGTCATAATATTATTTTTAAATTGACATTTGATGTTTTCTTCACAATCTTATAATTAGGCCTACTATAACTGCACCCAGTAGGCCTATATAAGCATACAATTTTAGGCCTACTCGTGTACTTGGCTCGCACATGCTACGTGAAATATTCGCTTGACATTACAAACTCAGAAGTCAGAACGCGACCAACTAGGCAATAATGGAAAAAGAACTTTCATTCCGAGGGTGTTAGGCTATAGGCCTGCAAACACCAAATGTATACATATATATATATATATATATATATATATATATAGACTCAGCGTCACCCACTATAGTACCATAGTTCTTTACCATTTGTAAATTGACAACTGTTATGCCTAGGCCTATAGCCCAGCGGTTCTCAACCTTTTCAGACTCACGGACCCCTTTTTAATTTTTGGTCCCGGTCATGCACGGACCCCACTGAAATTTGGCGCCTTTGGAACATATATTGTGACTGTGCGACTCTATAATCTTATATAATTATTAATAGGTCTATCGTCTACATGTATGTTCTAATATATATATATATATATATATATATATATATATATATATATATATATATATATATATAGGCCTATATATATATATAGGCCTGCGCTCCTGTAGTGCAAATTTATATAACTAATTAGATCATATAAAATTTATTAGAAAACCTGTTTTTTTATTTTAATGTAAGCTCTGGGCATGCATATTCGAGCACATTTTTGTCTGCTCGAAACACTCAATCTGAGCCCATGTTAAACCTCAAGCCGTGATTGTTACCAGGGTAGAATAGCCACATTCACAAAGATATGATGTTGCAAAAGGTGAAATAATGTTGAAAGCTTTCTCATGCAGTTTTGGATATTCATGTGGATTAAGCTTGTATTGAAAATGATGCATCAAGCTGACTCTTGCATGGATGCAACATCTTCAATGTAGGGCTAGGATCACTGGTCAGTTCAATGATTTAATTGGTTCAATTCTGTGGTTTAAATTCCACGAATCAATGTTTGTAAGAAACGGACTGGAAACCCACGAAAAACTTTGAATGTTCAAATTAAGAAATTAGAAGTTGAATCGAACCATCTATGATTGAATAAGTCTGGAAATTAAATTAACATATTGTGGTTGATTGATCTGAGCATTTCTTTATATTTATGTGAATTTATGCAATTGATCACATAACTTTGACACATGTGTCAAAGTTATCCGTTTTGCACCAGAGAACAATTTTTTTGTAAAAGCAGACACCTTATCACTAGGGGTGTCTGCATCACTTGCATAGAGGAATTCAGTTCATTTAGCTGTTAAAAAATGCCTGCAGTCAGGTAAACCAGAGTTGAAACCCATGGGTTAATAGTTATTCAAATGAATTGCAGACTGTATACTCTTTTTCTCTAAGAAACTCTCTCAAAAGCATCCCGAAATCGAAAGTCTGTTACAAACTTCCCCCCCTTGATAACCAGTGAACTTCGGCTGGCCTATCGTAATCGTAATCTCCTAATTTCTAAAGCGCCACTGGAAAGCCGAGCGCGGGGCACCGGCTTATTCACGAGCGCTGCGTTGCGTTAGAAGGGTTGTCCGTGAGAGTAGTCCGTGGTGGTCCGGGTCGAGTTACCATAGATCAGGATCAAATGCGTTGAGTCAAAAGGGTTGTCCGTAAGAGTAGTCCATGGTGGTCCGGGTCGAGGTACCGTAGGATCAGAGGGGTGGAACAGCTGCTAAGGTGGGTGTCGTCTGAGCCGGGAATTTGAGGATGGGGGATCAGATGAAACAGGATAAGAGTTCTTGAAAAGGAGTGTCTTTAGTTTCGAGTGAAAGGCCCGAGGTGTGATGGATAGAGGAGCCTGAGGAAGGTGATGGTGTGTGATTAGTAATGACGGAGGAGGAACTGAAAAGGATCGGAACTCAGCAGGCAGATCATTCCAAAGGCGTGGTGCTGAGTTGGATATTGCTCGGTTGGAGAACTTGAGATGGCTTGTGACCGGCGGTCGAGAGAGTGTAAGGCAGGCGGATGATCGGGTAGAACGGGTAGGCTGGATGGTGAACAGTTCGCGAAGATATCTGGGCTGGGAGCATTGTAAGGAGTTGTATGTTAAGGAGAGAACTTTGAAGTGAATTCGCTCTGGGATTTTCAACCAGTGAAGAGACTTGAGGATGGGGGTGATGTGATGATGTCTGGGTGTTCTGGTGACGGCTCTAGCAAGAGAATTTTGTATGAGTTGGAGGCGCTTAAGTTGTGTGGAATCAAGGTTTAAGAACAGGGAATTGCAATAGTCAAGCTTTGAGTGGACGATGGACGTAGCAATGGTGGAGGCAGTTTTGAAATCAAGCATGGGTCGGATGCGTCGGAGGTCCCGGATGTGCATGAAGCAGGAACGCGATAGATTAGAGATGTGGTTACAGAAGGAGAGGTGTGAATCAAACATTACACCAAGATTGCGGACCGGAACATCAGGGGCGAAGGTAAGAGATGAAGAGTTAGTCGATAGATGTATTGAAGGGTCAGGGATTTTCTTGATTTGGTCAGGAAGGCCTAGAATAATGAACTCTGTTTTGGAGGGGTTGAGGCAGAGGAGGTTGGACGACATCCATTGAGAGATCAGATTGACCACATTGAGAAGTTCAGCAATGGAGGTGGAGAAAGAGCCTGGGGAAAAGGATATGAAGAGTTGGGTGTCGTCTGCATAGAGATGGTGGTCAACAGACGAGGATTTTATGAGATGACTTAAAGGAGTGGTGTAGAGAATGAAGAAGAGACTCAGTGGACCCAGGACGGAGCCTTGAGGAACGCCGCAAGATAGTGGAAGAGGTTTCGAACAGTGACTGCATGGAGGCTTTAACAGAGAAAGATCTGGAAGACAAGTAGGACTCGAACCAGAGTAGAGCAGTGCCAGAGACGCCAAAGGAAGAAGAGAGTCGATTAAGAAGGAGACTGTGATCGATGGTGTCGAATGCAGCGGAGATGTCAAGGAGACAGAGGCAGGAGACTTGCTGATGACTGACTGCCGAGACCAGTTTATTGTAGAGAGAGACGAGTAGAGTTTCTGTGGAGTGGTGTTTAGTAAAGCCAGATTGGTGGGGATTGAGGAGTGAGTTAGAAGAGAGGTAATCGTTTAGGCGGGCAAGGACAATTCGTTCAGTTAATTTCGATAGAAAAGAAAGGTTGGAGATGGGTCGATAATTTGATAGGTTTTCCTTGTCAAGATTTGCCTTTTTCAGAAGAGGAGTGACGAGAGATTGCTTGAAGACCATTGGAAAGTTGCCAGTGGAGAGTGAAAGATTGATAATTTTAGTGATTATAGGAATGAGGACGGAGGCGCAGTCTTTTAGAAGAGCAGTTGGGATGGGATCTAATTCACGCTGCTTGTTAGGAAGAGAATTTAATAGGAGTGACGCGCACACTTCAGCTTCAGAGGCAGGATGGAGTATTGGAAGGGATGACTGAGAGACAGGAGGAGCAGGATTTGGAAATGGAGGTGGATCAGTGTTGGAGGATTGTGAATCAAGAAGGGACTGCAATGTGAAGCGGAGGGATGAGATTTTGTCCGAGAAGAATGAACAGAATGTATCGGCCATAGAGGGTGATGGAATGGAGCTTGGCAGTGGGGAGGACGATTTGCGATGAAGAAGAGAGTTTACAGCTCTCCAGAGATGTCGAGGGTTGGAGGAGCTGGAGTGAATAAATGTGGAGAAATATTTCTTTTTGGTAGCAGCAATGAGTTTGTGATATCTGTATGTGGCTGATTTGAGGTTGGAAAGGGCTTTTTCTCTGGATAGAGAGTCAGTGGCGCCCTTGTAGATATGCTGAAGTCGCCTACGGAAGGTTTTAAAAGCTTGGAGGTAGGAGGTGAACCAAGGGTTGACGGCATGTGAGCTGGGTTTGGTGATGAGTGGTGCGTGACTGTCAAGGAGGTTGGAAAGAGTAGAATTGTAGCAAGAAAGAAGGTCATCAAGGGAAGAAGGAGGATTAAGAGCAAGTTGAGAGCTTAGAATATCTTTCATGAAGGCCTGAGAGTCAATGGACCCTGCGCGCCTATATATACATCATTAACTGTCATGATTTCCACATCCGAACCAAATGTAACAAAAAGACAAGAGTTTAGTGGACGTGCCTTGATGAAATTAGCCTAACCATGCATTTTCATGCCGTTGAATGCCTTGATCGAAAATAGATTTCAGTCTGCACTCTAGCGATTGAAACAAACCGACCCATCTAAAACAGATGAATTTGTCATCGATAAGCGTTTTATTAGCTTCACGTCGCCATTGAAAAGGGGAATTATTGAAAAATTGACAAAAATTTATCTGTTTCTATGTTTTAAACTAAGATATATATAATTTTCAGGACTTGCTCGCGGACCCCCAGGCAGATCGCGGACCACCAGGGTCCGCGGACCCCGGTTGAGAACCGCTGCTATAGCCTATACGTAAAACAAATTCACATTTTTTTATCTTCCCTAGGGCACAACTGCAGAGCGTACTCGTTTGCGGTCTGTTAATCGGTTCAGTCTTTAACTGTCCTCGGTTCGAGGACGTTTCACGTATTCAATAAATAAAAGACAAATTAAATAATTACATTTGCGATGCAAACAAGACTCAATATTTATCTGCCCGCCAGAGGGCCACCATATCACACAAGGCGCGCGTTGTTAAAAGTAAAAAGTTTCCAATCCTGTGAATTATTTGTCATTGGTGCATGATGATTTTTTTGTATTACATTTAGATTAGTTTCCGTGTGTAAAATAAACGAGGAGTTCGCGGAAAAGACTCGGTTTGTACTATTATTGCAATCGTCTTAATAAAGTTAGTTGCACCAGCTTTTAGTTGTTAGTTGCTTTTCTGCAGCGTTCATGCTGGTTAAGAGGGTTTATTATGCCAAGGATTATTTTGTTATGGCGCATTATTATGCCCGTGAAAATAATCAGCGTGACCATGCTGCGTATGTTACGTAACAAAGTGCTTTATCATTATTTTGCATTCCTTTTTTAACCTTTCCGATAATATTGCTTGGTGTTGGCCAGATTTTAAGTAATAACATGAGACCAGACTGCTGCGTTGCATTTCACTTAAACCGACATTAAACCCCGGGCATATTGCGATTGCCGAACTTACTTTAAGGATTATATTGGTATAAATTGACAGCCACAGTTATTAAAAGAAAATAATAACCCCGCTATTTCACTAAATTCTATTGTGTTGCCTCACTCTTGTCGAGACAGTTTCTTATTCACTTTTATGGAGCCCTGTTCTGAGTGTTGTTCTTTTAATTTGACCTTTCTGGCTTTAACTTCAAAGTTTCTACAATTCTATCAACCACTGAGCATCTCTTTGTTTAGTCAAACAAATCTTCTGGAAATTGAGCTGAATTGCACATTATTGCCATGCTGGTTAAACACTGCACCATTCCAGCTGATATTAATTCTTTTTTTTGGATTTTGTATCTTTTGCCGTTGCTACCAAGTTAAGACAAAATGCACGTGAAAGCATTCTGTTTTAATGTGTCTTTGCTTGTGATTTTGTTTAGCAGTGGGTGCTCATTCGATTTCAATTATGATTTCTTGCACTCTTGCACAATTATGATTTTCTGGAACTTGCTGACTGCATGTATTGGTTTGATTGGCATGCAGCAAGTTTTGTGTATCTACAGTTCTGCTAATGACTCCTTGATTGCTACAAACAATTGATGCTCATTATGATTGAACCTGTGTAGACTTCAATATGAATACATTGAATAGCATATCTCCTGGTTGGGAAGAATGATGTTGTTGCAATGCAAAAGTCAATATTCCCTCATTCCAAAGTGCAGGGTTTCACTGATATCCATGCAAGAGTTGGTGCTAAGCAGTGGCGTAACTACGGGGGGGCAAGGGGGCAGCCGCCCCCCCAAATGAAAAGGCTGCCCCCAGCTGCCCCCCAATCCCTGCGTTTGTTTTACTTTTTACTTTTACGAGTGATAAAGAATTAAAGAATGTTATATAATTTCTGACTTATTTTATTTTTTATACAACTTCCTGTACAACTTCTTATAGGGTGGGTGATGGAAAAGTGGGACAGGCCACTATAGTGCACTGTGGGACAGACAGCTAGTGAGACTTGCATGCGTATTATGTCCAATACTGTAATACATCCAAAATCTAAAAATACATAGTCTATGGCAATATACCGATGCCAACGGTAGCCACCCCATCATTTTAAGCTGCCACCCCCACTGCCCCCCCATGAAAAAATAACTGGCTACGCCACTGGTGCTAAGCAGTGGTGACTAAAGAACTTGCTCAACTGCTCAAGGTCTCTAAGCAGCACTTGGCTGTTTCTGGAAGGTCTAAACTCTGCTATTTACCGGTGCATTCCAAGATGTGTGTGTGTGTGATCAGACCACTCAACCACTGTGCCCAACTGCCCGCTGTTGTATACCAACTGCTTAATGGTCATTGTATTGCATCAACATATACAATATTATATGCATATGCTATATATATATATATATATATATGTATATATATATTAATTTTGGCTGCAGATTTTTATGGTTAATTAATTGATTAAATGGTAACATTTTGATCAATTAATTTTTGCTGGTTGAATTTATTTTTTGCTTATCTCACGATGTCTTGTGGCCCAGTTCATGAGTATGGAATAGATGGCAAACAATGATGATGTGACACTTTTGAGCAGAAATTTGGAGATCATTTTGCATTTGGGAGAGTCAATGTTTAAGGCAACTGATGGAAAATGGCAACAAAATTGACTTTCTTCGTGGAAATAGACTGTTTCATTGAAGTTTTTTGTAGAAAAAATTAGTAATTATATCAGTGACTACATTATTGGCGATTTTTTCATATTTTACTTGTCATATGCCAAATTGATCAAATTTAATTGATTAATCAAAGTTTAATTTTTGAGATTAATCGATTATATAAAATGACGATGATTGCTATGGCCCAACTTCACACCTTTGTCTTTATAGGTTCCTCTGGAATAGCCTTCCCCTTTTCATTGTCAAAGATTTTGACAAGGGTGTCTCCCTCCTCTGCCCAGTACCTGAAGACTTTATCTCTCAGCATTGTCACACTGGGTGCATCTCTGAATTGCTTACACTTCTGTAAAGCGCCTCTTTATATAAGAAGCGCTTTGCAAATTTTCAGTTACATGACAATTGCAGTCTAGCTAAACATGGCCATATTTGTGCTTCATTGCAGTCCGATGACAGGACTGGGGCAGAAAACAGCATTTGTTCGTCTTTCTTGGAAGAGGGTGCTCTTCCGAGGCCTAATGCTAATCGAAGAAGAAGACAGCAGAGTACTGGCCAAATATGCATTTTCAGAATAAGATGACCTTAAACAACGCTGAGGAGCAGCGTCTTTTTAACGGAAGAGATAGCAGTCAAGTGCGCGACGTGAATAGGACCCTACCAAATGCACGAGTTAATCTGTTAAGCAAGGTGGGCTCAAGTCTGATGGTCTGCCATGATAAAACTAAATCACTTTATTATGTTTCTATTCAAGCTTTGCTCTTTGTTCTAAGTTGTGCAAGTTATATCTTTCGAAACTGGGAAAGCAGCGAAAGAGTGAAAGTTCTAGTCTTTGGTTGCTTATCCAATTCCTTTTACTCTATTCCGTTTTAGTTCTGTTGTGCTAACCTAAATTTGTGTTTATGCTTGCAATAAGTTAAAGAAAAATACCCTACTGTGCGAATTTAATTTCTCCTGAATGAATGAGATATCTTGTTTACTCTGACCACTTATCTTGCTCTCTGAGCATACACAATGTAGAATGTGTTAATATTTCCATATGTCCAAAGCGAGCAGAGTGTTAATTATGTTAATATATAGGCTTTTGGTATGTGGGACAAACTTTTTTAAGGAAATCATATGAAGAGAATGCAAATATACCAACTGGTGATTCAAATTAGGTTTTATGAAGTGCTCAGCATGTGTGTAAAGTATATTGCAGCTTGTGTCAGACACTTTGTGATTCAAGTACATGGGTATTTAGGACAATTAAAATTTACTGCTCATTCCATTGACACTTGACAGGTGTGTAATGCATGAACATGAGTGTTCCCTGAACCTTACTTCAACAACAAATTGCATTGTTTGAGATTTTATTACTAGATAACATTTAATCCATAGTATTTCTATTGACAGATAATTAAATTTGATGTCACTATCAGCTTTCTGGAATAAGCTACCCTGCAGTCTCCATTACGAACTTCTTGATCAGTCTCTCTCTTGCCCCCTTTCTGCAAACATTTGAGAACTATTCTCTTTGATTGTGGTTTGGTGCTATCTGTGGGAGCGCCTGTAAGGACGTTGGAGGGGTGCTATATAAATTCATGATTACGATCTGGCTCGGCTTGCAATGCATGATGGATCGCTGTAATTAAATTTGTGCTGTTATTTCTACTGACTGTTTTTATATGTACGAAAGATGATTTTGTTCTGCTGTCGTGTCTCTTAGGCGTGTTCAAGGTCTCTGCATGACTTGAGTGAGAACACTTCTTCTGTGTATAATGTTCTTCCAAAATCTGGTTCTTGGAACAACCGATTCATCATGATGGAAGAGGTGGCACCTCTCAACACGAATCTGACCGATGATGCGCAAGGCAAGTTGTCAAGACAGTTGCAGCTGTCGATGTATTTTTTTTATCTGACGGCACTGTGTTTGGGAGGTCTCATTTCCATTCTAGTCAATTCTGTTTAACTCTATTTATCCAGGACTAACTTGGAAATTTATAAATTGTGTCTCTTAAATAAATAGGATCGCTGCTTAATGCTCATGTCTGGCACTGAGCTGCTGGTTGTTTAGTTAAATGTTTATTTTGATTGTTATTCTAATAACTTTTGGATTAGATGTGCAATTCTCTTTGGAATACACTGTCTCCTTCTACTCGATCTCAACTTCTGACTGGTAATCCCTCCGCCTCATTTTCTTTTCTCAAAACCTATTTCTTCTCTCGTGGCGTTGCGCACTGGGAGCGCCTTTGAATGGTTCACCCTAGCAGAGGCACTTTGTAAATGTGTTTATACAATACAAATGTACATACTGAATGTGATCGTTTTTTCTGTTTGACAAGCAATAAATGTTCATATGTATGGATAAAAGTTTCGTTATGGTTGGTTCATCTATATGGAATACATTCTGTAGCAGTCTCTGTGATGGGCTTCTTGGTCTTTCCATTTGGGGCTGTTCGGTCGGGAGTGTCTCTGAGGAGTTTCTCTTGAAGTGGTGCTATATAAATTAATGATAATTAAATTAAATTATGATTCATGTGTGTTTCTCATTCTTATGTTGTGCCTTCTTTTGAACATTTAAACAATTGATTGCTGTAATTGTTGTTTGGCAGACGACGACTCGAATTGGCAGATGCCACTTAACATTTTCACGTCAAAACGTCATGGAAAGTTGACAGAAGACAAGAAGCTGCCGAAGAGTATAAGGTACAACAAAACTTCATCATATTATGTGCCATTCTGTGAGAGCTTAACCGTTAGGTTAATGTGTCCGCTCCCACCGAACAAATTTGGGCCGATTAAATTTTAATCTGAGCGGTAAGGGTTAATGAAATTTTGTAGTCTTGGTGCACTTTTAAATTAATTAAAGAAAATGTTATTTATTAGTGTGCTTTTGTATCACTTCACTTTTTCAGCGTTGCTTAACAGCTCTCAGCAAATTCAAAGAAATTATTGATTGTTGGAGTATTTTATATAATTTGGTACATGAAATGGCTCTGTAATTTTCACTCTGCACAGTTCTTTGTGATGTGGCTATGTCAATGGCACGCAAATTTATTTGATTGGTCTTATTTCAGGCGCTACTATAAGAAGCAGGATGAACTGATAACTGCATTTGAAGGAGTTAATAACATGGCTTACAGCGAGAGTGATAACAGTGAAGCAGCAAAACGCCTTAGCAGGAAAGCTGCTGTCCTTGCCAAGGTTTCTTTCTTTATAAACCTGGTAAGTGGTGGGGTGTGGGCAACATTTTAGTCTTGTTCTAGCTTTTTCAACATCTATTCTTTTTCACTTTGTCAGGCAGCATTGAAATGTAAATATTGCATTTTTATGTAAGTTTATTTCCATTTTTGCAGTATTTTATGAGTTGTGAAAGATCTTGATATTCTTATTGCATTGTTATAGTAAATGTTCAAATACACCAAGAATTCCATGTAATGCTACCTTTGAGAGCTTACCAGATATGGTAATGATTACAGGATCATTTTCAAGTGAGCTTTGTTTTTAAAGTTTACTAAATTTTGGAGTTTAAGTTCTCAATTTCAGAAGTTGCGGTGAATTATTTTAAGATGGTCTGTAAGTATTTTAGTTTGAAGTGTAAGAGTTTAAGCTTAACTGATGTTTTTATTAAGGTTAAATACTAAACACTGTTTGTTGTCCCTAAGATTGAATTGTTAGTAGGTAGTATGGTGAATATATTATATAGTATTCATGCGTTTTTGTACAGAAATATAATCGGATTTGACTGACTTGTTATTGACCCACTGGTTTGTCTTTAGCTGTTACTGGTTGGCAAGGCTGTGGCTGCTGGCCTGTCTGGGTCACTGGCCGTCATAACTGCTGTGATTGACAGCGCAGTCGATCTGGTGTCGGGCACCCTCATGTGGTGGAGCAACAGGGCAATGAAACGACGTGATCCGTACCTCTATCCTCAAGGTAAAACTTATTTAATAGTGATAATAATTAATAATGAAATTCATATATTAATTCAAACTGAAACATAGGCAGTAAAGTATTAGTGAAAGACGATGGCGAGCTTTACTGTAGTGGGTAGAATCATGTTTGTAGTGCACAGCAAAGGGTTACATATTTTCACAGAATTGATTTAGAAGCATCTCTGAGCAGACTGTCTGCATTAAAAGCTTTTACAATATGCCTATTAAATCCAGCTTCGTTCGGCCTGCTGTTCTTAGTGCATTGTCTGAACTTTTAGGACTTTTTCAACTTTGGCTTCAGAATCCATTGACTTGGTTCTCCATGTTTGCGAGTCACCTTGCTCTTGGTGACTCAAGATTCTAATATTCTATTATTCAAGCTGTGTTTGTTTTTGACTCTCTGTTTGGTCATATTGACTCTAACCCTTTAACGACCAGCTACATATGTTTTCAATGCATTTTAGTACACGCTGGTCGTTAAAGGGTTAACTTTGTTTAGATTGGCACCCCTTAGTAGAAATTTTAAAGAATGTGCGATTTCTAATTAAAAAAAATAATGATGATGGTCATTTATTTTCCTGTGCAGGAAGGACAAAACTGGAGCCTGTGTCCATAATTGTTCTTTCCGTGATTATGGCGTTGGCGTCAGTCGTCATGATCCGCCAGTCGTTTGAGAAGATCGCCGACTTCATTATGTATGACTTGCAGCAGCAGGAAATGCATAACTTGTCGGCCATCTTTTGTCTCACGATTCCGGAAATGAAGGACTACGTTCACACGGATGGAGCGAGCGGTCCGATATTCGAGACAGAAAGCATTGCTATCTGTGCAAGTACAGTTGGTGAGTGAGTGAGGTGCTACGTGTTTTTTGCTGATGGCTGTGTTTAGTCTTAAGATGCGATGATCTGTTGGTCAACTTTCTTCAAGGGGTATGCTAAAATTATTGTTTTGTGTCTGACCATTTATAAAGCGCTTCTCGCAGCAAGAGACTTTCAGGAGCGCTCCTTGTGCGTGCGCGCAACCCTGAGAGGAAAGGCTGGCTTTGAGATGAGAGGAAGATGAGGAAAGACTGCCAGAGAAGATGACGGAAAAAACTGGTTGTGGGAAATTTATATTTGTTACACGTCTAGCTGTCATTTGAGAGGCCAGAGGTTCAATTTTTGTTTCTGTAACCAGCTCATCTATGAAGAGTATACATTGACTATAATGCCGAGATGGTAGTATGGGAAATCCTATACCCTCCGGCATTAAAGGGTTAAGGGGCTGCTCTTCTTCAACTCCTTTTGCATACATGTTATCGATTTGGTTTGTTTCAGTTATGCATTGATATTGTCTTTAATATCATTGTGAGTGAACTGCTGCTGCTTCTCTTTATGGCAGGTAAAACAACAGTTTAACTTACTGTATTGTTGCGTTACCTGTCTGCATGTTTATATGTCAACAGCTGTCCACTGTGCTCTAGATAATAAAGAAAATGAAAGTGCAGCATTGTTGTTAAGTACTGTTATTTATTGGACCAAGTATTGATCTTATCATCTGCTATAAATTCTGTATCGCATCTGCTGCATTGATGTGCTGCATTTTTGTAATTTTTCTGCAAAGGGGCTAAATAAACTTACTTTTAATTTTAGTGTGTGTGTTGATTGTAAATGCATATTTCATATAATTTTCAGTTTGAAATGACGTCTGACGTTTGTTTGTTTGCAGTGATCAAATTAATCCTCTACCTTGTGTGTCGACGAGTTCCGACGGCTGGAAGCCAGGCCCTAGCTCAGGATCACCGAAATGATGTGATATCCAACTCCGGTGCCCTTGCTTGCGGTCTAATAGGTCAGAATTAATTGTGAATTTTCACAGTGCCAATCATTAATGTACAGGTATGCATGCATAAACAATCCATGCTGTTCAACAACAAGCTGTCAAGGCTTTTTGTAGTATGTAGTCAAGTTGCTCAAATCATATTTTTTAGCTGTGGCTGGGCTGGGAGCGCCTCTGAGCAGGTTTCTTGAAGAGGTGCTATATAAATTCTTGGAATGAGTAAATGAATTAATGGCTTTATGTTTTAAAGCAGACCTTTGCATTTTTAGAACGTTTACTTCTGATTTTTATGATTTTCTAACAGATAATTTGAATTGACATTCATTGCTCAAGGAAAGTGAAAAAAGAATTAAATTTTCTTATGGTTCATAGCAAATTCTGGTGCTTGATAGTGTGCTGGTTAGCACGCTGAACTGTCATTCGAGAGGTTAGGGGGGTTAAATTATCCCTGCCAGGGCAGAAAGCTTGGGTTCAAATTTCTGCTCCACCAACAACCGCAAGGGAGAGGACTGGCCACATGCCATCATATGCTGTGGCGAAGAAAAATGAAGTTGTTTACATTTCATGCCAATGGCTGCCTCATGGCTAGCTGAAGGGACGGCTCTTTTCTTGAAATTTTTTTATAGATCCCAATTCAATTATACATACATATTTTGACGAAGTATAAACACAATCCGCATTAAGTCGATAGCAGATTATTGCTTTCTCTTGTAACTGTTGAGAATCAGCCATTACCAGTTTTTTATGTTGACCTACTACTCTCTCTCGAGATCTCTCTTGAGAAGTTGAGAGGGAATTCTCTTGTTGTCGTAACAGTGTGAGGTTATTAAACAATGCAGCTGCTTATCTTCATACAGGTACACACATCGATCATAAATCATAAACGTTCATAATGTTTGCTAATCTTAAGGTCCAACTCTTTGTTCTCAAGTTTTTTTTATTGACCTCTTGTACTATTTGTGCTAGCAGTAATAATTTACGATAAGTACACTGAACGTTTTATTTCTAAATTAATTCAGTATTTTTTACATCTTGACGTGGAATGTAACGTTATTGAACATTGCCTATGTGTATACAGCATATTTGCTTGCAAAGGTAATGCTATTAGTCCTGCCTACTCTGTGCATTATATAAAGAACAGTTAAGTTTCATGTTGCAGCCATGCTACTATAAGACCCAAATGTATCAGTATGGTTTGATGAACGTGATGCCATAACAGTCTGTTCTGTGCCTTGTAACCAGAGTGTCACAGGTTCGAATCTACTTCAAACTGTTTAACAACAAGTTGCTCACAATTCTCTGTGAGGAAGGCAACCTCACTCATCTCATTCCTGGCTGGCATAGAAGCCAGTGGACGTGCCTTCAGGCAGAAAAATCACCATCATCATCATGGTGTGAGACTATTTAAAGCAATGTTGATGAACCTCTGCTCTATTGTTTTATCTTGTAGGTTACAGATTGTGGAAGTATGCTGATCCAATTGGTGCAATACTTATCAGTATCTACATCATTGTCAGCTGGTTCAGGACAGGAAGTGGTAAGTATGTGTGTGTGTTTGTGTGCGTTTGTTTGTTATATTTACGGTATCCTTGTCATCCACTTATCTGTTTCATGTGTTTGTGTGCAAGATGAATCATATGGCAAAATATTTGGATTGAACTTTGGACATTTGAATCATGTGATTGTTTATCTTCAGATCTTTATCTTTTCAGGTGATCACTCTGATATAATTATATAATTTATATATGTTATAATTTAAATTCCAAAAATGCCTTTCCCTCTGAGTGTTTTGTTGATGTTGGCATGCGAACTGTACGATTGAGCAACCAGTGATTAAACAATCACGACTAGGATGAATTGTTTATGAGCAGATTGTATGCAGATGGTGGATTTTAGTTTCAGGCAGTTTTTGTAATGGATCAAAGTTCCATCAAAGCTCATCATTGATGTGTGTCAGTCATGCACAATAATGATGAAAATCAATAATAAATAAATGATGCTGTTTAATTAATAACACACTGCTGCATGTATGTTGCTTTCAAAAATAGTTTTCTGGAATGATTTTATCTTGTGGCTGCAGAGCGCAAAATGCTGTGAAAACGTAGGACAAGTTGTTCACTCGTAGATAAATTGTCCACACACAATTTAATTTCAATCACACAAGATGATTTCTATAAAAAAAATAGATGAATAAAATCATTTTAAGGCAAATTTCCTTTGGCTCATAGGACTTAAGACCGGGTTTTAAGTGTGCATTTGTTGACAATATGTTTTCTTCTGAACTCCAGAGCAGATCAAATTGCTGACGGGTCACACGGCACAGCCGGAGTTTCTAAAGATGCTGACGTGGCTGGCGCTGAATCATCATCCAAAAGTGACGTACATCGACACGATTCGCGCTTTCCACTTCGGAAACAATTTCCTCGTTGAAGTCGACATCGTCCTGCCATCCGACATGAGCATGAAGGAGGCACACGACATCGGAGAGGCGCTCCAGTGCAAGCTGGAGAAGCTGGATGAAGTGGAAAGGGCATTTGTCCACCTGGATTACGAGGTGGATCATAATCCCTGTACGGAACACAAAGTCGTTTAGACGACCTTGGGACGGGATACCGCGTGCCATTGGAAAATGTTTTTGAGTGGTGCTATTCGAATACACGTGCTTGGTTATGAATCCATCACATACAGTTTGCGGAACAGCCCTTGTGAATTGTGTCCTAGCTTCGATCAACTAGTAAAAAATTACGCGCACGGATTCTTCACGTACTTGTACATTTGTAGGATGTTTTTAGAGTAGCTAACGCTGTGAAAAATAGGCTTACAGATAAGAACACGTTGTACATGTATGTATGTAGTACCTGTGATGTAAATCTTGCTGCCTTGTTTTTTGCATGGTAGATATTATTCCACTGTTTTTTGTTGTTGCGTAGAATAGAACAACGAAGCAACCGTGGCTTTGCTACTTGTACTGATTGTTGCAACTTGTAAGGTGTGTTGCATATTTTCTGGTTGATGTCCAGTGCTGCATTTACTACTTCGTCAAGGATCTATTTCTTCTATTCATCTTGTGAAGTACTGTGTCATGATTTAGTGTTCTTATGAGGCACAGACACAATGCAGAACTTCCTTTTTGTGCGCAATGCGAAGCTGCACTGCTCATGCAATATCTTCAACATGCAAGATGTATTTACACCTAGCGCAATCTTGAGCGTGTTATGTATTGTTGCTACAGGTAGTTTTTTAAAAATGATATCATTTGCTACTCTGGATTGAACTTTGTACCTTCCAATGTAATCTTATAAAATCTTATGGTGGCACGCTACCATGCAAGTGCATGTATAAGCACTTGTTATAGCGCACCTTCAAGATTTCTACTCCAAGTCGCTCCGAACTACAGCCATGGAGACTGAATTAAAGTTTCACGCTGAAGCACATGAGCAATTGCGAGTGAAGCACTTGCTCAGGGCCCTGTGCAGTGGCTTTGTGTGGATTCTAACCCATAACCTTCTGGTTCCAAGGCACTGAGCATATACCCCTAGACCACTGCGCCCACCAGCATCCTAAGTCTCTGAGCTTTCTAAGTTGACCTAAATGATACAATAATAGTCATATATATGGAGAAGCTCACTGGTAAACCGCAGTAGTAGCGTGAAACATGACGCTACAAATCTCATGATCTTATTGAATTCATGTCTTGGCAACCTGTTGAGCACCTATTCGTTTTGCAGCTCCTCAAAAAGGCTGAGTCAACCTACGGGTATTGAACCGCGTCTTTCACGGTCTATTTATTATTCAACTAACCATGCCCCAGATTTGAATAAAATATATGTTGCTGTATTTCAGATTGGTCTAAAACTGTGGATCATTGACATGGGGTAGAATAGTTTTTTTCTTCTGTTTTTGGGTCCACACAAATGGGTTTGTATGCACTGTATGTATGTTCCTTCAAGATTACGAAAATAGTTTTCTGAGATGGCTGCTGATGCTGCAAGATTATCAACTCTTAATTAGTATTACTATTATTATTGTTATATTACAATTTCGCTTTTATTATTTAAGCAGATGCATTACGTATTATTGTAGCTTTATGGGAATTTTGCTATCAGCAGATGAGATTAAGTTATTTGAAATATCAGACTCAGAGCAGGATGGAATGCTAAACATGGAATTGTTTGTATGGTCTTTAAGTCATTTGTATTTCCTTTTGAATTGCCGTGCCCTCTTTACATTTTACAATTGGTTTTCATATCTGCCATTCGCAAAAGGCAAAGTGTTTTGATTCAGCTCCCTTATTCATTGATCTCTGCAAATATTTGCGCTTGTGCCACATTCTGTTCTGGTTGGTTTTTTGTCCTTCTGGTCCTGTTTTCGTGTATTTGAACAGCAGTCTGTTTATGGATGTATATCATTTTGAGCCAGTAGACATTAGTTGACACAACTTATATTGTTCATTTTTTATTGATACAATGGATATTGAGTCCATTAATTTGAACAACGCTGACATTTTTGACTTTGAATTAGACTTTTATGATTGAATTAGACGTTTATGACGGCATAATGACAAATGAAGCACTTATTGATTTAGTAAATGCGGTGTGTTGTGACACTATGGAATTCGTTGCTCATATTTTGTGATTGTTATCATGACTAGCGGTACGATATAGCACGTAATATACTCAGAATGTGTAATGTATCGGATTGATCGCACTCACCAAAATTAATAATGTCCACTGCGTCCCTTGTCAGTCGTTTCTTAACTTGTGAGATGCACAGCTCCTGCATACCATGGTTGAAAATGTTTGATGTTGTTCGGTGTATCTAGAGCAGAATCATGAGTTATGCATATCTGTTGCTAATAATATTTTAATGGAAATGACACTTTCACACAAATATTGCATCTGCTATTGAAAATTTAAATTTTAGCTGAAGAATGTCTGTAGCATGCAAAGGCATATATTATTTGCTCATAATTGTATGACTAATGGTTTTACTTACTACGTTTGAAGCATGTGGGTGTTTTGCAACATTTGTGGGGGAAAATATTGCTTTACTGTCCACTTTGAAGTGGTTGCAAGTAAAATCATTGGCTTATTTTAACTGTATCAAGACCAGAATTTCTGTGAATGCCAAAGTGAACAGGTTTTTTGATCTGCAAACCTTTTGCAAAGTACCGTTTCGATATTTCGTTTCATCTATGTCTTTACAAGAATGCTGAAATGTATGTGACACAGGGGCTCAAAACCCATCACATGTCGATTTCGGACCTTTTTTGGCCAGTCTCTTGCTACAATGGCTGGAGCTGCTTTGTAATACTTTTTACAGAATGAAACTATCTTCTTTCTAACTACAGTTACATATATACACTCGTTTGAGTCTTTCTTTGTTTAGAGTAATAAAAATCTTTAAAATATGTTGATGAATTTTCGGGTCATTCAAAGTCCTCAGAAACCACTGATGGATTGTTCGGCAATTTTGCTGACACTTCTAGAGGAATATATTCGGAATGAAAGAACGCAAAATGCATCAAAATCAGTTTACCACTTTTGCAAATTATGGCGAATAGCTGTCTGCCGAATTGAAGAATATTCTACATTCTTGACCTTCTCGTCTGTCTCGGCATCTAACGCAATATCTAGGAAACAACAAATGACGGGTTTCGAGCCTCGGCGTCACATATTGTTGTGTATAAGATAGTATGTAACTTTCTTGTTGCTTTACTTTGACGTCTTTACAGAGTGATTAATCTTATGCAATACGGATGCTTTTCAAAAGTCTTATTTACCTAATCAATTGTAGCGAGCTTTATCAGTTGCTAGACTTAGGTTTTGAAACTCTTCTTTTGCCTTTCCGTTCTGCCCAGTCGCTTATGTCGTTTCCTGGCCGTTTTCCTTTCTTACACGCGCACTGATGTGTTATGAGTACTCGTTATAGCACCCCTTCAACATTTCTACTCAGAGGCGCTCTTGACTACAGTGTACTCAGAGGCGCTCTTGACTACAGTGTGGACACTGCTTCGGAGTTTCATGCTGAAGCGCATGAGCAATTGTGAGCAAAGAACTTGCTCAGGGTCCCTACACTGCAGCTTGAACCCGCAATCTTTCGGCCTTCAGGATATTGACCCGATTATTCATTCATTCATTAAAAGCATTTATATAGCGCCTCTTCAAGGGGACTACTAAAAGGGCTCCCAACATCAGCGTGGTCAAATAAAACTCTTAAGATGAGTGTGGGAAGCCTGAGAAGGACTTTTAGAAAGGGAGCGAAGTGCCAGAGAAAGACCGTTCCAGGTAGAGGGTCCTCGCCTGGTCACCTGGTGCCGTCAGCTCTTGGAGCTCTGGCGACAGAGGGTCCTACCAACAAGAAAGCATGATTCTGCATAGTGGAAGTATGAGCAAAAGGGACTGAGAGAAGACTATGACTTGGTGTTGGCGCTGGTCTTTATTAAACACGGACATGTTAAAAGTTTTAAATTATACGAAGATTTACAATTTTATGCTGTTGCAGTTGTAAATGTCTTTCTTTTGTACAGTATGTGCTGCTAACCATTTCGTGTATATTTGACAAAAACTGTTTGCCTGTTCATACTGACAGATCACGATTATGTCGGCACGAACAAATTCACAAATAAAATTAATTAAATATTTCAGGATTAATTTGGATGTGATGTTTGGTGAGTAAGTAAGTTATACAGTGAACTGTATGAGGATACAAACTGGTAAAAATCGGTAGATTTCACTAAAATCGACCATTGTGTTACTATTGCTGCACAGAAGCTTTACTATGGTCGGTCCGTCTTTCTGGAATAAGTTACGTATTAATCTCCGTAATGAACTTCTTTGTCTTTCTTTGCACCTTTTCCGCAAGTGTTTGAAAACCATTGTCTTTGATTGTGGTTTGGTGTCAGGTCGGGAGCGCCTCTGAGGAGTTCTCTTGAAGGGGCACTATATAAATGGTACGATTACGATTACAATTAATGCATTCATCCAACATTTTGTCATTGTCATATTCCCTCACGCACACACGTACACTCACACACACACACACATATATATATATAACCTGTTTATTGTACATGGTGTGAATTTTTGCTTTAGTCAGCTGTCAACTAATGTCCATTGCTGTGATTAGATTCTGACACTATAATAGATAGAGTGTGTGAAAATAGAGCAATCCCATGCAACTGTTATTTATATGACTGCAAAATTTTCATAAGTGCCAGGAAATGCAAATCGATTTCTAGCTGGACTGCGATAGTTGTGACTTTCTAAATCTGGTAAAATCTCTTGTTTTAATATGATGTCATTGTGACATCTTTTGCGAACACGCTCTCATGAAACGGTTAAAGGGTTTTCAAATGAAACTTCTGAGTTTATGTGTCCTGCACTTTGGCTTCAAACGGTCCAGATGTAAATTACATGGATTGGGGATTCTGAGGAGTAATATAAAGGGCCTACCAAAGAAAAAATTGACAGCTGAAGCTATCTATTAGGCAAGTGTCGGATAAATTGGGTCCATTCGAAAAGGCGTCTCACCCTTTTAAGAATTCCTATGCTTCCATCCGTATTTGAATATTTTTCTTTCTTGATGAAACCAGCTGTTTAACAACCAGCTTTAACCTTGAGTCAGCTTTAACCTCAACCATTTTAACCTCAGTCAGCTTTAGCTTAAACCAACTTGAACTTCCACTGGACATCATCGATCCCTGAACAAACCTCTTGATATGATGCAGCTCTTGTGAATAAGCTGGTGCCCTACACCTGGCTTTATTTAGACTGTTGCTTTTGGAATTCGGCAATATTGATGCGCTGGATCACAGCATAAGTGATGCTGCATTCAGTGGTTTGCGGGCAAGGGCGGATACAGAAATTTTCGAAGGGGGGGAGAAATTTTCGGTCTTAGGACAGGGAAAAATTTTCGTTTTAGTAGCCAAAAAATCTGATGACCTTTCTTTAGTCATTTGTCTTGAATTCCCAAGAAAAAAGATACAATTTTATCCGCCAAAATAGTTGATGACCTTTATTTAGTTGTACGGACCTCGTGGGCGTGGGAAGTTGGGAACAGGCCTGCGGGACTACTCATGGGTGCTGGGGGCCATGTCAACTTTCCGAGCCAGAATAGTGGTCAAAAATAAAGAAATTTCTAAATGGGGGGCCTTGACTGGATTGGCCCCCCTGGATCCGTACCCTGTTTGCGGGTGCATCTTTAACACTGCTTAGTCGAAGTTGAAGAGGGATATCTTGAACAGAAATTTTTGCTTAGCACTTCAATGATGAGTGACTACCAAGAGTGAATGGGAGACCAGCGCAGCACGCTGTTAATGTGTCCAGCTTGATAATTTATTTGGTAGTTTTCACGTTTGATTTAAATTGAATTGCTTTATTTCGAATGCACTTGACAGCAGTGTGAAATCTTCGAGGGCTTGTTGTTTCCTCTTGCCATGTACACTGTACAGTATAATATAATATTATATACAATTATGTACACTGTACAGTATAATATATTATATACAATTATGTACACTGCACAGTATAATATAATATTATATACAATTATGTACACTGCACAGTATAATATAATATTATATACAATTATGTACACTGCACAGTATAATATAATATTATATACAATTATGTACACTGTACAGTATAATATAATATTATATACAATTATGTACACTGTACAGTATAATATAATATTATATACAATTATGTACACTGCACAGTATAATATAATATTATATACAATTATGTACACTGCACAGTATAATATAATATTATATACAATTATGTACACTGCACAGTATAATATAATATTATATACAATTATGTACACTGCACAGTATAATATAATATTATATACAATTATGTACACTGTACAGTATAATATAATATTATATACAATTATGTACACTGTACAGTATAATATAATATTATATACAATTATGTACACTGCACAGTATAATATAATATTATATACAATTATGTACACTGTACAGTATAATATAATATTATATACAATTATGTACACTGTACAGTATAATATAATATTATATACAATTATGTACACTGCACAGTATAATATAATATTATATACAATTATGTACACTGTACAGTATAATATAATATTATATACAATTATGTACACTGTACAGTATAATATAATATTATATACAATTATGTACACTGTACAGTATAATATAATATTATATACAATTATGTACACTGTACAGTATAATATAATATTATATACAATTATGTACACTGCACAGTATAATATAATATTATATACAATTATGTACATTGCACAGTATAATATAATATTATATACAATTATGTACACTGTACAGTATAATATAATATTATATACAATTATGTACACTGTACAGTATAATATAATATTATATACAATTATGTACACTGTACAGTATAATATAATATTATATACAATTATGTACACTGCACAGTATAATATAATATTATATACAATTATGTACACTGTACAGTATAATATAATATTATATACAATTATGTACACTGTACAGTATAATATAATATTATATACAATTATGTACACTGTACAGTATAATATAATATTATATACAATTATGTACACTGTACAGTATAATATAATATTATATACAATTATGTACACTGCACAGTATAATATAATATTATATACAATTATGTACATTGCACAGTATAATATAATATTATATACAATTATGTACACTGTACAGTATAATATAATATTATATACAATTATGTACACTGTACAGTATAATATAATATTATATACAATTATGTACACTGTACAGTATAATATAATATTATATACAATTATGTACACTGCACAGTATAATATAATATTATATACAATTATGTACACTGTACAGTATAATATAATATTATATACAATTATGTACACTGTACAGTATAATATAATGTTATATACAATTATGTACACTGGACTGATCTGTGAAAAATTACTCAACTATATTTATGATGATTTATCTTGTTTTAGAACGGATTTGTCATCACTAAGTTTCAGTTCTAGAAGTTCTCCAGCTTCTTTGTCATGCCTCTGCTTTCGATTTTTGATGTGGACTTGCAGAATTGATAAGTCTTGCTTTAACGTCTGTTTTGAGGCGTTACAGAATGCGGCAGAGTTGGTGTGATTCTGAGTGTAAATAATGTTAGCTTTGGTCTTTGGCTGTTAGAAGCATTGATGCACCCCCATGGGTTGGGAACCACTGGCCGCCTACACCTTGGCGTGAATCTGAATATATATCAGCCCTTAACTTTGCCACTCGTCAGCCGCGTCTTGTGCCCCCGGTTATGACGTAGCTCGATGTGTACATACGGCTAATACGCCTAGCCTAGATATCCCTCTTAACTCCGCCACTGGTTGCACTCTGCCAGTGCCAGTCTCAAGCCTGGATAAAGGAGGAGGGCGTCGCTAATGGTCTTTGTTACCACACAGTGACGTTAAACTGCAAATACACACATATCCCTCTCCATGTGCTTTAAATCTCGGGAGCTTCAGCAGCGCCCAATTGACCTGTTTTCGTTGCAGGTTCTAATTAATTGTAAGCTATATCACGCCATCCCATCGTCCTAGAATAGAGGGCACAGCCTGCAGTTAGATAGAGCTATGACGGTTTATCACTACGGTGATTAATTATCACTTATCGCAAGCCTCTCGACGCCCGATTTGGCTGGAGAAGTCCTCTTAGGACAGGACAGCTATATTCTGACACATATTCTGATCGAGTGGCTATAGCAGCGACTGTAGGCTAACTATGTGCATTGTGCACTCGCTAATCGCTCAGCAGATTGTTCTCCATGCAGTCACGCTGACTCGAGTCTGTAGGCAGAGTAATTTCCGATTTCGGACAGCCCACTGTCGCTGTAGACCGACAAAAACAACTCGTGAAAACGAGAAAAGCTTACTGTACCACTCAATCGTGCAGCTGTGAAGTACCGTAGTGCAGAATATGAAGTGTCGTCGTGGTCTTTTTGCAAATTCATTGCAATCGTAGCCGACTATTAATCAAGTTGCTTTTAACCTAGCTCTGTATGGATAATAACGCGTACAACTGGCTGGTCACGAATTAATTGCAAAAGCTAGAAAAGCCGTTGCAACATGTAGGCCTACACAGCATATATGTAATTATGTTGGCTGTTCAAAGACACAGAAAGTAGAGGCCTCAGGCCTAAAGGTGCTTGTTTCCACGGAAGACTTGGGCGGAGACTTGCGGGGTACGAACGAGTGACCGATGGAAGGACGCGAGATTTTGGGCGGACGAATGGCTGAGTCGGCGACCAAATTCTCCATCTTTTTGCCGACTAAAATTTCTGGCGACCTTGAAAACCAATTTTCTCTGTCAAAAAAGTTGATGACTTTTTTTAGTCGCTACTTCATTTCCTCTTAGATATTTTCTTCTTCTAACGTTGGGGTGGGGGGGGGGGCAAGAACATGGGCCGTCCCTCGCCACACCCATTGAGGGGACCGTCCCTCTGTCCCACTATAGGCCTAAGTCTTCGCCCATGCCTGTTCCTCCGATAAGCTGTTAGGGCTCAAAATAGACACAGAAGACACAGATAGGCCAAAACCATTTTCGGCTATTATGGTTGCTGCGGTACTAGGCTAGGCCTACAACAACGGCTAAACGTAATCTAGTCCTCAAAGGCCATAGCCTAGTTAAAAGCCGAATGACAAACATTTTTTCACGGTTCTCACTCTGTGTAGGCCTATGTATAGCTATATTGTAGGCTATAGGCCTAATATATATGCATGTAACAGGAAGACGGCAAGTTTCACATCTGACTAGAACGCCCTCGTTCTAATGTCTCATCCTGAAAACAGTGATTACCAAAACTAACTCTTTTTCTATGCGAATTTGTATAGATCTGTCCTATTTCCGACCAGCATAGGCTATCCACCAGCACAGCAGGGACATTTGTTTGTAATCGATGATAAAATCCGTCTTGCTTTGGTCGGGTGAGGATGAGTCTTTGAAGAGCGCATAATTTTATGAGAGGCGAGCAGACGACAGAGTTCAATATGAACCTAATTTAGGCGCGGCATGCAGCATGATGAACTCATGTCCCTCTGATCCTCGTTGGACTTTCGAAGGCGTTCGTTAAGTTCATATATCTATCGATCACTATGAATTAGCCGTCGATCATCGACATTTATGTGATTATATAGCTCCATCATAAACTAATTTGCTAGATTGAGAGCGTTAATTAATTTGTCGTGCCGCTAAGGCGTTTGAGAACTAGGCCTACAAGCGGACACTATAGGACAGAGGGAATGGCGTAAACGGAGCATGTGTAGGCACGCGGAAATGTCTGTTCGAAGCAGCCACGATAAGCTACTTATAGCAACTGGTGCTAAATTTAAAAAATGCATATTCATTCATTCATTCACTCATCCATTCATCCAACCATCCATTCATTCATTCATTCATTCATTCATTCATTCAACCATTCATTCATTTATTCATTCATGATTCATTCATGATTCATTCATTCATTCATTCATTCATTCATTCATCCATTCATTCATTTATTCATCCATTCATCCATTCATTCATTCATCTAGTTCGATCATAGTTCCATAGGATGTTGACAATCACTATAGCTTTGCTAATGTTCTTCGAACATTCGCTTGTAACACGTTTGACAACACTGCCATATCAAAGCTGATTTGCGTCGCCCTCCTCCTTTATCCAGACTTTGGACTGGCACTGGCAGAGTGCAGACAGTGGTGGAGTTACGTTAGTGGTTGCACTCTGCAAGTGCTTGTCCCAAACGTTATATTCGGGTTACTTTCAACTATATAGACTATTTGTCTGTTTGTTTTTGGTTTTTGTTTGTATGTGCACTTGTTATAGCGCCCCATCAAGAGTTTACTCAGAGGCGCTCCCGGCTGCACAGCGGACACTGCATCGGGGTTTCACGCCGAAGCGCTGAGCAATTGCGAGTGAAGGACTTGCCCAAGGTCCCTACGCAGCGACTTGAGGTGGATTCGAACCTCGAACCTTCTGGCTTCAAGGCAACGACGCCACCACTAGGCCTACATCACCGCGCCCCACAATATATAGGCCTATACATGTAGACTAACTGCATGGTGGTCGTTGTCTCATAGGCTATATAGTATACATTCTTTTCTCATGACCTATTTTTTCTTATTCTTACTTTTTACCAATTGCACGTCCACGACAGTCCAAAAAAACACTACTTCCGCGATTTTATACTATTTTCTGCCCGTGATTGAATTTCTCACACATTTTCCCATTTAATTCTTTGTGAGGTGAGTAGGTCTATACGCTGTAGGCCTATAGGGTCTACCCGCGTATATCCTCGTTTTCGGAAGTAGGCTAAGTAGGCCTACGCGATGCCGTTTTTCCCTGAGGTGAGTACACGCTACATACCCGCGTATACGGTATACGCGGGTATGTAGCGTGTACTCAATAGGGTATACTGTATACCCTAGTGCACAACCCTGACTGACAGTGAATGTAACCCATGCCTGTATAGCGTGAGAATACATTGGCAACAATGCATTGAACCGTATACAGAAGTTTCAATGATGGCGAACCGCTTGAAAATCCCAGCGGAGGCTATAAATAAGCTTTTATGCATTCTAAAAATTTCATGGATAGCCTATACTCGTAATATAGAAACAATATAAGTGGGGAGTCCTTTGGCGGATAAAGATCTCAAAGGATGAATTCGTTCGACAGTTACAGAAACACTTTTTCGTCTCTAGCGCATATAAGTCTGGCCTTCATGCAATGCTTTATGGTTTGCATCTGCGCAGCGATATAAATTTATAATAATTGTCCTGTGCCAAAGGCAAGTGAAACTCAGAGAAGAATTGAGAAAAACTAGAAGAGACAAAGGCAGATAAACAGAAAGGAAGAAATGGAATGCCTGATATAATACACCCCCCTACCCTGTAGGTGAATATTTTTGGAAAGCGCGTGGGGTGCTCACATAATTATAATCAGGGCTGTTTTAAGGAATTTTTAGAACTGCACAGTCCCCTTATTTTTTCCCCCGTCCTCCATGGTAAATTACTTCCAATCGCAGGACAATGGAAGTCATTTGTTAGTCTTTTCGCAGACTACGACAACCTAACCCCAGATATAAATAAGATTTTAGTTGTCGAATTGGCTTATCCGGTTTTTTTCCAAACCTCAGAATATCAATAAAAAAAATAACCGCTAAATTCGACTAGGCTTTGCCCTTTACTTCATTTTTGATACAGTGCAAGAATTTAGCATTCTCTGGCGGGCCACTTGAAATGACTCCGAGGGCCACACGCTGAACAGCGCTGACCTAAGAGGACGTAGTGAAGTTGCAGAAATAGGACGACATGTATTATCACAAAGATACTTCGGGGCTAGACCAAATTGAGACTTGAGAAGCAGAGAATGGACGCCAGTGAAGTTGTTCAGTCATGAATGTATCTAGAAATGTGGTAGAATCATGGGCGCCCGCAGCATAGGTCAAGGGGGGTCGCGTGACCCCCCCTGGAAATCATGACAAGTTATTGATAATAGCACTTTCTGGAAAAAATGTCAGTGGTAAAACGGGAATAGAGGCCCATGCACGCGGTCTTTTACTCCACCAACTTTTGGTGTAGACCTATATATATATATATATATATATATATATATATATATATATTTATTTATTATATATATATATATATATATTGTGGTTATCTCTACATGCTGGGCACTGCTGGAACTCGTTACTCAGTCATATCAGGGAGTCATTGTGGCGGGGGAGGATGACCACGATATGGCTTGTGTCGGTCAGTCTCTGCAGTCTGAACTAAATCCTGTAGCCTCTTTGATATACGATACGCAGGGTCACAAACTCATAATTTATGTGGTGTCTGGCACTGTCATTAGAGACGACTTGGGGGTGTTTGAGATATCTTGGGTCGGAGCCAGGGTGCTGGCGATGGACAGGGACGAGTGGAGGAGATGCGTTGCCCGATGCACAGACCTGCACGGGAAGGACTCAGTGGCCTACTGAGGCACTGTCAGTTTAGTCAAAGACCTCTGGATAATTAACTCAAAAGACGTACAGGCTATTTTTGCCCTCTCAATAGGCTATATATATAGGCCTACATGTATATAATAATAATACACAAGCCAGTAGTTTAAAGTTATATACATAATTTATATACAATTATACATCTATAGTCTATGACCTATGAGCCGTTTACCACGGAGTATATGTACCCCAACTGTCGTCTGACACGGAGCGGAGCGTATACATCATATAGGCCCAGTGGAATGCCTTTCATCCCCCCCCCCCACCCCACCCCACCCCAACACCGGCGACTTGTGATAACCAATAAGGCCGCACATGTCGGACGAACTTAATGGAGAGTTGAAAGATGAGATACACAGGACTAACTGCGGCAGATGAGGGCAGGGTTAATAAAAGTGGGGAGAGCGAATTATTAGCAGTGGCTTCTATCCCTGCAGGGCGGGCGCAACTTGTTCCAAGTGAAAAACGGAGAAGGGGACAGAAATGAGTCAAACCCACACGTCTGGAGAGGCAAGACCGGTCTTAGAGTGGAAGGCCGACCCGGGAGTGGGGAAGGAGAGGGTTTGAGCCCGATTGTTTAAGAGGAGTAGAGATAGGATCCTGATGATTATAGTTCCTTCAGCACTGGAAAGTAGAAGACTGTAGACATGGTGTCCAGTTGATAACCGGTTGAGCCGTTATGATGTCCGCACGATCTGACGACAATGGAGCAGTACCCGAAACGACACATTGAATTCACAGACGAAGTCTTCGAACTGTCATCAATATGGCCTACTAGTAGCCTAGCAGGCTACTGCAGAATGCTACGCCAGTCATCAGCACTCCAATCGCACACCAGCCCGCCACCGCCCCACGGTAGGCCAGGCCTATTATGTGACGTCTATTGAATTGGAATTCACAGATGTAATTATTTTTTAATGTAGTGATTGGATAAACTTTACTTTTCCTGGAATCATTTCTTTCTTTGAACACTGTTTCCTTCTCGTTGATAATTATAAAAAGCTAGTAGCTAGTGATGAGTGAGTCCATAATAATTATTATGAACTCACTCATCATTAGCTATTTGGTTTTTTTCCAAATCAAGTCCTTTCTGTTTCGTCTTGGCTCAGTGGATTGTGAACACCTCTTTGCATGCTTCTTCACAGGTCACTAAACAGCTTTCCGGAATGAGTGCATGAGTGAATAGTATACTTATATATATTAATATGATTATACATTATATAATTTATATGTGTGTGTGGCTAAGGCTATGTTTCGATATATGTTATGCCTGGCATCAGGGACCACATAATGATAATAGTGCAGGCTTATAGTGCATGCAGTATGCAATGTTACTCTGTTAACAGGTAAGAATTTTAGTATTTGTTGTAATATATAGTACACAATATATATACTCAAAAAGAATTCCTCAATACTGAATCAAACATAGATAAGAACAGGAAGAAAAGAGGCTCTGATCATTCAACTCCAGTTTCTTGCACATGTATAAAATTGTTTCTAGCAATCTGGCCATGTTTTGCTCCCTGAAATATTTTCTGTACCCCGGAAAAAAGAAATGATGCCCCTGGTACTGTCAGTCCGTTGCTAGTGCCATAGCTTTTTTTCTATGAATATATACATGAATAATATATGCCGTAAGTCATAGTCGGAAACTGTTGAAAATTTGTTCGTCTCATCGCAGAAGACTCGTAAATAGTGATGTCCGTAATATTGAGACAATTGTGATTGTGTGAGTTGCTCTGTTTTTAATATCATGTTTTATATATTAACTCTCCCGGCTATGATCGACTTACCCCCCCTGCAAAAAATCCTGTGGGCGCCCATGGGTAGAATTGAGGAAGACGGGCAATGATTGAGCCTAGCAGCAGCATTGAGTACAGGCTGTATAGAGAAGCTAGCCGAACCTTGGGGAGGCCAATAAGGACCGAATTACAATAGTCAATCCGAGAACAGACAAAAGCATGAACAATTGAGGTAAAGGTCGAAGAAGAAACAGATTTGCGATTAGCCCTGAGACGCCTTAACGGGAAGTAGGAAGAGCGGGTAAGTTTGGAAATGTGTTCGGAGATGCTTAGAGAACTATCTACTATAGTATCTAGGGTGACACCTACATGTAGGTCTCGAGCACTAGACGAAAAGTTGAAGTTAAGAAAGGTTTGAGAGAGTAATGCGCAGTCAAGTTTTTGGAGCTGCTTGGGAGTGCCAAACCAAATCAACTGGATTTTTGAAGAGTTCAAGGAAAGACGATTTAAAGACATCCAAAAATGAAGATCTTGAGATAGAGCATCAATTTGACTCGCAAGAATGAGTTGAGCAGAAGGAGGCCCATGGACACAGGCTTAACCCGCTTGGGCTTCGTCGGCGAAGAGATGACCAGTAGTAGAATGGTTAGGGAAAAGAGATGGAATGCCAGCCATGTAAAGGATGATTAAGAGCGGGCCTAGGACAGAACCCTGAGGAGCACCACACACAACAGGGACCCACTGAGCCCTAGAGTCACCAGAGATGATCATTTGGGTGCGATCAGACGGGTAGGACCGAAGCCAAAGTAGAGGAGACCCCCCGAGCATCGTCGGCAGCAAGCTACATGGTAATGTCTCAGATGTGTGTGTGCTTGTGTGTGTGTGTGTGTGCGCGCGCGCGCGCGTGTGTGTGTGTGTGTGTGTGAGTGCGTGAGTGTACGCGCGTGCGCGTGTGTGGTGTGAAAAATGCTACTTCCAGGCATGCGTAAACGCATCTGTGTAGCCTACTTCTAGGATGCTTCACAAACACCTTCCACTAGCTGTCAGCGCAAGTGCTAAGACTCGGAGTTACGTAACCAGCGCATTTTAAACAGTGTCATATAATATGTCAGATGGGCAGACTTTAAAACGTTCTAATTTTTCTTGTTCACACGAACCGGGAATCATGTTTTTTTATACCAAGGCAGTCTGGTAGACAGGAGGAGGATCAGGTGGATGACTTCTGTCAAAAAAACACGACAGAAATCCTGGAAACATGACATCACAAAAACACGCAACAGTCACTCGAACGCCATCAACCTCAACCTGTGATGCGTCAGAAATGAAATGCTCAATGAACTATCAGGTGAAAACATTGATGATGATGATGATGATGATGATGATGATGATGATGATGATGATGATGATGATGATGATGGTGGTGGTGGTGGTGGTGGTGGTGGTGGTGGTGGTGGTGGTGGTGGTGATGATGATGATGAGGACGATTGATGATGATGATGATGAGGATGATGATGATGATGATGATGATGATGATGATGATGATGATGATGATGATGATGATGATGATGATGTCGATGATGATGTCGATGATGACGACGCTGCCGCCGACAATGGTGATTATGACGATGACGATGACGATGATGACGACGACGACAATGATGATGATGATGATGATGACAACGATGATGACGATGATTGATGATGACTACGACGACGATGATGACGACGACGGGAAAGACGACGTGGTAAAGGACAACATCTGTTCCCGAGAAGAGGTTCTGTGGCCCTGGCAGTTGTAACCAGAGCAGTACAATAAAGGACTAAACACTCGCGCTTCTATTATCTATTGAACCCTGGTCCATTGTGTCAGCAGCAGCAGCAGCAGCAGCAGCAGCAGCAGCAGCTGTATTGTTTTGAGTCTTACGGATAAAAAGAGAGATGTCGAGAAATTGGAATACGATGTTTCGACTATAGTCTGAGGCTGACTGGTCTGGTAGTTTCGAGCTAATAACAAAGAGAATAAGATTTATTTATACATTTATAACATTCGACACGTGTTGCTCATATATCTGTTGAAATTCTAATAGAGTCTATACGAGATTCATCCAGAGGCTTTACAGCTTAGACTAAATATTTATAACAGGGCCTCATTCAAAACGCAAACCAGCATGTCACATGCAGTGGCGTAACAACTGAGCCGGGGGCCCGTGGACATTCTCAGCTTGGGGGCCCCTATCCATTAACGGGACTAAACAGTGAAAACAATTAGATGGCTATTTCAAAACAAGAGCGCCTATTATGTCTGAAGTAATTTTAGTAGCGCAATAGTAGGCTATATGCCCACTGGTGAGTTTTCGCAAGGCCGTAGCTAGGCCGGGGGTGTTTTGTGTGTTTGAACACCCCCCGAAATGGAAAATGTAAAAAATTAAAGACTGCATTTAGCCTACTAGCACATGATGTAAAAACCATGAAATAAAAATATGAAAGCACCCCCAAAATGAAAAATTTAAAAAAATTGAATGAATTGGTGACATTTTTCTGAAGATTTCTGCCGGATGACTGATAAAGTCATTAGTTTTTTCGGACTGAAACTGAAGAAACTGAAGAAACACCCCCGAAATCAAATCCTGGCTACGGCCTTGAGTTTTCGTTAAGTTTCGCTTTATAAATGTCAGTATTAAACGCTGTCATCAATAATCTATTGCTAAGGCACATTAATTAATGGCTCAATGCAAAACAAGAAAACAACCGAAATGTATTGGCCAATTAGCATGCCTCTTATAAACTATAGTTGCGTACGTAGTGTACGCTGGAGTTAACACTGTAATAGACTGTATGTAAGGGCATTTTAACAGGCATGAAGAATGGTCTATACTCCATCATCACTTTATAATCATAACTAGTCAATAGGACTGTCTAGATTATCTGGCGAGTGTATCCAGTAATTGTAATGTAGACTCACTGTGGTCTGTAGTTAATTCTTTGTAGAATTAGGCTACTTCGTGAATTTGGCTGTTCTAGCCTTACTATTCGCATGAATGCAGTCACTGTTATTATGAGCGCGAAGGAATTAACACTGCAATGTGCAGAGTGTATCAGTCACTTCAACACTTGGCTCCTATAAAGACACTGACAGAGACAAAGACAGGCACACACAATGCACACACACAGAGTGAGAGAGAGTGACAGACAGACAGACCTCTCTCCGTGTGTGTCTGACAGACAGAGAGAGAGAGAGAGAGAGAGAGAGAGAGAGAGACAGACAGACAGACAGACAGACACACACACACTGTCACACACAGACAGCTAGAATAACAGGGAGCGGGAAAGAAAAGCAGATATACTATTTCAAACATGGAATTGACTGATCAGATAAGGACGATTAAGTGATGTATGCACCTCTGTTCGGGCACTAGGATGAACCTCGACCTCCATGCATTAACGTATACCCTAACGTACAACTAAGTGTTGACGTCTACTACGGGTCAAATGCTCTCACATCCGATGACCCATACAAGGGCAATACATACAGTCCCGACAGACACGACACATGCGTATCATTTATCATATCCGTCGTATCCAGGTTTACATTATGGTCAGACTCTATAATCTGAAAACTAACTTTAAAACGGAAAAAGTACATGAAACTTTTTTACTTAATAAGCTTGGGGGCCCTTTGGATCTCGGGGGCCCGTGGATTTTGTCCACCTTCGTTATATGGTTGTTACGCCACTGGTCACATGGGACATCGGTTTTCCTCTTTGCTGGATATCTTTATAATAGTTAACTCAGCACATGAGAAATCAGCTGGTGGAAAAGAGAAGTATAAAAATTCCAAGACAGCTTCGTGTCATCGGCCGCCAACCATAAAGAAGTCGACAAATTTCTGTCGCTTTTTTCGAGGTTGCATTTCTCCGTCCGCCATAACATATTGCACCGATATTTAATTTAATCCTCGCGTCACATTATCTCCCAACCTTTAAGATGATTATGAGCCGACCATCAACACGATATCTTCAACGTCCAGATGGAAGGGCAAAGGAACGGAAGGGGGACAGGTGACCAGTGCAGGCATACGACCAAGGACTCGGTATATAGGCTACGAAGGGCAGAACAGCACAATTCGCCTTAAGGCTAACAATCCCCTATTAGTCTAATATTCCGCTCTCAGACCACCGTCTTCTTATCAACTCCTCCGGCAGCAAATGTGACGGCGCCGACATCATTGGATTTGACTTCGTGCGCTGACGGGTGTCACCAAGATAAGGTCGTCGCAGTCGACATAGGCAGCAGGCATCTCTAACCCTTTACCGACCGATAGTCTAGGATTTCCCATACAATTACTGCACGTTGGGCGGTAGAGGGTTACCTAAAGTGAAAAAATTTGGATAAATTGAAGGCTCAGAGCATTACGGTTTTTTTGCTGCTTTGATGCATGTTTCAGTTTGATCAACTTTCATAACAGCTTCGTTCAAATAGCGTCTGCTTATAAGATCTTTTATTCAGATGGCTTCAAGGCAATACTTAAAGTAGGTATGTGGTCTATATGTTAAGGCTGCAGGTTGACTTGTAAATTGCATCAAATCATTTATTTGGTGACTGATCAAGAACAGTAGCACTCAATTAAATTGAAAGCACGGTCACATGGGAAACTCTTAAGGGAGTCTTATAGACCTATACGGCCCCACTAGGTAGGCTTCGCTATGTATAGATTCTATGGCCCTCTAAAGTAGCAGTACAGTCTCACGAGTCAATAGTCCATACTTAAGTAGTCCAAACTAGGCATATTAAAGAACAAAAGGATAGATCGCTCTTAACTAAATCTTAAACAACGACTCAATAACATGCAATATAGATTAATAGTCAATTTCAGTAAAAATAATTGCAATGATACAAACTTAGGTTATGTGTAGGCCTAATAATTATTGAATCTTATTTTGATTGTGTTGATGATCGCCTTTCATAATAAAGCATTAAAGTAAAGACTTTATCTGGAATTGGGCTTAGCCTATATAGCCTACTGCAGTGGCGTAGCCAGGAATTTTTCATGGGGGGAGTTTTATGGCCGGAAACCCTGTTTTTTGCTATTTTTTCTTGCTTTAATGGAAAAATAACCTTAAAAAATCTTTTTTCCGGAGCCAATGGGGGGGGGGGGGGTTTAACCCCCGAAACCCCCCCTTGCCTACGCCACTGGCCTACTGTCCGTCTTTGTCTCATAATATAGGCTACAACGCCTTCGTCCGATTGTTCAAAGGCGTTAAGCTGACTAAAGAAATATATTATGCACAGACCAACACTATTAAACTATAATAAGTTAGGCCTATAGCCTATAGGCCTACCCGCTAAATTAGTGCGAGGTCTACATAATTATAAGATCCTGATTAGACTACGACACTACGACGGCGTACGTTTTATTTCGCAAGTAAATCGCCGACATGCGCGCAGCAAAGCGTTTGAGGGAAGCACCTTTAAGCAAACTATCATTTTTTTATTTCTTCAATGATGGTTTCTTCTAAAAAGGAGGTCTTTCAAAAGCGGGTGAAAAAGTTTTCAAAGTTGAAACCAATAAAAACATAACCGAAGGCCTATTATTTTGACACAGGAAAACCGGCGACAACTGATTTTATCTGTTGAAAATGATGTACGTCGGCCTAGGCCTATAGGTTATCTATAGCCCAAGCAATTGACGGCGGATTTATCCAGTGCCGGCGCTAGGGTACCTGAGGCCCCCCCCCCCAAAAAAACTTGGGACCCCCATACCTTGAGCTGTCATCTCAGCAAAATTTCTCATAATGTAAGTGCTGAAAGACTTCAATAAATGTCCCCTCCCAATTGTAAATTATTTTTGAATTTCAATGCTGTTATGGTAGAATTTTAAGCTGTCATCTATACAAAAATTGTTCATTTTTCAATGCTGTTAGTCGTGGTTTAGGATTTCAGAGTGTCCCCTCTACATTGTTTAAACTTGTCCGATTTGCCAACGGTAATGATAGCATTTATAGGCGGTCATCTTAACAAAATTGATCAATTTTGATGGGCAGTGGATGATACTATGAAATATTTCTGAAATATTGGGCATACAAGGATTCAGTCCCAACCACAAATTGCGGGGCCGTGCCCCTGTCCACACCCCCCAAAGTATCCTATTTGGTTGAAGGACAATGCTCTATTGGTTTGCGTGATATTATTTTGTATTCTTTGCGTTAAAGCATAATTCGGTGCGTGGTTTCAGGAATGAACAGTCATGAAAGGTATAATTACCAGCTAAATTTGAGGCCCCTTGCAAACTTGAGATCAAACACATACCAAGGACATCTGAGACCTACACAGGCTTCAATGTTTGGGCCTCACGCATGTTTTATTTGGAGGCCTCATCTAATTAGCAATTAGAATCAGTTACAATTTATAAACATTGTGTTTGAGAAAGTGGACGAAATTGCCTGAGTTAGTTTAAAATGCCATATGGTTAGTTGAGGCATGCACCAGACCGGATCTGTACAGTCACAAATAGGCATAATGACCAGCTAAATTTGGGGGCCCCTTTCAAACTCTAATGTCTTTATACTTACGTCCTTAATCAGTATGATACTTGCATCAGGTCTGCTATGGCAGTGCCATATGGTTAGTTGAGGCATGCACCAGACCGGATCTGTACAATCACAAATGGGCATAATGACCAGCTAAATTTGGGGGCCCCTTTCAAACTCGGGGCCCCCCGGCCGGGGGGTACGGGGGGTGCTAGCGCCGGCACTGGATTTATCAAAAAGTGATTTCGCAAGCGCTTCAGCAAGAAAAGTAGGCTAGCACCCAGTTTCTAAACAAAGCAGACCCAAATCGACTTTGATTATAAAGGTGACGAGGAAAAACAACAAGACAAATGATTTCTGATTACTTCTGCATATAATTCTTTGTAGATAAATGGTTCTTCTGTAATCTAAATTTTTCGTCAATTCGAAGTGCTTTTACTTTTGACCATTTCCATAATACCGAATTTTCAAGAGAACGTGTATTTTGTTCTGCAGATCTAAGAGACGCAACATTGGGCCTACTTTACAATGACCGCTGAGCATTTTACACCACCGGTATCTGCTGGATGTTTTTAAAATAGCCGTCTGCTGTTTATGAAATGACAGTTGATGTACAGACCTATTTACAGTAACCTCAGCTATAGGCATTTTTTTATTATTGACTGTGGGCATCTTAACGGTGTCACAGGTCTAGCATTGAACGCGTTTACAAAGACTAATGGCGCAGTTTCGCATAATATCATGTTCCAAATCAGTCCTGTTTATGTAGGTTACCCCTACAGCATAATCACAGCAAGGGCAATGCAAAGCGAAGACGACGTTGCTAATTAGCAGTCTATAATTATACATAGAGCTGCCAATTAGCAATATCTCTATTGAAGAAATTCACGTCCCTTAGGCCATCCTTCTTATTCTTCGAGTTTAGCTCCTGCTGCCGCAGTATACCTCGACCGCGCACAACAGGTCGGAACGAACCTGTCGGCCTGACCCATTCAATTGGTAGATTCTGCATAATTCAAGCTGGCTTCGTGTTGATCTCTATCCTCCTTTGTCAGCAGTGTAGTCGGAGACATAATAATGCGACGATCGATGCTTGTATATTATTGTTGTGGTCAGGTATCGAGTGGAGCCGTCGGAAGCTGTTCGCAGCTGGGAAGAGGAATTTCGTCGACGACTTCTGACGTCTTGTCGCTTCATTTTCCCGTTAATTCGTTTCCACGTCGTCGCGAATAGAGATAGATCATTCAACATTCATAGGAACCGAGTCGAGTCCCACGCGTCGAATGCCAGAGACGCGCTCATCTTCCCCCTCCACCTCCTGCTTATCCTCCTCTTCCTCTTCCTCCTTATCCTACTCTTCCTCCCTCTACTCCTCCTGCTCCTCCTTATCCTACTCTTCCTCCTCCTCCTTCTCCTCCTACTCCGCCTCCTTCTCCTCCTGCTCCTCCTCCTCCTCCATCTTCTCCTACATCTTCCCCTTCTTATCCTCCTCCTCCTTCTCCTCCTTCTCTTCTTCCTCCTCCTCCTGCGTTTTCTCATCCTCTTCCTCTTCTTCTCCCCCTCCTTCTCCTCCTCTTCCTCCTCCTCCATCTTCTCCTCCTCCTCCTTCTCCTCCTCCTCCTCCTCCTCCTCCTCTATCTTCTCCTCCTTCTCCTTGTTCTCCTCCTTCCCCTTCTCCTCCTCCTCCATCTTCTTCTCCTCCTCCTCCTCCTCCATCTTCTCCTCCTTCTCCTCCTTCTCCTCCTCCGCCTTCTCCTCCATCTCCTCATCCATCTCTTCCATCTTTCCCTCTTTATCCTCCTCCTCCTCCTCCTTCTCCTCCTTCTCCTCCTTCTCCTCCTGCTTTTTCTCCTCCTCTTCCTCTTCCTCTCCCCCTCCTTCTCCTCCTCTTCCTCCTCCTCCTTCTCCTCATCTTCCGCCTCCTCTTCCGCCTCCTCTTCCGCCTCCTCTTCCGTCTCCTACGGGTGGAATTCTTGAATACCTACAATAGATACTGGAGGCGAGGTATAAGTCCGCGTCGTGTCATTATAGGCCTACGACTGACATATTAAAAAACGCACATCTGCTTTGGTCACTGTGCTATAATGCAAAACGGCGTTTTCAGGTTCGCGACGAAATCGTTGAGTTCAGTACATTTTTGGCAGAGGTCGTGTCAGGGTCGTGGGAGATATCCACCAGGCACATTTTCTCAAATGTAAAAAAGAGATTGAAATTCCAAAGAATTTTGGCACGTCATTAAGCAAGTCAAAGGTAGTATGCCAAATGACCTACCACGACCTATCGTGGCGCCACTGGTTGGGGATTCGAAACGCACAACTGGCAACTGGTAACTGGTTACGAAATAAAGAATATAGCCTACTTACTTTACAAATTTCGTGAAAAATGTGTCTAAGTGCTCATAAAAGCATTATTGATGGAACCAGCTGCTTAGTGCAATGTAATATAGCAAAACATTTATAACATGGAGTCTTTAAATAGCGCATCCTGAAAGCATTGCTTGTACAGTTATCTTAAATTCTTAATGATACAAACAAGTCCCTTTTACCCGTACCTCCATTTAATATAGAATCGAGCTTTCTCGGTGGTAGGCCTCTATATACCTAAACCGCCTTCTGAAACTCCGCCGTTTCCACCATGACGGACCATATCTCCTCTGTTCCTTTCTCGTCGTAAGACTGTTCTTTTCAGCTGTGCTAGATTTGAGAGAACGTCTGGGTAGTTTACTTGAAGGGAGCCATATATAAATAATAATATTCGTTTTATTGAAAAACCAGTCGACATAACGCGACAGTTAACAAGCACACAGGAGCAGCAAATAAAGTCTAGTAAACGTTTTTATACAGCATCCGTGTTATGAAATTTTGATTGTTTTTATTGGTAAGTTCGAATATGAATGAATAATCATTGAATAATCATGCATGAAAGTACATATGGAGGAGGTCCTGTAATGAAACGATCATGCCTGCAGTACTCTGAGCAGTATGCCTGTGTACTGGGAAGTCCTAAAATCAGATAGATGAGAATAATTGTTGTATTGTAAGTAAGTTTATGTTCAGTGACCTAATAGATTCTTATTGGAATCAACAGATAAGAGAACTGTCAAAAAGTCAATAGGAGCATATATATATATATATATATATATATATATATATATATATATATATATATATATATAGGCTATTCAATCGTAAAGCCACAGGAGAACCCAGTTATATTTTGATCAGTCATGCTTATAGAAGATAAATATATAATTTAAAATGTCACAGAAAACGTCTACTGGAGGTGGAGGAATAAATCAGGAGACTGCGATAGAAATAAAATGCCATCGGAAAGTAGATCCAGGCATATAGAAGAACAAATCCGCCAACGCAAATGGGTCAATTAGTCAGCTATATATATAGCAAGCTATATATATTATATAGTAGGGTGTCCCAACAAATATTTTTCTAGAAACTTGAAATGCAGTCCCCCTAAAAAGTTTCCATATGGTCCCATAATAACACCTGTAAAGTTTTATGACACTAAAAAAAATTTAGGGGTGGCTCAAGCCGCCCAAATTTAACCCATATTGGCATAATTTGCGCCTGATGTGTCCAACTTCTAAATGCCTTTATATCCCAATCGTTGATCCTATTATAACAAATTTACTACCCTTGGAAAGCTCGTGAATGGTAGAATTAACAGGTATTTAACTTTATTGGATACAATGGATATTTTGGGCATAGTCTTATGCTCAAAAAATGCAAAATCGAGAAAAATTTGAGATTTTTGAACTTTGGACACAATATCAGTGCACACACAACTAATCATTGGGAGTAGTCATTACAAACTCTTGATAATGTAACAAGTCGTGGTTTTAGCTCCTCCATACCTTCATCTGCTTCATAGTAAGAAATTCTGAGGGGGCTGTGAGGTTCAACCCCTATTTGTCCTAGGACCACACAGTAAAGTTTTAATTGCACACCCCATGCAGCTACACAACAAATCAACGTCTGGACCGTTATTTTTTTACTATTCTCATACTGATCTGCTGATTCTACATCACTGCACTCAAATTGTTCTTCAGTTCTACGTTCTACATTTACACATGTCAACAAGATTGTCACAATTGTGGTTAGAAAACATGTGCCTGTGTTTTTCGACAACCTGTACGAGAAATTGTCTCCGATCTACGTTCTTCGTTATCGTTGAGCTGAAATTCTGTATCAAAGCTGCGTCATGTTTGTTCAGCACAGTCATTTACACAGACCAACGTTATGAAAAATCACACGTGGTCTTATACGATTGGCTATCTCGCCACTCTTTCACCGAAAGATCGAGAAAACTATATTTGAACGCAGCATGGTTTGGGAAAAACTTTTAGGAAGAGATAACCCCGTTATTCCACATTAATGAGAACTCACTGAAAGAACAGAGAGAATTGCTATCTCTTATATCTTAGGTGCTGGTATACCAAGAATGATGTTGCATCATTTTCAGACTTGTCATCTAGAGCAGCATTGCCAGAATTATAAAGCTATGGATTAATTCAAAGAGAGCAGTGACTCTACATGAGAACACCGCCTGACTGTAGATGTCAATCACAAATCTGAGACTTGTTTGGGTTGGATGCCCTGTAATTCACGGTCGTCAACTGTATATGTGATTCGTTTCCATCATAAAGCAATTAGATCTATATTGCCTTACCCATCCAACTTGCTCTGTGATGGCAACAGGCTTGCGAAATGCTACCGAATTGTTCAATCCAAACATGAATACCAAGAGTTTTGAAAATTCTTGATAGTCATATTTCGAGTATGGCCACGCTAAAGCTGTTCAGTAATGAATTCTTATGATTTGTTAGATGCAGACTGCAGTAGCATTGGTCGAGGGTTTGGTTGATGGTGAACCAGATTGGAGCATTCATCTTTAAATGGCTTGCAGAGCTTAATTACAGACCATTGATGGACAAATTTTTACCAAGGACACAAAGAATGCACCAGGCAACTGGACTTAAAAGATTTCTGTGATGTTAACAAGATGTTACGACTGATGGCTGATGTAGAAGGGTGCAAGGCATTGCAAACTCTATTTAATATGCAGTTATTGAAAGCCGTTGTCTCAAAGCATTTGCCAATAATTAGGCCTAATGCATCACACTTTCACGACTTCAAAAGGTTCAAACTGCAACCGTTGATTCCTGTCCTGGTCCAGAGGTCAACTTTAGCACACCAACATGTTTGTAGGCTACTTCCACCAACTAGAGAAAAATCAGACTGACAATCTGTTAACCTTATTCATTTCTACTCCACTGATGATTGCCATGTGGAGGTAGCGACCTGCAATCCTAGTGCACGACATTTACATCATTCGTTTGCTCGAGAGCTTAACTGTCGTCCTTATGCTTGAAAAACCTCATTCGCAAATACAATAAGGTTGCATATTTGTAGATTTTAGTATTTCAGAGCAATATAAGGTTATTAAGCAATACATAAGCACGCTAGTGGGATCAAAGTGTGGACCTCCGAAAATTTCAAACTCATAGGCCTATATGTCGCACGTATAATTTGTGACAACTTACACATATTATATGTGAGCTTTGAGCGGCCTCTAAATATTTTCAAAATGTCCAGAAATTTGGCAGGTACTATCATAGGACCATAAGGAAACTTTTTGGAGGGACTGCATTTCAAGTTTCAAGAAAAATATTTTTCCTGTGCAATCGTGGGACACCCTATTATATAGCCTATAGCAAATCCGACTTGAGGTCAAAGCCTCCTGGTACATAATGGATTCGCAATGGAATATTTAATTCCTAAGACCTTTGACCTTTTTGGCAAATGAATCTCCTCCAACACTTGATCCGCGGGTAAATAGGTCCGTGAGAAAATAAGCACTTCGAGATTGAAACCGTGGGTGAATGGGCTTTAGCGGAAATGTTTGTTGTAACGCGTAGGCAAAACAGGAAAAGGTGCGTGGGAGTCGAATGGGAGTGGGTGGCGGGAGTGGGGACAGGAGTGGGAGCAGAGTGGGGGCAGGAGGTGGGAGCAGGAGTGGGGGGCAGGAGTGGGGCTGGGGGCCGAATCTGTTGGAATTCCCTTTGACGTTTGACGGTCGCAGAGTGGATAAAATCGGCAGAAATGTCAATAATTTTTAGCGTTGTTTCCGGAATTTCGAGAAATAATTGCAGACTCTGCGAATAAATTCGTCGTCGTCGAATGTTTCATCGAACAATACAAGTCGCCCATGCATGCTGTCTATTTTTATGACGTTAGCTCTAAGTACATGTGTTGTATACTGTATAGGTCTACAGACATGCATCTGTATGTTCTGCATAATTATGCACATTATATGTGTGCATGCATGCATGTATGATTGTATGTATATAGAATCTATGCATATATATGTATATATGCGTGTATGTATGCATGTATGTATGCATGCATGTATGTATGTATGTATGTATGTATGTATGTATGTATGTATCTATGTATGTATGTATGTATGTACGTATGTATGTATGTATGTATGTATGTATGTATGTATTATGTATTATGTATTATGTATGTATGTATGTATGTATGTATGTATGTATGTATGTATGTACGTATGTATGTATGTATGTATGTATGTATGTATTATGTATTATGTATTATGTATGTATGTATGTATGTATGTATGTATGTATGTATGTATGTATGTATGTATGTATGTATGTATGTATGTATTATGTATTATGTATTTATGTATGTATGTATGTATGTATGTATGTATGTATGTATGTATGTATGTATGTATGTATGTATGTATGTATGTATGTATGTATGTATGTATGTATGTATGTATGTATGTATGTATGTATGTATGTATGTATGTATGTATGTATGTATGTATGTATGTGTGTATGTATGTATGTATGCATGTGTGTTTGCATGCAGGTATGTAGGCCCTATATATGCCCGCAGTATGTATATTTATGTATTTGCGTGTGTATATAACAACAAAAGTATGTGTGTTTTTATACATAACAGAAATAGGTGAACTCAAAAAATCACAGTATTAAATGGCAAAGATATAATCATGCTGTTATTTAAAACCGCATCCTATTTTTTCACTATAAATTTTGTTTCACTTGCACCATGGGCCGACGGCTTTTTTTTATCTGAGATAATCAATTTTTCCTCTACCTCCTTCTCCTCTTCCTCCTCCCTTTCCTCCCAGTCCTCTCTATTCATTTATTATTTTCCCTCTTCTGTTTGTTCATCTCCTTTTCTGTCCCTATTCCCATCCCATAGGGTTACCATTCTCTATTTCGCTCCACATAGACTCCAAAAGCTGCGCCTACGTTTGCACTGTTACCAACCCGAACTACTCCATTTCTAAAGTACGCGAATGCTGCTCTTAGTGCAAGGTGAGAATTGCCTGACAGGGGTCGTGGGTTCAAACCCCCATAGTCTTTCTCAGGGCCCCATAGTAAAGTCTGCTTTTCGCATCCCAAGTCCACGTAAATCATAGTCCGACTCGGTAGTTATTTTTCCACAATTCTTATTCCATGAACCATGAACCAAGTGTTGTATACCCGCAGTTTGTAAAACCTGTCACACAACAGATCTAAGTCATGTGCTTACAAATATAAAGGCCAGACAGTTTTCTGCAGCCAGCAGTCAAGAAAAACTTGCTTAAATGTGACATGATTAGCCGTTGAGTAACGGATTACATTTAGGATCCTCTTCCTGTATACATAGATTGAGTCCGTGCAGTCCCGGAATAGACCAGAGAGCTTTCCTTCCTATCTGGACAATCAATGCGTGCAAACCTATTGGGACGTCGCTTCCGTATAATAGGCCTCCACACTGCTCTGAGTAGGCCTACATTGGTAGGCGACTATATACGAGTGATGTGTCGACCTTCTAAAACAATTTATAACAGAAGTGTTTGCATGGACACATCGCAACCATCGAAGTAGAGTTGACTGTAAACCGGGATATAATGGGGTAAATAGCATCACTTTGCATTCAGAATATCTATGCTTGTATAATACACGTAGGATGTATGAACCGCATCTGTGCTTTGTGCCAATCGACGACTGGTTAGTCTGCGTTAGTCCCGTGGGCTTCACCGGTGGAGAGTTGATTTCAGTTTTATGCATATTATTCAGTTGGAGAGATGGAGTGAAGCACGAAGTCTCTTCTGTTGCACACGTCCAGCTAGCTGTAGGCTATATCACATTGTGTCACATGTTACACGTCAACGCAACATAATATGATATTGTATCATATAACATAAACGTCAACTCAACATGATATGGTATTGTATCATATAACATAAACGTCAACGCAACATAATATGATATTGCATCATATAACATCAAGCTATATCGCACATCGTATATATCGTACCATATCACAACCCCCAATTTATGTGGTGGGGGATGTGATGCATTTGCCTCCCCCCCAATCGTTAAGTGTTACGACATGTAGGCTTCACGAACACACCGGTGACGTTAAAACGTTAGACAAAATGACAAAAAAGGTCCTCAACGTTTTTGCAGAGAAAATGGTATTTTTCCCTAGAGATTTCGGACAAATGGTAAAAAGGTCGTCAGGAATTTTTGTCGGCAAAAAGCCATTCGTCCACCAAAAATCTCGCGTCCTTCCTTCGGCCACTCGTTCGTCCCCCCCGCAAGTTTTAGACCAAGTCTCCGCCCATGCACATTGCACACATCGCAATGAATAGTCGATGTAGGCCTATTTAATAAGTCCTGGTCTAACGCGCAAACTGTCAAACATTATTTTGAGATTGCCAGTACTGACTAAGGAGCTGATGATATTTTCTGAAACGAGTGCATTTTAACGCATTTTTATCCCTCCATTTTCACCGTATAGGCTATCGTCTATAATTGGAGCTATTGTGAAAAAGGTAGGACCCTACCTCTATATATAGGCCTGTATAATAACTTTATAAGCTCTAGGCTTCTCATGGGCGGAGTTTGGTTTCCGTTCTTGGAGGAGCCAAATTTTTGTGGCTGAGACTCGGTCCAGAAAACGAGAACAATTTTCCCGGCCAAAAAAGTTGATGACTTTTTTAGTCCTCGGTCTCAAATCTCGGCGAAATCTAACAATTTTCCAGGTCAATAAGTTGATGACTTTTTTTTAGTAATTTCGTATGTTTCGCGTGGGGGCTAGGCCCGAGAAAAGATACAATTTACACGGTTAAAAAATAACTCTGGGTCTTCTTGGGGGAGGGGGCTTAAACTCCACCCATGAGGCTACTTATCCGAAAACACCAGCGGCCAAGTGGTTCGTTATTTTGCAGTTGTGTGCCAACACGGAATTTCGTCATTCGGCTTATATTATAATCTGCGCCCTTCTTGACGTGGCTATAAAACCAAGTAGGCGAAATATTTCTAAGTCAAGTCGAGCCAACAATTTTTCTATCGACTCGACTTGGTCGAGTTACGATCGACTCGATCGACTGCGAAGTAGGCCTATACTACACTGTGTGTGTGTGTTCATCTGGCATGCCAACCAGGGCCGGATTAAGAAATGTGGGGGTCATGCTCGGAAATTTTTTTGCGGATCTTCGGCCGAAAATTCTAATGACTTTTTAGTCGTTTGGTCGAGAATTTCGTAGAATATACCGATCTTTTCCCTCCAAAAGTTGATTACTTTTTTAGTCGTTTGGTTGAAATTTGGTAAAAATCTAAAAATGTTCGAAAAAGTTTTTCACGCGTGTGTGGAGCCCCCTAAAGTGTGGGGCCTCTGTTTGGCCGAACATCTTGAACATGCCTTAATCCGGTCCTGATGTCAACATGCAGATAATTATACGACATCCGCCCTTGCTTATTTTTGTCGTATATGTCACCAGTCTTATCGCCTCGCATCCAGATCTGTTTTTGCGTCTGTAAGCACCTGTCGGTTTGTTTTCCAGATAGACAGATAACTTTCATAGATGCACGTGTATGGCCAGACTCATTTCTAGTCACCAGGTATTCGCGTCCATGCAATCTACTAAGACTTAGCCTTTGATTCGATGCATTGGCTTCCTGATAGGGACCGCATTAGACTTAATATGCATTTATCTGAGTATGTCAGTGCTGCTGGCTAAGAATTTTTAACTTTCAAATGATTCTCGGAACGTGGTCTAAGAACATAAGCGAATGTCGTATACATAAACGACCTTCTTATCGTGTCTCTATTTGTTTTGTCGCTTGTATCTGTAAGTATCACTCCGTGTATCCTTCTGTGTATTTCGATTAAATTAAATCAGCCAAACTCGCGGCTCAGCTAATATATACATGTAGTTTAGCTCTCAGGCAAACGGTTGGCGAGTTACACTGTATGCTTCATCTATGGAAAGTTTGGACAAAGACAATGAATTACGACATGGTGGAAAACGGGACTCTGTGTGTGTATGTTAGTGTAGGCTATGTGGGCGTGTGCTATTATGGGTGCCGTGACAAAGTTGCTTACATGTTATCTCCGGCCTAAAGGCAGCCATAAAATTACATTTGCAGCTGATAGAATTCAAGCTGACCTAATAGTAATGTTACAGACATTTCTTGCGTTTAGATATCGTTTATGGTCGACGAATTGGGTCTAATGTCAGTGAGCTGCTTATTTCTTTTAATAGTATAGGCCTAAACAAAAACTCAGAGACTGTGTGTGGGTGTCTCGATGAACTGCACAGCGTCATTTATATATCATTCATTCATTTTGACATTTATATATCATTCAATCATTTTCAAAAATATACACAGCGCCTCTTCTAGAGACCTACTCAGTGTCGCTCCCAGCCCAGCCATGTCGGAGGAATTGGTCGCTCGATATGAGATCAGTTGAGAACTTTCGGAAGCTGTGATAATCTGCGTGGCTGCCATAAAACTGCCTCATGGAAAGCGCTATATAAATTGCAGATTTCACGACATCACTCCATAATGCGTTGCAACACACATTGCGATCCGAGGTCGAATGCCGTGAAATGTGGAAATGTAAAGACGGCAAGAAGTTAAGCGTCGGACAGGTTAAGCGTCGGACTTACAAAATGCAACTTGCAGTGAAGGAAATAAAACCAGATTTACGCGAAGACCGTGACCAGAATTAGAGCAGCAGAATCGCCTTTTGATGAGGTCTCAACTCCCTCAGTTTGTCCCCATGTCATGATATACATATCTGTTAGGTTCTTCTTGTCATGCTGCCTGTCATGGGCGGAGACCTAGAGGGGACCAGGGGGGGACGGTCCCCCCAAAGAAAGTGTTGGGGGGGACGGCCCATGCATTTGTCCCCCCCCAATGTTTGAGTGCCAAGACTTTTTTGGGTGGCGAAAATAGAAAATCTCGTCGAGATTTTGGCCGGATGACTAAAAAAAAGGTCATCAACTTTTTTTCGCGGCGAAAATTACTTTTTTTCCGAGATTTCGCCGGTCGTCAGAAATTTTTCTGAAAATCTCGCGTCTTTCCGTCCCCCCCAATTCTCGACCCAGGTCTCCGCCTCTGCTGCCTGTCCTGCCCTGGCGCTGTCTCCTGAATTTGTCCCTCTGTATGTTTGTCTATGTACCTGTGTAGGCTGCAATGTGTAATTATATATCCTCTATCAACAGAGTGCTCCGACAATACGTCACTCGATCTCTTGGCTCCGACAACACCCACACTGCCACCCACTGCTATAGTTTGTCAATGGGTGCGTGCATGTACAATAATTGTATGGGCTGCTCATCCAACGTACCTCTGTGTGTTATCCAACCGTTGTCTTTGTCTGCTATAGTGTTTTCGTATCTGTTCGCTTCTGTTCATTTATTCATTGAACTTGTCAAAGCGCCATCAGTCCAAAGAAGCATGAAACTTGAGCTGATGCTGAACAATAGGATGCAACAAAGAAGCCTTGTTGTTGTTGTTGTCGTCGTCGTTGTCGTCGTTGTTTTGACAGAAAACGCCAACACGTAAACTTAGCTGAAAAGAGCAACGTTTTTTAATAAGAGCCGTATTGTTATATGGAGGCTTTCATCAACAAAGAAGAAAGCCGAACTGCACATAGTGGTGTAGATCTCACTGGATATTTTGTTATTAAGACCACAACGACAATGACCTGTGTCCCAAAGCATCTAAACAAATACCACGTATAATTGTTATGTGCTGCTCGTCCAACGTCATAGTATCTCTTCTTCAATGTCCACTCTCTTTTGTCTTTTTTCTCTTTTTGTTGGCTCAACATCACATTTCAGTTTCCATCATTACTCTTTCCAAGTGAATCTGTCCATAGTATCCCTTCTTCAACGTCCGCTTTCTTTTGTCTTTTGTCTGTTTTTGTTGACTCAACATCACATTTCAGTTTCCATCCCTATTCTTTCCAAGTGAAATTCTCCAATGGCGTTATCCTTCCTATAGACTCAACTCATCCAAATGTTTTTGTCTGTGTGGTTGTTTCAGTTCCACGACACTGTGTGATGACAAGGGTCATTAGATTAGTGCCGCCCTCCCCCTTTATTCAGATTTTTGACTTGCACTAACAGAGCGCAATCAGATGCGGACAACTTTCCTGCTTTCCTTATATGGCTGGGGGGCCAAAAAGCTGGCCCTCCGTTTCTGATCCGAAGACGAAGTTTTTCGGACCTTCCATCCATCCATCCATCCATCCATCCATCCATCCATCCATCCATCCATCCATCCATCCATCCATCTATCTTTCTATCTATCTTATATCTAGCTATCTTTATCTCTCTCCCACTCTTGGCGCTTTGAAGTCTCTTCTGATTTTCAAAAATGTTGAACGACAAGGTTGCCAAAGATTAAACTAATGACCGCGTTTCTTCACCAGTCTCTCATTATCTAAATGAATATTTTCCCCCGAGGGTCCTGTTGAGAGCGCCTCTGAAAAGTTCTTCTGCAAGAGACGCTATATAAATATATGTGGATACAGTACGATACGACATTATTTCTGTTGTCATCATTATTGCAGCAGCAGACGAGTCTGTCGACACAAATTCACAAATTCAAACACTCAACACCTGTCAAGATATATCTTCTTCTTCTTCTTCATTGTCCATGGGCTGACAGCCCGTAGGTGTCCACTGCACACTTGACTACTCTCTTCCATGATTCTCTGTCCCGTGCTCGGTGTGTCAGCTCCTGTGCATTCATCCCACACCACTCTTCTATGTCCTGCAACCATTCTCTGCATGGTCTTCCCCTTCTCCCCGTTCCCTCCATGATTCCCGTCATTATGCTCTTTATCTTTCTATCATCACTCATTCTTTGGATGTGTCCGAATAGTTTCAGTTTCCTTTTCATTATGGTTTCTATCATATCTGATTTGCTGTTGAGTCTTCTTCGCACTTCTATGTTAGTTATTTTCTGTGTCCAGTTGATCTGCAGTATTCTCCTATAACAGTACATTTCGAAAGCCAATATCCTCTGCTTGTCCTCCTCTTTTATTGTCCAGGTTTCGCATGCATACAATGCCGTGCTAAATACGCATGTTTCTAGTATTCTTTTCTTTATGCCATGTGACATTGTTTTACTCCTCCATATTATGTTGTTGAATCCCGCCATTATCCCTTTTGCTTTGTTTATTCTTCTTCTAATCTCCTTTGTGCAGCTGTTATCGGACGTTAGTAGGCTCCCTAAGTATACGAATTCTGTGACATTTTCGATGATTTCTCCTCTAACCTTGATGTTCTTTTCTATTTCTTCTTTCCCAAATGCCATTGTCTTTGTCTTTCCGATGTTGATTTTCAAGTTTGCCTTTTCGCCCGCTCTATCCAGCAGTTCCACATTCTCTTGAAGTATGTCAAAATTCTCCTCTAGGAGATCTACGTCATCCGCAAATCTTAAATTGTTAATTGTTTGTCCTTGCACCGATATTCCAGTCCCGTTGTCTTGTATCTCATCCATTACTCTTTCCAAGTATCCAATGAATTCAATGGGCGAGACTGGGTCTCCCTGCTTTGTTCCTATACTGATTTTAAACCATTCACCTAGTTCCTTGTCTATCCTTACTGCTGCCTTTGACTGTTCGCCGGTATTTTGCAGAATTTGCACCAGTTGTTTTCCCACACCATAGGATCGGAGTGTTGCCCATATTACATTCTGTTTGACCGAGTCGAATGCTTTTTGGAAATCTATAAAGCAATTGTATATAACTCTGCCTTTCCTTTTTGCTTTTTCTGCTATTAGTCTTAACATCAGTATTTGCTGTACGGTACTTCTATCCCTTCTGAATCCTGCTTGTTCATCCACAATCTGATTCTCCAGTTGATCCCTTAGTCTGTATGTTAGTATCTTCATCATCACTTTACCCATATGATATAGATGTCAAGATATATACATCGTCAAAATTCATCAGAACTCGCAATTACAATACACACATCTCTGACATCAGACACTATTCATCCATTCTGCCAGCCTCTTTCCGCCTATCTGTGTGTCTGTCTGTCTGTCTGTCTGTCAGTCTCTTTTTACTCTAGCTTTATCGCTTTCTGGTCCAGTCTATTTTTGTTATCTGCTTCTGCTGCTGTCTGTGCTCTTGCGTCTCTGTTTCTGTCTCTGTGTCTGTGTCTGTCTCTGTCTTTGCATGTGTTTCCGCCTGTGCTTTGATTTCGTCTGTCCCTTCGTCTCTCAAAGTGCGTCTGCATATATATATATATATATATATATATATATATATATATATTAGGGCTGCTCAACGATTAAAATTTTTAATCGCGATTAATCGTGCGATTAAAATTTTTAATCTCGATTAAACTTGCGATTAATCGCATATTGATAAAATAGCAATTGAGCCTTTGGTAGGTCTACTATTCCTTGCTGTCATCAAAGAAAGAGCATTATGGTCCATTATCAATGGAATTGTGCTTCTCCTGAGTCATGGGTCCGTCCGTTTCGGTTAACATGGCATGACTTAGGCCTATATACAGAATATTTTTTCACAAACAAATGGATGTGAGATCAAAGCCCAGATGATTATGACGATTTACAACAAAGAAACGGGCGCGGCTGACATCAGAAGCAAAGCATGCTTCGTGCGTGTATAATACGAGAGCTATAGGTGTGCTATTTAAATAATTAAATTCCTACTTAAATTCGCGCTTTTGTGCAAGACGTGTCTTGTTAAAGCGCGTTATAAATAATAAATTGTATTGTGTGTATTAAATTGCTTGCACGCTAACGCAGGTCATCTGCCGTTTTAAACGTAAATTGAGTTTAGGCCTATGTATCGCTTGACTTTTCTTTGCTATCTCCGATATTTTCATTCTCAGATTGCAATAACCCGCAATAAAATAATATTATAATATAAATAGAAATCAAAGTAGGTCTACAGGAAGATAAACTTTCACAGAAGGGATAGGTTAAATATTTCTAAAACCCATTCTAGCCGCCATTAGGATAACAGGAAATGGTTCTAGTTGTCGTCAAATGCGCCCAACCCACCTCCGTGAATTAAGCCCAATCTCGGCCAAAGATATTATGCTTTGACATTAACGGTGATTAACCGACGCGTTGTAGCTTATTGTTCGGAATTTTTTAATCTAAAATGTGGTCTTTGCGATTAAAATTTAATCGCGATTAAAATTTTTAATCGCGTTAAACGTTAAAAAAATTAACGCGTTAATCGCGCGCGTTAACTGCGATTAATCAGCAGCCCTAATATATATATATATATATATATATATATATATATATATATAATTATATATATATAATTATATATATGAGTATCTCTTTCTCTGTCTATCTCTCTGCCTATCTGTTTGTTTGTCTGTCTATCTGTCTCTCTCTCTGTCTCTCTCTGTCTTTCTTTCTCTCTCTCTCTCTCTCTCTCTCTCTCTCTCTCTCTCTCTCTCTCTCTCTCTCTCTCTCTCTCTCTCTCTCTGTTCTTCCCGTCTTTCCCTCGGTCTCTCCAACACCCACTAGCAACCACCGTCACCGAACGCCCCCCCCCCCCCAAATAATCGCCCGGTCGGTCGGTCGATCGATCGATCAGTGGCCGCCGTTCACTTTAAAACACTTCGCCGGTCACCGTCTTCGTCGTCGTCGTCGTTTGTCCGTCGCACCTGCAGAGAACGAGAACCTGACTGCATCGGTTGATCGTTCGGTTGGTCGCATAGTCACCGCTACTCAGTCCATCATCTTCATCACAGTCCATCTCCCAGCTTCTTCAGTCTCAACCGCTGCAGTCAAACAGACAACGACGACGACGACCGCTGAAAACCACCTTCCAGTTCTTCATCGAAGTCGGTTCCTTCGTTGCTGTCCAGTTTTTCCTTCGGAGACCGACAGAAGGCCTGTGGTGTTGGTGGTAGTAGAGAAGATGGCCAATTCTATGCCGATCCTGTTCGTCTGTGGTCTCCTTCTGGCGGCCTTTCTGTCGACAGCAACCGTTCAGTCATTTAAACAGGTAAGTGCAGGGCTTTTTTAACGTGCAGCTGTACACAAAGTGTGCAGTTGTAGAAGCACTTCTGTGCAGTTAAAACCAGAAAAAAAACAGCCCTGGGTAAGTGTCTCTGGTAAAATATGTCGGTTCTAATACACAGTGTGTGGCTCTTTTTAGCGTGCAGTTCTACACAAAATGTGCAGTTGTAATCAGGGGCGGATCAGGGGTGGGGCCATGTCCCCCATTCAGAAATTTGCACATTTCTCACCAGCTATTCTGGCGGGGAAGATGGACGTGGACCCCCCATAAGGCTCGCAGGCCCCTCCATCAGGATCGTACGGGCTTTAAATGCAATGGTAAAGATGAGAGAGAAGAGAGAGAGAGAAAAAGTGAGAAAAGTAGCGTATGATTAAAAAAAGTCATCAACTATTTTGCCCCGGCCCTTCGAAAATTTCTGTATCCGCCCCTAATGGATGACACGCAGAAACAAACGGAGCAGAATACTTATACCGATGATCGGATGGCTATTAGTCAAACTCCGCCCCCTGGTTGTACGCTGCCAGTGCCAGTCTTAAGACCGAATAGAGGAGGAGGGCGACACTAATCATCTTCGAAATGGCAGAGTCGCCAAACAGCAACAAGCCTGCCTATTAATCTTTTCAGGGCTATTATTCTTTTCAGGGCTATTATTCTTTTCAGGGCTATTATTCTTTCCAGGACTATTATTCTTTCCAGGGCTATTATATTCTTTTGTGCATTTGCTATTATTCTCTTCTTGACTGTTAGGCCTATGCTTTTAAAGATTTATTCTTTTCAGATCTATTTTTCTCCTTAGGGCAATTATTATTCTTTTCGGTGGGATTGTTCTTTCGTGGTTATCATTCTTTTTATGGCCGTTCTTTTCATGTGTGTTATTTTTCATGGCTGTCATTAGTTTCACTGCAATCAATTCTCAGTGCTAATATTCATTTCACGACTAGCCTATACCATTATCTCCAGGGCGATATATATTATTTCCTTTTCACGAAATGTCTTTTATTCATGCTATTAATTTTCCATGGCTATGGTTGTTTTTGCAACTGTGATTCATGTTACGTTATATAGGGGAGGGTGCCCCAAGACGGGACGATTCGCAGTATTTCCTCCAAATCACCTTTGCTGATGACATTACATATTCGCTACTTCTTTCTTCCTTTAAACTGATCCTTTAACCACCATTTGGCAAGCAATTTGCAAGAAAACAATGTATGACTTAAACGAAACAATGAACTTTTGTTGACCTACAAATCGTCCCATCTTGGGCACCGGGGTGCCCAAGATGGGACATTAAAATATCAAATTCTTTTCCCATGTTAAACACCTTAATTTGATTTATCAACTTCAGAAGATTGATGATTTCACTGTGAACAAGCAGTCTTAGCACATGCATCGTCATCGCACTGTGCTCACCAAACAGGACAAGGCTGAATTGACAAATGGGGGGGAGGGATCCCACATCGAACGAACACACGAGAAAATGATTTACAATACACAACACTAGTTAGCGCAGCCATGACCACTAATTGATTGTGTGGTCTAAAGCTTGAATGCACCGACCTATATAATATCCTGACTAAGAAATTGTTTTACTATGCATACTGTACAGCTGGTGGGTTGCGGGTGCCCAAGATGGGACGAGTAGTTCACCATTGGGATATGACGTGTGCCCAAGACGAGACGCGTCCCGTCTTGGGCACACAAAGCATGTCCCATCTTGTGCACTCTATGCATGATGTGTGAACGCATCAATTTTTGATGTAAACACAACGTATTATCGCTCATCTCAAAATACATGCGTTTGGTAATATATTTTACTGTGTCTTGCCACCAAACACGTTTCAAAATGTGTCCGTACAGTGATTACTTAATGCGATTATTTAAACTCGCAAAATCTTAAGCTAACTAGCTCAAAACAAAAAATGTTTATCTGTATATATGATATCGTCAACACAGGAACTGAAACTCGTACATACATAGCCGAGGTAATCGTCCATTCATTGAAGGCTAATAAGAAAGAAATGCTCAAAACGACTGCGAGAAAACTGAATCGTCTCATCTTGTGCACCGTCCCGTCTTGGGGCACCCTCCCCTATTATGATCGCAGTGTATAATGTAGACGCGTTTCAACAACAGACGCGGCACGACATATTCGTTGATAAAAATAACTGATATTATTAAGCCCTACGAAGCATGGGCGCCCGCAGAAATTTTTGCAAGAGGGGGGCAAAAACTCAATGGTTACGGCTGCATTTTTCAACAAGAGCTTTAAAATGAGAAGCGGATAATTAATACATGCAGGATTTTTTCCACAGAGGTTTCTAAATGTAAATTTCCAGTTTCACATTGTGTATCGTTGGTAACTTTAGTGCGGAGAAATTTGCTAAGAACCAAAAAGTAGCTGTTAAAAAACATGACATTCAATTTTCCAGGGGGTGCAAGTGCCCCTCTTGCCCCTATGTGCGGGCGCCCATGCTACGTAGTGACTATATTGAGTTTAAAAGCCATGTGTCCTAGTGTGATCTGAAAGGAAATGCATAGGTTGTTAATAGGAAGCAGTGAATGGTGTCTAGGCGTACAGCAAGGAGATACCGTTTGATTAAGAATCAATGATTATTGGACGTAGCCAGCAATAAAAATCACTATGTTCGACTGCTGGACTATTGTAAATGTTGGTAGTTCCACTCCGCCTTCCATCTTGAGTGGCCGAGTGGGTTGGTAGCCCGCTCGCCACGCCGGCGCCCCGAGTTCGATTCCCGGTCGGTCGGTTTATCAGAGATTAATTTCTCGGATCTTTACTGCGGGTGGCTCGGTCGCAATATAAACGTGGAGTGAGAGGTTGTACTCTGCCTCCGACACTAATCATCTTCGATATGAAAAAGTGTCGTTAAACCCGAAGTACTACTACTCCGCCTTCCATAGTGACTATAGACGTATACTATCAACAAGCGATTATTTTACGAACGATTCAAAGCGCTTAGTGCTCTCGATAGTTTCCTGAGCTGTTTTCCTCTCCATGGTAGACTATAAAATTAATGAGCCATATATCCAGCAGATCGCAATACCAGGCGCGCCGAGAAAAATTATTCCGGGTCCATGCATGGGCAATCACCGGACCTAATCTATCCTTGGACTTTGGGGTAAATTTAAAAAAAGAAATAAAAATAGGCATCATGACAAAAGTGTAGGTACAAATATACACTGACTTAACCTATACGACCATACATGTGTGATTTTAAATCAGTACGTGATGTCAAGAATTTGATTTTCGAATACCGTAGATGATCTGTAGCCTATGGTGATCAAAAGCAACTTTTCTGGATTTAACTGCAGCAAAATCGTTTATAATAGCCTATCATCGTAGTTCTCCATTTTGCATGCGACCCTTAATCCTTTAACCGTTTGCCCCGAGAATATCCGCTGAAAACGGGCTCAAAATTTTAAAATGAACCGGTAAATGGTCAAAAATGCACTTCGGGAATGCTCTTTGTTCATCGCCTGGAAAATTGTCCAGATGTCTTGGAGGACCGTTTCTTATAATACGGTCTCAATCGTTTGTGTAGGCACGGGCCTTAGTGGCAGAGTGCCAACATCGAAACCAAGCTCTTCTACAGTTCCGATAATTTTATCATTTTCATAAGTATTATTTATAATGTCATCTTTTGGAATTACATTACTAACATCACAAACTTCATTTTCTTCCATATAGGCCTACGGTTATGTTCATCATGTAGCGTGTACGTTTAATTCACTTGAATCAACCGAAGTTGGAGTATAGGCTAGACCTGATAATTATTACGGACTCTGATTTGTCTTCTTCTGAGATTCCGAATTGAAATAGTGTTCGACCACCGACTTTTGCATTTTCAAACGATTTTTATTCTTTCCGTTTATGTGTGCTCCAGACAAGTGTTTATATTCCATCGTTATGAAAGAAATCTATCATTTAGTTTTTTTAACTTTAGCATTGAAATCGAATATCGCATAATTTAGCGGAGGAGCGTTCGGAGACGGAAGTGGGCGTGCTCTTTGGCAAAAAACTGACGAGCAAGGTCATGGTCAGTTGCTTGAAATTAAGACAGTATACCTGTAGTTAAATATAGGATAATATACGTGCCAGTAAAATTAGGCTATGTTTAAAACGGCATAAATCATAAACTTTGTATAAGTGACACAATTGATCATAAGCTGGACCCGCCGTCCGCAGCCAATTTACATGTATGAAAAATATTATAATCATTAATCAGTGTAGCCCGGGTCTTGGTCCTAAAAAGCCATTTCTACCTCTGCACACTCTCAGCGGACCTGCTCAATACGACTTGAACCAGAGAAAATATTTGATGGCTATATGCACAAACAAGCACGTTTTTCGCATGGATGTAATTCTTTCACGACAAGCGTACATTCCTGTCTCCGCGTTCTCTTGACCGTTGCCGACGTGTAAATGACAATAAAACATTCTTCCTAAGTTCCTTCTACTGCCGATGGAGGCGCAAGCTTTACAATTATTTCAGCCGGTCGATCAGGGTCGTCGCGGGAGTTATTCAGCAGGTCGACCAAATAAGATGCAAGGAAGAAATTTTAAGAAATCCAAAGAAATTTTTGGCAGGTCATATGTATGTATGTATGTATGTATGTATGTATGTATGTATGTATGTATGTATGTATGTATGTATGTATGTATGTATGTATGTATGTATGTATGTATGTATGTATGTATGTATGTATGTATGTCGACGTGTAGCGACACTGTATCACATCACAGATGATTAGTGTCGCCCTCCTACTTTCTTTGTGCTTGGGACTGGCACTGACACATAACGAGCAGGGCATTACCGCAGGTCAGAAGTAAAATAGACTGGTAAAATCTATGTATGCATATATGTATGTATGTATGTATGCATGTATGTATGTATGTATTGTGTGTATGTATGTATGTATGTACGTATGCATGTATGTACTATGTATGCATGTATGTACATTTATGTATGTATGTATGTATGCATTGCATACATACATACATACATTCATACATACATACATACATACATACATACATACATACATACATACATACATACATACATACATACATACATACATACATACATACATACATACATACATTCATACATACATACATACATACATACATACATACATATATACATACATACATATATACATACATATATACATACATACATATATACCTACATACACACATATGCATTGCATACATACATACATTCATATGTATGTATGTATGCATTGCATACATACATACATTCATGATTCACGCATACTTGCAAACATTCATGGTGCATATACACTACATGCCCATATACATTACATACGGCATATGCCTGCATGCCGAGGCTTCTCTGCGCCACATACTATCTTTATGCTGCACAACAATTTTCTCATTAGAAAGTTCATTTCCTTCGTCTTATTAATGCGGATTGTATCATCGTCTCATTAAGACTTGAGTCACGAGACTTTCTCTGATCCGAACTTAAGCTCTTGCATCATGTCGTCAATCGATCTTCGGTCTTAAAAGTCGGCTTTAAAAGTCGCTCAGATCCTCTTAACTCTTTATTGAACTGCGTCTATTAATCTTAATAACAGCATTGGCAAGCAAGTAAGACAAAGTTCGCATTTCGCAAAGGAAATGGTTCGTGTAGTTAAAATGTAGGCTATACTGTCAACCAGGATAGCCTGAAACATCCCCACCAAAGCTCGAGGGTACGTACCATACGTATTCTATTTTGTGAAAGGTACGTATAGGCCTACGTATTTTAACGTACCCTATTTTAGGGTACGTAAACATTAGTAAAATACGTTAGCCTCGTCATTGCTCATTCTAATAATTTCAATTTCATTTAGGCAAACAATCAGAGCCAAGTGTACAGCGTAGTGAATTGCTGCAATGCTATACTGCTATAGGCCTATTGTAGGTCCATGCATGTTTAACCAGCATACATTGCACTTATTGCACTAATTAATGTATCTTAGTCGACTCAGTTCTGCCGCAGCACTTAAAAGTCCAACTCCAAGGAAAAGCTTGAACATTCAAGTAATTACAACAGAAGAATTTATCGAATTAAAGGAAATACCGATTTCAATGTTTTTATACTGTTGACTGCATGTATACGTGCATGTAGGATATACGGGTCGCCGAGTGAGCCATAAGCAAAGTTTTCGTGTAGCCTATGGTAAGTACCATACGCGTATTGTATTTTTCGAAAGGTACGTACGTATTTCAACGTATTCTATTTTAGGGTACGCGTACCCTCGAGCTATGATCTCCACGGATGTTACTTAATTTGCTTGAATTTTGCACGTGTGAATGAATGAGTGTAGGCCATAATTATATGCATGCGCGTACGTCAGTGTTGTTGTCAAGACCTCAAACCTCAAGACCAAGACCAAGACCAAGACTTTGAACCTCAAGCCCAAGACCAAGACCAAGACTTTTACTCTTCAGACCAAGACCAAGACCAAGACTTTCATTCTCAAGACCAAGCCTTTTAAAACCGAACTCGAGCGCACTCGAGACCAAGACTTTGGTCTCGAGGACAACAAGTCTGGCGTACGTATAGGCCTACATGTAAATGCACGCATATGCCCTACGTTTTAATTATGTACGGTAAGTCAAAAGCAAAGGTTGAGTGAGGCTTTGCATATCGCAGTCAGGTTATGGATCAATTTCCACCAGGTGGCGTATGGTAGGAAATTGTATTGTAATATGCATGAACGAAGACAAAAATGTCCATACTCATTGTGTCATAAACTCGTGATGGTTTCAGCTAGAGTAGAAGACACAGATAAGCAAAGAGACAGAGACAAAGAAAGAGACAGAGAGACTGACAGAGAAGACGAGAAGGGTATTATGACATCACATCTAAGCGTATACATATTTATACGGTTAATTGGATGTTGTGCTTTGAAACGCGGCAGATGGAACCGGGACCGGGCGTTTTAACTGGGTTTGTGTGAGGACGTGGACCAGAGGGACCACGGAGGGCCAAAGGGACCATGCAGGGCCAAATTGACCATGCAGGGCCAAAGGGACCATGCAGGGCCATATTGACCATGCAGGGCCAAATTGACCATGCAGGGCCGAATTGACCATGCAGGACAGGACCAAAGGGACCCGGCAGGGCCAAAGGGACCATGCATGTCCAAAGGAACCGTGCATGGCCAAAGGGAACATGCAGGGTCAAAAGGACCATGCAGGGCCAAATTGACCATGCAGGGCCAAATTGACCATGCAGGGCCAAATTGACCATGCAGGGTCAAAGGGACCATGCAGGACCACAAAGACCAGACAACGAAGGTCAGTTGCTCGGCTATATGCATGATTCGATTGCAGATGGAGTCGATCTTCTTGAGATACTTGAGAGATAGTTGGCAGTATATTATAATAATGAAAGATGAATTTTTAATTCAGAAAAACATTTTCTATGGGCGAGATATGAAGAATTAACACAACTTCAAATCGAGCTTACAAGCACCAACGCGCAATCACAACGTTTGCAATAATGCGCGATGCGTGCCAGTAATTAATATACTGGCCCAGTCTACATGTAGCCTACATGTATGTGTGAATGTATCAATATGTTCAAACACAAACAACATACATGTATGTGTGAATGTATCAATATGTTCAAACACAAACAACATACATGTATGTGTGAATGTATCAATATGTTCAAATACAAACAACATACATGTATGTGTGAATGTATCAATATGTTCAAATACAAACAACATACATGTATGTGTGAATGTATCAATATGTTCAAATACAAACAACATACATGTATGTGTGAATGTATCAATATGTTCAAATACAAACAACATACATGTATGTGTGAATGTATCAATATGTTCAAACACAAACAACATACATGTATGTGTGAATGTATCAATATGTTCAAATACAAACAACATACATGTATGTGTGAATGTATCAATATGTTCAAATACAAACAACATACATGTATGTGTGAATGTATCAATATGTTCAAATACAAACAACATACATGTATGTGTGAATGTATCAATATGTTCAAATACAAACAACATACATGTATGTGTGAATGTATCAATATGTTCAAATACAAACAACATACATGTATGTGTGAATGTATCAATATGTTCAAATACAAACAACATACATGTATGTGTGAATGTATCAATATGTTCAAATACAAACAACATACATGTATGTGTGAATGTATCAATATGTTCAAATACAAACAACATACATGTATGTGTGAATGTATCAATATGTTCAAATACAAACAACATACATGTATGTGTGAATGTATCAATATGTTCAAATACAAACAACATACATGTATGTGTGAATGTATCAATATGTTCAAATACAAACAACATACATGTATGTGTGAATGTATCAATATGTTCAAACACAAACAACATACATGTATGTTTGAATGTATCAATATGTTCAAATACAAACAACATACATGTATGTGTGAATGTATCAATATGTTCAAATACAAACAACATACATGTATGTGTGAATGTATCAATATGTTCAAACACAAACAACATACATGTATGTTTGAATGTATCAATATGTTCAAACACAAACAACATACATGTATGTGTGAATGTATCAATATGTTCAAACACAAACAACATACATGTATGTTTGAATGTATCAATATGTTCAAACACAAACAACATACATGTGTAACGGTCTCTGATCCCTCGGAATATACGAGTTTACGGATCAGGAAGAAGAGGAATAGCTTCGATGTTTCACACGTTTATTGTTCACTTGATAATCGAACCATTGTTGTTGATGTTATACTGTACTTCACACTCCGCACTCTGCACGACACACTCAACTCCGAACTTGACCTCTTCACTCTTCAGCCTTCACCAACCTCTGCACCAACCTCTTCTGCTCTGCACTGCCCTTTTAAACCCCCTCCTTTGCCCACTGGCTTCCTGCCACTCACTTCACACTGCCTACTCTTAACCTTACTGCCTCGTTGTCAATCAATAGCAGTGCCTACCTCCTTTTGCTTCCAATTGGCCTGCAACTGATCTTTCTGCCTCCTTGCTAGTTACTGTACTGTGTATACCTATCTTTCTCCCACTTCCTTTCTTTCTCTCTCTCTTGTGCCTGGTCTGACCTGTTCTGTTCTGTCCATCTGCCATACCTTACTTCCTTTACCACTCTTTCCTTCTGTCCTTCTCTCTGTGTCTTTCAATCTCCCTTTCTCTCTCTCTCTCTGCCACACTATATCATCCATCATCCTGCAGACCCAAGATACTACACTACAATTGCTCCCCCTTACAAGCCAAATTCGCCCCCGAATTTAACTAAATAATGACATAAAAATCTAACACATAATAGACCATACAAAATGTCGCAGCTAAGAGTAAAGTACTCGCATATAAATTTAAAAATTGTGCGTAAAATTGACAAAACAGTTGTCACGCGTTCCTTACTTACTTACGCACGGCGTCTTCTAAATATATTAGTCGCCGCTAACGCCACAGTTAATCGCAACACTGTAGGCCTACATAAAATTATAGAAAATATGGTTATTATAATCAAAAAGAAATCGCGAAAACAGTTCGCTAAATTAACAAAGTAACCTAAATTTATTAATATTTTTGTCTCCGCATATTTATGAATGCTTAACATAATAATAAAGCTGATGTGTGATTGGTTGCTGCGAAAGTTGAATTTAGCCGCCATGCGGTGATTGGCTAGCTGCAGTCTCGTTGGCGCGCCATCTATCGGTGACACCAAGGGTCAACGGTTTTGAACCGAAAATAATCTCTCTTTTTGTTCGTGGGTTCGGCGTGGCAAATCGAAATGTTGTAACACATCGTTAAAATTTGCAAATGTCGTCGAATTTCGCCACTGAGACAAAGAAACTTATGAAAATTACCAACGGGGTAAGTTGAATTTACATAAACATGTTTTTATCCTGTCCGCTTGTGCGACTGTAACCTTTATAACGGAAAAACATGAAATGCATTATCGCAGAGACAAAGGCGCGTGAATATACAGTCGATATTAATATTGGCAATGGTCCTATTTATGTGAATAGGTTTACAATTTACATCAAGGCGTTTCATATAAACGTGTATGTCATAAATATATTTTTGTCTTATGCGACCGCGTGCTTAGTAATTTTTAAACGGAAATATTACAATGCTTTATTCGCACATCGCTCACGTGTTAATACGAATTTATGTCTTACTTTACACGCGTTTTCTGTGTCTCGCATGCGTTGCATTAATATTTTGCTACGAAATTGTTAGTATGTTTAAACAACGGCTGTGATTAATATTCTCAACTTATAATTACGGCTGCAATTTTAAATGCGAATGGTCAACCGTCGAGTTTATAAGCTGTGCAAATCCAATACATGTCTACAAAGACTTTACAGTTTCGGTCAGGCTTGTAACTCAACAATTAACAGCCGTTTAAATTAAACGTAGACCCCGATAAAATGTATAAATGTTCAGGTGGCTTTGCATAATAACACTTAATTTTTATGCCACCCAATAAGACATAATATCGTGACATGGATCGCATAATCATAAGAGTCTGGCGTTTCATTCTACACGATTATAACATAACATAGAATCATAGCAATGCATAATACAATCAGTAAATAAATTGTCAAATCAAACATTTCTATTTTGTTATTAATACTTGTTTAAACCATGAATGTCTAAGGTTGTTATTCACAACATTGATTTATGCAACCATAATCACATGGATTATTTTTATAATCATTATTTACATATTACTAAAACAATGTCTGTGTTTATTTTTACAGACAAACAGTGACACATTGAAGATCAAGATTATCACGAACAGACCAACGATGAAACGCTCGGTAAGAAACAATACGCATCATAATTCTAATTTTCATTTCTAAAGCGCCACTTACAAATTTAACACACGAACGCTGTTTTAAAACAAAATGGTGTTACGTAGATTTATTTACAAAAGTGCTAACTTTAAATAATTATGGCTTCGTGGTACAATATTATAAAATTTTAACAGTTAACGTTACCTTGTTATGTGTAAATTATTAAATTTGTTATCGGTATACGTAGTATGTTACTAGTTTATTGCTGATTACTGTTGCGGCTTAAACTATTGGGTACTCAAGTCTACTTGAATAATGTGCTTAGTCAAAACATTATCTACGTGAATTATTTACAGAAATATTAAATTAATTATAGCTTCATGGTAAAATACTATGGGATTATAGTTAACGATTAATTATTAAACTTATTATTTGTATAATGTGCCCTGTATCATGGTTATAATATTTAGGTAAATGTGTAGACGTGGTGCGTTAATTAATAAGTGTACTGCTGCGCAAATAAATTTAAGTTGATGGCATGTATATGAGTCTTTCTGTAAAAGAAGTTCCTTTCGTACACTTCAGTGGCGGAACTAGGATGCTGGTTCAATTATAAACTGATTATGGCTATAGGAGTTTTATCTGCGGCTTAAAATCCTGTGTCTCTTAGTGCTGTAGACTACATACAGTATATCTAATTAATAAAATAATAAAAATATTTAATCTAGGTTACTTTATAGCATTAGTTAAATATTGATGATTGACTTAATATTATTATTATTAACACCTAATGTTTTATTTATTATAGGAGTGACTAAAAGTTTCCGTTGATAACGGTGATTTCTACGGCACACAAAAATCTGGCTCCGTTCTACAAACTCGCAAACATGAAATCAAGGTACGAATAAACATACGCAAAAGAATCGTAACATAATATATAGCGTGAATATAATGTAGCCTAACTAAATAATACTAAAAAGCAAAGCACGTAAAATAAATCATAACTCGATACTTGTTAAAACGCAATGCAACGTACATCTTTAACTGAATCCTTTTCTGAACCTTGTCAAACGCAATACGCAATTGTAAACAGTAAACGCAATAATGAGCACAAGCAATGATGTTCATAATGAAACGTACAATTTTACTGACGTGACAAACAAGCACAACATTTATAATAAACAAAATAATATTAATTATGTCCCGACAATGGACTGATGATCGTTCATTTGCTGTAAAACATGAAGCTGGAAGAATTGTTGCTGACAAGTTCTGGTTTTTTTTTTAAATAAAAATTTATGGGTCTGTTGTTTTCTTTTCAAGCTATCAAAGTAAATTAATACTGATTGTGGTTTATGGAGAGGTGACTGACAATTGCTGTGACAATATCTACAGAGCTATTGCTTTTCTCTATTATCTGTTTAGGGAAGATGCTGCGTGGTTATGGTTTATGAAGATGCGTCATTTGTGTGAGAAGCCTCCAAGGCCAAAGGTATAGAAAAATCTGAAGCCGCTATGTTTAATGTTATAAAGTAACGCTTATGCCGTCCAATTATGCGTGCAATCTGGTTAGCCATACATGGAGAAATGCGTATTCTCTGTGGTAGTGAGACACTCATTCTTGAAGGTTTATGCAACACCGTGACTTGCCATTTAAAATTTAACGTACGTCTTAAACAAAATTTATTGACGCTAACATTAGTGATTTCATTCAAAGCTGTGATGTCATAGTCTTGAAATGCGTGTTTTATTTTGAACCATGCGATAGAGACGCTAGTGTCTGCGTTCGCAATTTTTATGGCCAGATGTGTACCTTTCATGGTATGCAATTTGGAGTAAATCTTCCAGATTTTACTCATGAGCCAAGTAATAATAATAAGCAATAATAAGCTTATTACGGTCAATTTGAACCATTCCTCGTGAATGAAGAATTCTGGGATTAGATAACCTGGTGTCGTGGAAGTGGGCTCCGGACTAGAGAAAATCCATATTTGTTGTATTGGCATTCCTTGAGTATTGCGTGGCAGGGCCATGACAATTGCAGCAAGTCTGTGAACTTTAAACAATAAATAAATATTGACTATTGTCAATAAACCTATAAATATTGCTCCTACAGGTAAACTGTAACTTTTCAATGCTGTGTAGGATGTAGAAGAAATATCGAGATTGTCCAATTTTTCTTGGATAAAATCTTGATCAGTGTTGAAGATGACTCTACCTTTCTTTACGGCTTCGATAGCTTGAGATAAATCTTGTACTAGCTGTTTATCACTGGTATTTGATTTTGTGTTGATAAATGTAGGTAAATTTAAAGTAATTTTCTGTGCTGATGTGGTGTCTGCTTTCAGTTTATCCCAATCAGATGAGCTGAAAAATTTCTGAAGGATTGCGAGATTGAACGTGTGTGTTACGGTGTGTGTTGCGTTGTACACGTGTGACTGTGGCAAAGATGCTGGAAAGAAACGATCTGAAGTTGTCAACGTGCATTCATTTGGTACAGTAAGTATGCATGAAGTGCACGATTCAATTGTACTGATTTGCTGGATAGGACAAGCAAGTGTAAAGTTTGATTGGCTATTCTCAACTGCTAGTGTGTTCGATGACAAATAGTTAAAAGACGTAGGTTTTTGATTCAGCAGAAGAGTCTCACAAAATTTGTCCACGTCCTGCGGATTATTTTCAAACAGTGCCATTATACATTCATGTTTGTTTGTCCTCAATTGTATGTCAACCTTATCAATAATGCGGAAGGACTGACCAGTTGCTAGAGATGGAAGGGTATCCCAAGTAGCGTAGAATTGATTGTCAGTTGAAATTGCAAAATATTGCGGCAGATTTGTTATGAATGTTGTATGTTGGTTATCTGAGGCAATGGATTTGGCTGTGACTGTGACCTTATAGAGATTCATGTAAAAAGGTAGTGTTGTGATTGGGACCTTTAATGAGATGCAAAGAATGTTGTCCTTCTTAATTGTGATGTGAGTATTTGCTCTGTAAAAATAAGTCGCGTCTGTAATTAAAATTCTTGCCTGTGTTTTTGTATTTTTTAGCTTCCGTGCAAGTAGTCTCAAAACTTTTTGGATGTCGGGTTTGTGTAACAGCGTTGGCTCGAGTCGTCCAGCAACTAAAGCTTCAACAGAAATTAACAGACTCTGTAGGTGAGTTTCAAGGCACGTGAAATTGTACAGTGTTTCAGACATTAGTAATGTGAGCTCAAGTGAAGTTTGGAAATCAAATTTTATGGCTCTTGATAAATCAGTGATGATTTTGTCTTGGCTACTTACATGAGAATTTATTGCATCAATTCGTTTGTTCGTAATGCTGGTTGCGCTCGCTAGGTTTGTCAAATCGGCTTCAAACTGTCCCAGAACTCTGTTTTGTTTTTCTAAAATAGTTTTGATTCTTTCTTGGGCTGCGGCAATATCACTGTCTCTTGCGACACCAAATAAGCTATGAGCTATGTCTCCAATGAAGTTTATAAAGCCTCTCTTGTGTTTGCGTTTCTTTTGTTGCTTGCCTCGTGTTTGTAAGGTATCATGGATGCGCTTCACTAATTCATTAATCTTAAGTTCAGCTCGGTGATGTAAATTTGTGACCGCTGCTATGACGTTACTAAAATCTGAGCAGTTGTTTAATCTTGCTGTGTTGCTGCAATCTGGTTCTAAATCGGTTGCTCTGTCCTTCTGTATTTTAGGCAGTTCGAGATCAAACGAATGAATCCAGACATCTGTGCTGATTGAGAGAGTTTCGACTGGATGGAAGTAAACACCGTAAGCCGACCGGCTTGTTACGACTTCTTCTGTCGCGTATGTAAGCGCAATCATTGTCCAATGTAGGACAAAAAAGTAGATAGCTATCACTGAAATCAAATCAAACAAAACAATAAGCGCTTAATTATAGATTTACTCTGGTGACCTCTTAGCATATTCCATTATTATGTTTTATTAATGGGCTTCCATTTGAGCGTCACCAGGAATAAATTTTTCCAGTTAAGGCATTATTTTATGCACTCGGTTCTCTGGAAACATCTAACTTTGTATCTGTACGATAAATAACTCTTATGCTGGCATTAATTCTCTTGCACTGATTCTTTCTAAGGCTAATCATTCATTCTAATTATGTGCTTTGTTCTCGGGTGACTATGGAGATTTCTGAAACCTTTTTGGAGTTTCGCGCTTTCGCAGCTTGCCTGTCATTGTGCGATGGATGTGATATTCTCGCTTAAGGCAGTCACTTACTTCTTGCTCTGGCAGCCATGTGGAAGGCTGAGCTGTGTCTTTCCAGACGACACGATAATATCGTTTCTTGTTTATGAACTTGAGACCTGACAAGTATTTTGCCTCTTGCCACTGGCTTCCATTGTCAGCTGGATCTGGTGTATCGGTTGAGCTGGTGCCAGGTGTCGGTGTAGAGGTGTCAGGCTCTGGTTCAGTGAAATCACGCCGGTCCACATATGGTTTCAACCTGTCTGAATTTACCGGGTGTTTCATCTCTTTGTTAGTCTGCGCATGTCGCAACTTATACGTGTGATCTGCAACCTTAGTTGTGATGTAGTACGGTCCTGTAAATTTTCGATACAGCTTCGGTTTCTGTCCTCGCGGGACTACTGGATTGAATACCCACACCCTGTCTCCTGGAGCATATGTGGGTGTCTTCGTGCCTACATCATAATATCTTTTGTTCCGTGCTTGTGATTCCAGAGTGTTTTCCATCGCTGCTTGTCTTGCAGTTTCCAATGCATTAGCGACTTTCTTAACATACTCGTTTTTTGTGCTTTCTTCATCAGGTAGCGCCATCTGGAGATCAACTGCTAGAACAGGCTCCCTACCGAACATGATGAAAAATGGGGAATACCCAAGACTTGGAATGACCGTCGTACGAAAAGAATACATTACGGCTGGTAGTAAGTCTGCCCATTCTTCTTGTGCTTTGCAATGCAGTCTTAATGCTTGCCAAATTGATCTGTTATATCTCTCGCAGGCTCCGTTACATTTCGGATTATAAGCAGCAGTGTGAATTCTTTTTATTCCGAGCAATTGTGATAACTCCTTGACAATTCCGCTAAGGAAGTTGGGCCCACGATCTGAAAGTAGCTGGCGCGGAGGAGAAAAACGCGTGAATACTTCCCTGAATAATGCTTGCGCTATCGTCTGGGCGTTCTGGTCTCGCAGAGGAATGGCTTCGCACCATCTTGATAAGTTTTCGACCAGTAGCAGTATGTAGTTAAAACCTTCCTTACTACGTGGTAATTTGAGAATATCCATCGACCACCTGCCAAAGATTTCTTTCGGTTCCAGAGGCTTTAATGGAGCTTTTCGCAAGTTGACTGGGTATTTGCACTGTTGGCAGTTTTGACATGAGGAAATATGTCGTTGGACATCTGCGTGTAAATTCTTCCAAAAGTATTTGCGTCTAATCGACAGATAACAGCGGTGAAATCCGGGGTGTGATGACTCCTCATGATAACCGTTTAAGATGCGTTGCCGTAAAGACTTGGGCACAACTAGTTGGTTTATATAGCTCCTTTGTTGTGTTCCTTTGCTTCTTGGTTGATAGTAATGATAAAGTAAGCCATTATTGTCTATGGCGTACTCTGTTGCCTCTATCATTAAGCTGTGTGCCTGTTTTGCATTTTCAGGTAGTGTCCCCTGCTCGAGGTACCGAAGGATGACTTCAAGGTCTGGACATTTCCGCTGCTCGCTCGCTATCTCCTGAAGAATCGTCTCGTCGTCTGGTGGTGAAGCCAAATCGTCTTCCAAGATAACATTGATATCAGTTTCTGTGACGTTGTTGGTTGACTGAACGCTTGCTACTATACATTCTTCATCAGTGTCAACTGACTCTGTGGTTGGTGGATAAGAACGTCTTGACAATGCATCAACATTTGTGTTTGCCTTTCCTTTTTTATACTCTATCTGAAAATTGAAATTTTGAAGCTGTAAAGCCCACCTTAAGAGACGCCGATTGGTTGTGCTCTTTAATGTCTGTAAGTACTTGAGACTGATATGATCGGTGTAAACAGTAAAAAAATTGTTGCTAAAATACTGAGAAAATTCTGATATCGCACTGACCATAGCCAGGCATTCTAACTCACTGATAGAATATGAGCGCTCAGCTGCTGTTAATGAGCGGCCACTATATGCAATGGCATGTTCAAAACCTCTGTCGTCCTCCTGGGCCAAAATATAAGCAATGGCTACGCTTGAAGCGTCACAGTTAATGATAAATGATTTGGTCATGTCAGGATAAGCCAAAACTGGAGCTGACTTTAATGCTTGCTTGAGTGTAATGAAGGCGTTTTCGCTGTGGCTATCCCATATAAACTCCATGTCTTTTCTGAGTAGACGGTTCAATGGGTTAGCAATGATAGAGTATCCTTTTATGAATCTTCGATAATATCCCGTTAACCCTAAAAATTGTCGGACTTCTTTCTGAGACGTGGGTCTTGGGTAGGATTCAATGATTTGAACCTTGGACTGGTCCGCTTCAACGCCCTGGGGTGACAACACGTGGCCGAGATAGAGAATATGGGAAAGTCCAAATTGACATTTTTTTCCGTTCAATTTAAGGTTAGCATCCTTTAACCTGTCGAAGACCTCTTGAATGTGCTTCAAGTGTTCGTCAAATGTTTTGCTGTAAATTAAAATGTCATCGAGATAGCATAGAACATTTTTGAAATGCATGTTTTGAAATACCCGAGCCATTAAACACATAAATGTACATGGCGCGTTACGCAGACCAAAACTCATGCGCAGATATTGATATTGTCCTGAGTGTGTCACGAAGGTTGACTTTTCTTTAGTCGCAGGGTCAAGTGGAATCTGATGATACCCACTACGCAAATCAAGGACGCTAAAGTACTTAGGCTGAGCATCACCAAGGGCATCAAAGATATCAGGCAATTGTGGAAGAGGAAAATTTTGAGGAGCACAGACAGCATTGAGTTTTCTGTAATCAACGACCATTCTAATATCCCCAGTCTTTTTTTTCACTAAACAAATTGGCGATGCCCATTGAGAATTGCTTGGTTCAATAATGTTTGCATCCAAAAGTTGCTTAATTTGTGAATCAATTTCGAGTTTCGCAGCTGGTGAGTGCCTGTAAGCTCTTTGACGAATGGGCACTTGACTCGTAGTTGGAATTGAGTGCGTAATGTAAGTCGTGCCTTGTAGATCTGAGAGAGACCGTGAGAAGATGTGTGTTTGCTTCTAAGAGGCTCTGTAATTTAGCATTTTCAGCTGCTGTTAAATTGTCTGAGTGGTAATTTAAACCAAGCTCGCTTAATGAAGTAGACTGTGGTGCAGTGCCACATAAATTTTCCTTGGTAACAGTTGGTCTCTGGTGCTGTGTGTTTGCCTGTTTGGTTGTAATTCCTGTATCAGCTGGTGGCTGGTACTTCTGGGGTGGTGGTGGGGTTTGTGGTGGAGGTAGAGGTGCAGCAGTTGGTGCTACAGTTGTTGCTGTATCATCTTGTGCCTGGTGTTGCTTGAGTGTTTGTGTGGGTGGTGGTGTGGCAGCTGCTGCCATGACTGTCTGTGAAGATGCTGATGCTGCTTGTGGTGATGATGATGATGTCGTTGTATGCATGACTGTTGATGATGATGGTAAAGTCGTTGTTGGAATGGCTGTTGATGATGATGGTAAAGTCGTTGTTGGAATGGCTGTTGTCGGTGATGATGATGATGATGGTGTTGTTGAGTGCATTTGCTCTGGAGGTTGTAGTCCAGAGTCCGTGAGAACGGCCAGTGTGTCTGAATGGATGGGTTCCAGAGTGGCTAATGGCTTATGGCGTGCCAACCAAATTACCTGGTTTGTCGGGTTCAAAAGTTTGCAAACAGCTGTTGGTTTGCTGGAATTAATGGCAACTCGAGCACAAATGAACTTTTGGCCTCTCTGCATTGGTAAAGGTTCACATATGGCAAACTCGCTGGTATGTCTTGGTGGAAGCAGGACGGGTAGTATGGTCTCTGAAAGTGGTGGCAAAATTGTGGCTTGAAGTGTACAAATTGAATTTGTTAGCCTGGAGTGATTGGAAATGTCTAAATTTACTTGTGTTAGACTGTCAAAGAATGTAACCACCTTATTCTGAAAATCTAGTCTGGCGTTGTTTTGCTCAAGAAAGTCTAATCCTAGGATTAGACTATTTCCAATCTTTGGCAGTACTATGACGTCACATGGCATTGTGAGGCCATTGACTTTCACAGATAACTGTGCCCGTCCTATTACAGCAACTGAACGCCCATCAGCCACTGTAATTGTCATTTTGTCGTTTTCTGCAAGGTTTTGAATTGGTATTCGTAATTTGGTTAACAGTTCAGTAGAGGCACAAGACAGGTGTGCTCCAGAGTCAACTAAAGCCCTAATCATTCGTTGTTTAATTTGAACAAGGATGGTATTACGGCACATTGTAATACTGCTTTGGCTGTTAACCCAGTGGTCCCCGCCCGTCTTCCAACGGTTGGGGGCGCGTCCCTATTGCGCGCCATAGTGGCCCCGGGCAGCCCGACAAACTGACCTTAAGTGCCCCCTCTTCTGGCAATAATGGCAGGTGACCCCTCTAGCCCTACATTGACTGTTATAATAATGTGTACCTCCGCAATTTCCGCAGGTAGGTGCTGTAGACGAGTTTGATCGCCAGTTAGACTGCGATCTTTGTTGTGTTGATTGTCGGCGCTGATAGTTGTAGTCGTTCTGTTGTGGTCGGTAGGTGGCGGCAGGTGAATTGTGGGCTGTGTAACGTGAATTATGTGTCTGCCGCTGCTGCCCTCTGGCGAAGTCGTCGTCAGCATGCCGCTCGTTGTGGCGTGTAGCGGGTGGCTCCGTGAACGTCACCCGGTGGGGTGTAGGTGACCGTGAATGATGTGGTTTCCCGGCGTTCAGAGCTGCGAGATGAGTCACCTGGAGCTGTTGCAACTGCTCCCGTACCGCTGTGAGCTCTTTCACAGTGTCGCGCAGTGTGGACTCTGTGTCGAGATTGTCGTGCTGAGATAACTCCGTCAGCCGTCCCCATCGACGTATGTCCTCGATGGAAGTCGGATCGTGTTGAATTACGTGCTGACGGATGGCTGGTCGTAAACCGTTCAGAGCCACCTGAAATGTTTGACTTTCAGGGGCCTGAAGTTTTTGTGCCGCTTGTTGAACTGCGGTTAGAAAGTCGTCTGTTGATTGACTCTGGTGTTGTCTCATCTGCCAGAGGTCGGCGCAGCGCTTCCACGCGTCGGTGACGCGTGGACCATATCGATCTTGCAATGCTTCTTTCAGGTCAGACAGATCGGAGCGAGTCTCGATTGTTTGTGTATTGTACCACACTGCGGCGCTGTCTTTGAGGAGTAGGGGCAACGCGGCTAATTTGGCGGCCGTGTCCATTTTGCGATAAACGGACCAGAGTTCAAAATTCTTAAGAAATTCCAAAACATCTTCGGTTGTCTTTCCCGTAAATGGAGCAGGGACGAGAGTGCTTGATCCGCTGGCCATTGTCTCTGTTTCGGAGTCGGAGGAGTCAGACGAACTGGATGACGAAGATGACGAGGAGGAGGTTGAATGAGAACAGAAGTCAATGACGTTGAGTGTGTGGTCGGTCAGCAGAGGTGAGTTGGGCGACTCGACAGATGGCGTAGTGGAGATGGGTGCGAGCGGACGGGTTGGTGTCAACAAGGGTTCAATGAGCGGGTTGTCGAGTAGGGTGAGTAGACGAGGTGAATGGTGAGCGACGGGTGTTGTTAAAATAGGACGAGCTGGCTTACCGGTGCGGAGGTAGTAACGACCAGTTGTTGCATTTTCCGGGTGGCTCATTCGATTGATTGCCGATGTCTTTGATGTCTGTTAGTCTTTCGGTTGTCCACCAAGTTGTAACGGTCTCTGATCCCTCGGAATATACGAGTTTACGGATCAGGAAGAAGAGGAATAGCTTCGATGTTTCACACGTTTATTGTTCACTTGATAATCGAACCATTGTTGTTGATGTTATACTGTACTTCACACTCCGCACTCTGCACGACACACTCAACTCCGAACTTGACCTCTTCACTCTTCAGCCTTCACCAACCTCTGCACCAACCTCTTCTGCTCTGCACTGCCCTTTTAAACCCCCTCCTTTGCCCACTGGCTTCCTGCCACTCACTTCACACTGCCTACTCTTAACCTTACTGCCTCGTTGTCAATCAATAGCAGTGCCTACCTCCTTTTGCTTCCAATTGGCCTGCAACTGATCTTTCTGCCTCCTTGCTAGTTACTGTACTGTGTATACCTATCTTTCTCCCACTTCCTTTCTTTCTCTCTCTCTTGTGCCTGGTCTGACCTGTTCTGTTCTGTCCATCTGCCATACCTTACTTCCTTTACCACTCTTTCCTTCTGTCCTTCTCTCTGTGTCTTTCAATCTCCCTTTCTCTCTCTCTCTCTGCCACACTATATCATCCATCATCCTGCAGACCCAAGATACTACACTACACATGTATGTTTGAATGTATCAATATGTTCAAACACAAACAACATACATGTATGTGTGAATGTATCAATATGTTCAAACACAAACAACATACATGTATGTGTGAATGTATCAATATGTTCAAACACAAACAACATACATGTATGTTTGAATGTATCAATATGTTCAAACACAAACAACATACATGTATGTTTGAATGTATCAATATGTTCAAACACAAACAACATACATGTATGTGTGAATGTATCAATATGTTCAAACACAAACAACATACATGTATGTGTGAATGTATCAATATGTTCAAACACAAACAACATACATGTATGTTTGAATGAATCAATGACCTTGTGCTGTTGTGCATACGCGAACAACATACATGTGTGCCAATATTTATGTGCATGGCTACTGCTGCTGCTGCTGCTGCTGCTGCTGCTGCTGCTGCTGCTGCTGCTGCTGCTGCTGCTGCTGCTGATATTCAGCTAATCTGCCTCGCACCGATGTTTACACGCTGTCTCATACTTAGCTGGTTATTCTTTGGTGTCTCTTCCACTGACATTGAGACTACAGCAGATAATAATTAGCAGAGGCAGAACGAGATCGGAATCATCGGCTCGTTCGCTGCTAAGCCATAGCAAAAGGGGCGCTATAACAAGTGCACATACAAACAAACATACAAACAAACAAACAAACAAAATGTTAAAGATGTTATTGCAGTCCACATTCATCTGCAAACAGTGGATTATTGGTTCATGTATGATGTATGTATTGTAGGTCCACACTTGTTTATTGATAAACCAGACTGACAAATCGCAGTCGGTTACACGCATACACACACAATATATATTATTTAAATATGATATTATGATATATGATAATTATATGATATATGCATGATATGTGATATATGATGCATGGTACATGATATATGATATATGATATATAATATACGATATACTATATACTATATATGATATATGATATATATATAATGATATATGATATATGATATATGATATATATATATATAATGACATGCATATATTATAATAGGTCAATGGTCTGTGGTCGAAACGGTTTTGGATAAATTACGATTGTCTTTACTTGCATAATAGAGTAGGTCCAAATTGGGGAAATAATTGCCTTAGTCTTTTATAGGAAACTCGCCATTGTGAAACCTTGGACGCAGGTTGCAGTGACGTTTGACGTTTGACAATGAGCGGAAAGAGTTTGCGTAGGACTTGGGTCTCGGCTCTGATCACTGTAGCTTACGCACCTTGCATGGCAACGCCGACAACGCATAGTCTCATAAAACCATGCATAGTGAATCGGGCAGGAGAAAGTCATTTTCTGCAATGCCATAATTTTTATAGAACGCTAGAGCGTTAAACTGAGCAATTTTCGCTTTACACGTTTAGGTAAACAATTCATGTGACAGCCCACTAGGTGTCGCTAATAGTCATAATCGATAAGCATCTCACATCAAACAGCCTGTAGTCAAATGCCAAGCATCATGCAGATAAAGAGACCTCTGCGACAGTAGGCTACATGTACATGTATGTGCATGTATGTCAGTCCAATATTATTGTTAACGCATAATTTATGTCTACCGGTATGTATGCCTGTGAGGCTGTGTCTCTCCCTGTGTCTACCGGTATGTATGCCTGTAAGGCTGTGTCTCTCCCTGTGTCTACCGGTATGTATGCCTGTGAGGCTGTGTCTCTCCCTGTGTCTGTCTACGTATGTGTCTTTTATCAGGTGCTGCGTCGAAATATATACTAATTCAGTAATGGAACCAGCAGATATTAATCTTAACAGAGAACTCTTGAGTGCTAATCCAGTGCAATAGTGTGCTTTTTAATGTATTAACGCCTCCACATGATTAGGTCCGTATATCACAGATTAAAATAACACTCCACCGGAGCAAAGCTTGATGAAACAAACAATCTATGAAACACTAAACCCTTCGTGTAGCATCATTCACTCATGAGAGGATGCAGTCGTATCAATCCTTCACCAAACCATTTCAACTGTATACCTGCAGTTGAAAATTGCAATTACTTATCTTTGCAAGCTATGAGAACGACAAATAAGGAAGATATTCTGATAAACGATTGACGCAACGCAGCGCTCGTGAATAAGCTGTGCCCTCCTCGCTCCTGGCTTTCGAGTAGCGCTTTAGAAGTTTAGAGAATACGATTACGATTCCTGCCGCAAAGCATTTCATTACTGCCTGACTAGGGCTAAGGCCTGAGCAAGTTTCAGACTCGTTTCAAAGCCCAGATTATGGTGCATGTATTGTACAGCATGTACGTTGCCGGACTCGACTCTTAAGTTATACGGCTGGATTTATTGTGTGGCACTCGATTGAATTCGTCGCTCGCCATTAATCCATGTTCATCACTGGTCGAGATTAGGCTCTCGATGATACGTACCTATAACAGAAGGTCGTACAGAGGTCAGAGGATATTATATGCTCGTTCAGTCACTCGTCGGTCATGTTATACGCGTCGCGTCTCATTTATAGGATCCAAATATCTTGTACAATTAACTGCGGAGACAATCAAACGCCGGTGGCCCCCTACCGATGACGATTGCTATACTACAGAGACGACTAAGCTCAACCGAATTCGCAATCGTTGGATCAGATGCAGTTAAACTCAGGGTACATAAAGTTTCATGGCATCGTTGAGATAGTCTTCTGCAGCACGACAATGACATAAATTGCTGTTTGACGACGTTGCGCGTCTTAAAAAGATGATTAGGTTCACCCTATACTAGGTTCCTCCTATATTCAGGCTTGGGACTGGCTCCACCAGATAATAATAATAATAATAATAATAATAATAATAATAATAATAATAACAATGACGATTTCTATGGCGAATAAAGGCAGCGGCTGAATTTCAACGGCTCATGTATTGGTCTGTAATCGCCTTCCTTTAGAGCTACGCCTATGCACCCTGAGACTCTACGAAGATCCTTCCTTACCAAACTTAAAACTGATCTTTTTGGGCGCGCTGGATTCGGGAGCGCCTCTGAGTAGTTTTTTCTTGAACGGGCGCCATATAAATTTCCAAATGAATGAATCAATATATACATAGCCTATCTTTCTTTGCCATTTTTTTATATATGCACGAATGTACATTTGTAGGCCTACATAGACCTGTCTCCTTTCTATACGTGGGCCTAGTGGTGTGATATAATGGGCTGTATACTGAAACAAAAGAAGGCCAACATGAATATTTTGACAATGTACATACAAGGGCCCATCCACAATACATATACATACACGCATCAATGCATATACACAAACAAATGCAGACAGTTATACAGGCCTGCCAAGACTGTTACTTAATTGTGATATAAAACGACGGGTTGGGAGGTATACACGCGATATCTCCGCACTTTCCTCGACATAATATGCAAACTATAGTCTTCATCAACGTACAATCGAACGGAGTTGTGTCTCGCAGGGGAAATACTTAAGTGAGAACTGTAGATTTATGATTGTGCCTTGGCGTGTTGGGTCTCTCCAAAGCGTCCGTGGGACTCCGTAAATCGGACGAAAATCGATGACAATGATAAGCGGAAGTGGGAGATTTATCACACAAGACTGGCCAATGGAGAGGGATGAGAAAGGAATGGAAGCCAAGCCAGAAGGCGGCAGGGCGTGTTATTTTATCACGAAGCACTTTCATCGTAATTGGTCATTGGGGGCTTTACACCCTTCGCTGATTTTAGCCAAACTATATAAGGACTGGAACGTATTTAATGATAACAAACGCACACTTACCGAAAGGTGTATTGTTATTGTATTGCTATTGTATTGTTATTTGTATTGTTATTGTATTGTTATTTTATTGTTATTGTACTGTTATTGTATTGTTATTGCATTGTTATTGCATTGTTATTGCATTGTTATTGTATTGTTATTGTATTGTTATTGTATTGTTATTGTTATTGTATTGTCATTGTAATATAGTCTGTTAAAGAGAAGTATTGCCAGTACATTTGTTAGGAATTAAGCTGCGACCATTGAATTGCTGAATAAATTGTCTTTTCTCAAAAACTACATTTTATTGCGAATTCAATTTTCGTCCACTGCTGTAAATTGCAACGAGTTTGCAAGATTTAACACAGATTATGTTTGTGATAAATAATGTGTCGACATGATCATGTACATGACAAATTGCAACTGATCAATGCGATAGACACTTCCGACAGTTGCCACTATAGTTGGGTGACTAATTCAACGGTGAATTTCCGCCCCAGGAAAAGAATGGTCAGGTGAATTTTAATTAAAATCTTTGAAGAACCATAACCAGGTGTTATTTCAACACAACTCAGCAATCAGCCAACATTAATTGTCATCAGTTGAAGCACAAATGTTAGACTCGAACATGTAAAATCGTAATTATTAGCTATTAATTTGACGAAAACCGGGTATTATTATAGGCTACACGTACGCTATGGATGTTATTTCTAATTATTGCGGTGGTGCAATTAGTGCAAAGCTAACTATCGCATCGTTAAACATTAGAGCAGCCTAATTACTGCGTCTTTGCACTCGAAGCATCTTCCACCAGAGATAGTTCCAATAAACAGTTGCACCTTGCAGCTGTGGTGCGTGCACGTCGCATCTTTGCAGAGCGCCCGCTAAACACTCATTGCGTAAGCTTACACCTGTCTTCAGTAGATTTTTAAAGGTGCTTTAAAAATAAACAGACTAATACACAAATGATGGTTGCCTGTTGGTTGTCCAGGGGCCAACGAATAGCTTGCCACTCGAGTTCGAATATGACTAATTATTACCAGCCTCCTACACTATAATTGCACCCCATAACCATCTTAGTTGCGGAACGTCACGCTGACAGACCGTGTAGTCTACGACTAGATTATGATATTACCGTAAAAGAATTGCCTATTAACACGTACTGGATGAAACCGTAAGTCTTAAACTGCATGATATGTTCACCAAAATAAATTTTTCAGTGAACGATAATAGGTGCTTTGAACGGAAGCGAAGAATAATATATATATATATATAAAATTATATATATATAAGCACGTGATGCCCATATTGCTCTGTCGCACACTGATCAGTCCGGTAAACTTAAACTCGAGGAGTGCCTTTCATCTTTATATGCCTGGTTCTGTTTTAACGGTTTGGCTATAAACCCAAACAAGTCTGAGACAATTTTGTTCGGGTCACGACAACGCCTGCGTTCTTTTCCTTCACTTTCCAGCATCGACCTCGCAGGCTCCGCAGTACCATTATCAGATTCTGTTAAAACTCTTGGGGTTACCCTGGACAGTATGCTTACTTTTCGGATGCATGTAACTAACCTTTGTAGATCTTGCTTTTATCACATCAGGGCAATACGCCACATTAGGTCGGCTCTGACTGAAGATATGTCGAAGACTTTAGCTTGCTCCCTTGTCTCCTCTCGCCTTGATTACGCTAATGCAATCTTTGTTGGCATTTTAGACTATGAGCTACATAGGCTGCAACGCATCCAAAATTCCTTAGCTCGGGTTGTGCTGCGTGTCCCACTTCGATCAAGTTCTTCTGTTTTACTTCATCAGCTGCATTGGCTTCCTGTTGAGTTCAGGATTAAATTTAAATTGGCCTGTTTAACCTACAAATCCCTCTCTACCGGGACACCTCCCTACCTTCAGTCACTGCTTACTCCTTACATTCCTCCTCGTTGCCTGCGATCATCTAACATGGGTCTTTTAGCTGAGCCTCGATGCAGAACTGTTATGGGCTCGCGTGCATTCCATGCCTCTGCTCCCAAAGAATGGAATCTACTTCCACTCTCTCTTCGTTGCTCAAATTCACTCCCTACCTTCAAAAAGCGGCTCAAAACTCACTATTTCTCTTTGGCTTTCAAGCACATGGACCTTTAACTGCATCTTCCTCTGGCGGCTGACTATCCGCGCCTCAGATTCACACTTAGGTGTGACCTTGCGCGCGTAATAAATTTATGTAATAATAATAATAATAATAATAATAATAATAATAATAATAATAGAATATCCAAACTTAGGCATGTAATAGATGGTGTTATACTTTTGGTGTAGTGGAAATGTTCGTCGCCATGCAGCCGGAAGGTCTACGACTAGATATGATATTACCCTAAAATAATTACCTATTGCATATATAGGCCTTGGGCAAGTCCTTCACTCGCAATTGCTAATCGCTTCGGCCTCAAACTCCGATGTATTGTCCGCGCTGTAGTCGGGAGCGTCTAGGAGTAGTGAACTTGAAGGGGCGCTTTGACAAGTGCGCGTACAAACATGCAAACTAATGAGGCAAACACGAAATACATTTTGGCATGTCCTTCCTTTCAGAGTTCGTGAATGTTGGTTCTCCGGTTTTAATTCAGTTGACTAGGTCTGTAACGCCACTATACTTATAACTTCAACCGCATACATGAAAAAGCTGTTACATTTCTAATAATATAATTATATTCTTTCGTGCTAGAAAAGAACTGACGCAAAACAAATAGCATCGTGTGGCAGACAAGAATCTGCATGGATATAGACTTACTCCTTGCCCCTATACTCGTCAGATCAGTCCACTGACAGCATACTGCAAGTGCACTTGTCTATAACAGAGTTCTCTAGTGTCGCAAATGTGTGAGAAATCTGAAAACAATTTCAATACTTGGCGGGAATTTTGAGCCCCTCCCACTCCCCACATTCGTGACTGACACCCAAAGGCGGAGACTTAGAGGGGGACAGAGGTCTTCCCCAAATGTTTGTGGTGGGGAGACGGATCGAGATGGTTCATATTCGCCCCAACATTTAGGAAACAATCATAAATATCATTGTAAATATCCAAAAGTGTTAGGACAGTTGGTAAATTTTGGCAATAAGGACTAAAGAAAGGGGAAAAGGGGTCAACAGCTATATCTTGTCATGCATGGAAATGATATATTTTCATTCATTCATTCATTCATTCATTCCAGTATTTATATAGCGCCTCTTCAAGGAAACTGCTAAGAGGCGCTCCCGACTCCAGTACGGACAAACAGAACAGTTTTTAAGTGCTTATAGAATGTGTCAGAGAGTGATCTAGAGAACAGGCGCAGCTCAAGTGGGAGGGCATACCACTGGGCCAACCACAGAAAACTTTCCATGAGATTTCGACCAAACGACTGAGAAAAGGTCGTCAGAAAATTTGGTCGATGAAAATGTCGTCGTCAACAAAGCCAACCGCCCACAATGCCAAAATGTTGCGCCTAGGGCTAGGCGATCGTCCTTCGGCCGCTCGTTCGTTCCCAACAACCTCTGGACCAAGTCTCCGCCTTTTGCTGACATCCCATTCGAGGTATAGCCATAAAGCCTTTGAACTATCTCGAACCGCTGTTAAGATGGTTCCCGCATGGTATTTAAGACGCACCTGTAAGAAACTCCGCCACTGGTTATTCTCTGCCAGTGCCAATCCCAAGCCTGGATAAATGAGAGGGGTGACACTAATGATAATCATCTTTGATATGGTAGTGTCTTTAAACATGTAACAAATAAGAGTTTGTCGTCTTCTTTTGTGCCCTGATCGTCGTGACAGATCGATGTTTGCAGCTATGCGATGCCCTCGGCGACTTAAAAACACCGTCCATGCATGTACATACAGGGACGGCAGGCAACGGACCATGTTCGATCGTCCATGGTAGATAAGATGCATCGGTAGAAGTTAAATATTTAAGGGAGATCTGGGACAGAAGAGGCGGCGGCGCATCTTCGCTCTTCTCTCATTTGTATTAGTCGAGATTGCGTTGCACCAATTCCCATTCTATCACGAAACCACACAAGGAAGCATCGCCGCGGAGTCGGAAGACGACGACGACGACGACGAGGAGGAAACGTACGGCTTCATTCCACTGTCTGTCTGTCTTTGTATGTCTCTGTCTGTCTCTGTCTGTCTTTGTCTGTCTCTGTATAGGCCTATCTTCGCCTGCTTCTGTATGTCTCTGTCTGTCTTTGACTGTGTCTGTCTGTCTGTCTCAGTCTCTGTCTGTCTTTATCTGCCTCTTTATGTCTTTGCCTGCCTCTGTTTGTCTATGTCTGTGTCTGTGTCTGTCTGTCTTTGTGTTCCTCTATCTGTCTCTATGTGCCTCTTTCCGCCTCTGTCTGTCTCTGTCTATTCTTGTCTGTCATTGACTGTTTCTGTCTGTCTCTGTCTTCATTTCATTGTGTCTGCTCGTCTTTGACTTCCATCATCTACAGCTGTAGGCCTATCTCTCTCTTTTTCTCTATTCTGCACCCTCCTATGCACTCTGCTTGTCTGCGCTTTGATCTGTTGTCAGCGTCTACTGTAGTCTGTAGCTGACTTTCTTTCAGCGCATGCGCCTGGATCATCATCATCGCTTTTTGCCCTGAAGGCCTATCTCTACTAGTCCCTGACTTCCATCCATTGTCTCTGTCTCTCTTCCTATGCTTCATTGTATTCTTCCTTCTGTCTCGCTCAGCTTGCATTGCCTTCCGCTTTGTTGATGCTCCAAACATTTTCTAGTTGTATCGTTATCATTACTGTCTGCTCTAGTTAGTTTTCCCCTCTGTCCGTCTGCCTGGATGTCCTTTCTTACCTCTCTCTCTGTCTGTCTCTGTCTGTCTCTGTCTCTCTGTCTGTCTGTCTCTCTGTCTGTCTGTCTGTCTGTCTGTCTGTCTGTCTCTCTCTCTCTCTCTCTCTCTGTCTGTCTCTCTCTCTCTCTCTCTCTCTCTCTCTCTCTCTCTCTCTCTCTCTCTCTCTCTCTCTCTCTCTCTCTCTACCAGTCGGTCGCTTGTCTGCCAGGTTGATCAGTTGCTTTTACACGTGCGTCAACCGACTTAATTTTTCATCTCTTCAATCTCCAGCGTCGACTCTCTTGTGCCAATGTGTCTGTCTGCGTGTCGGTGTATACATGTCTGTCTGTCTGTTCTTCGAGTGGAGGGTAACGACGCCGGGAGTTAGAAACGAGGAGATTGATAACTGTATACCACGAGTCCGCTAACGCTTTAGCCGGGAGCGATTTGACCAAGTGTCCGTCCTGGCCTTGCCCTCGTATAATAACCGCAGCGAAGCGACGAGCAACTGTTTTTCATGCACATCAGCAGAAGCACAAACGGACAAAGACGACGGCTGCGATTTGTGGGTCACGATTCTAAACACGTTTCCTGTTCGACAGCAAATTGCAATTTTTCATTTCTCAATTTCGTCTATGGTCACACGACGCCTATAAGTCAGATTGCAACCAGTTTAGCAACACGTGACGCCAAAAGTCAAAAAAGTCAAAAAATACGATGCAATTGCGCAGCTCAAATGCATGCGTTCTTGTTAGCCAACAGCGCATTGAGCGGGCAGTTGGTGAGACCATCCACGTTCTAGCTATAGGGCTGTATCCATCTTACAGTATCTAAGTGGCAGCATCTATTTGGCAATATTTATTTGGCTATGCATCCATTTCGCAGTGTCTATGTTTAGCAGTAAGTAATTGGCAATATCTGTTTAGAAATATATGTTTGGTAGGCCTAATATTTATTTGGCAAAATCCATTTGGCAATATCTATATAGTAATATCTATTTGGCAGCATCAATTTGGCAATATCTAGTTAGCAGTACTTATCTATTTGGCAATAGACTGATATCTAGTTAGCAGTATCTATTTGGCAATATCTATAATTATGGCAACATCTATTGGAAACGTCTATTCGGCAACATGCAATTGGCAACATCTATCTCGCAATATATGTACGGTTATCCTGAAAATCCTGTCTGAAGTCTTAAAGTCGTTATTGCAGAGAATGGCTTCTGAGGGTAACGTGTGCCGTATGATGAGACGACTACTAGAATCCCGATGGATGGTATGCACAGACGGAAGTGGAGAAGATGAGTGGCTGGATTAACTGAGGTCTTTGAAGTATAAATCCAAATTGAACATCCAACGCCAATAAATCGAGTTCACGTCACGGACTCAACGCCGACGACGATGTTCCAAAGAACAACTTTCGCAATCATACGACATTAATTTTTCCCTCTATACTATGACAATATCCGTCCTATAATATCTTTCGGTCGATATCTGTCTGGCGAATATTATCTGCGTGAAACTATCTGGCAGTTTTATTTATCTGCCAATGTCTATATATTGCAGCGTAATATATCTGGCAATATCCACCTTACAGTGACATTATGGAAATAAACTCATCTATTTGATCATTTTCTATAGACCTGCCTGAACTTTTTAATCTGTAAATACCTGTCGGGCAATACACACGCGCACAAAAAAGCACACAAAAAGACACACAAAAACATACACAAAACACACAAAACATACACGAAAACACACACAAAACGCACACAAAATACACAAAAACGCACACAAAACACACAAAAACGCACACAAAAACGCACAAAAACGCACACAAAAACGCACAAAAAAACACACACACAAACACACACAACATCACTCACCAAAACATAATGTACATGGAAACATCTATTTGACCTTAAAAACAGATACTCCTCGTGTTTGTGATGCGTGACGTAAAAATCGGATGATTTAAACCTTACTCGTTGTCATCAATAGAAGCATGTCCCGTTAGAAATACCGTGTGCACGTAAGACTACCTCTACCTGTGTCTATATATCTGCACATGTGCCTTTATTTGTATCTGTCTGTTCTTCCTTTGAGTCGCCTGCGAGCAATAAAAACAAATGTTCCGATGGCTCACTGTGCTTCCGATAAAAACCTTCGACGACATTTTGCACTTCACTAATAAAATTGCGGATGTTATGCGAGACCCAATGTCAACTCTGACTTCAGCGGGAACAGTGGCTTCGATAATAATTAATGGTCCAACGAGCAGTGATGCCACAGCTGGGTTTTTTCCACTAGATCTGGGTTTTTTGGCCTTGGTCTGGGTTTCTGGTTTTTTTTGGGCAAGATCTGGGTTTATTTTGGTGAGTTGACATTTTGTACTTACAACACATGACTATTCTGTGAAATTCAATGTAAAAATGGTTGTGATACAGAATGTTTCCACTAATTTTAATCTTAAACTCCACAATCAAGATCTTATATTGTCAATTCACAAATAATTTGCAACCTGAAGAATAGTTCTGCACAGAAATAAACCATTTTGACATTTCAAAATAGGTCAGATCACTTGTCTCTTTCCTTGTAAAGCCGTATTACATCTACAACATGCATATGCAGTTATACACTGTGGGTCAGGTCAATTGACTCAATCCTATAGTGGTATAATAGCCAAGTTGTTGCAGATTATTAATGTTCTAGGTGTTTACAACGTTGGATTGTTTGTGTATTAAGAAAATTTGGCTGGAAACCTCGGACAACTTTAAAACTTTGTAAACTTAAGCCACGTGTGTTATGTGCTTAGGCTACAATTCTGGTAGACTCGACCCGCTGCGCATGCGCACACGAATATATCGATTAAGCTTATTGTCAGTATATGGATCCCGAGTCTCTGACAACTTTGACAATTGATACTTTTAAAGTTGTAATTACATTTTATTCGACTCTTTTGACGAACATTTTGTTAATCTTCATGCGAACAAGCGAAAAACCAGCTTAATTTGAGCAAAGAGGGTCTAAAATAGCTTATATGAATAGTCTGGGTTTTTCTGGGGTTTTTTCTGAAGAAAATCTGGGTTTATTTCAGAAACCTCAGTGGCAACACTGCCAACGAGGATGGTTTGGATCTCGGGGACTGTCATGGTTACCACCAGCACGATCGCCTGGGCATGCCGATCGATGCACGCCTTGCTATGGATCGCAAATTTGAACACGGTTGGAGCACCGGATATATACGGACCTATAATATAGTAGTTTGACAATCACAAATCGGCTGGGAAAAAGTTACTTGACTGACATAGAAGCAACTTACACAAGAAACAGAAAAGCTTGCCTAGTGCTACTATAGTTTCTCTATGCACTTTCCATCACATTGACGCGAATCAATAATAATGCCTCCCATTATTGTCCTACTTTGTATTTTTGGCTCTGTTTTTTATACTTTAATTTGACGAACATTATGCCTATGGGTTATATGGCTTACTTCTAGCGAAGAGTTTTAACGCTGGCGGTTTAACCTAGAATAGGCCTACCAAATAAAAATAAAAATTAGATCTACTACTAAATAAAACTGTTGCGCACGCAAGGTCACACTGGAATGCGAACCTGAGGCGCGGATAATTAATCAGCCGCAAGAGAAAGATGGAGTTCGATATCCAAGTGCTTGAAAGTCAAAGAGAATTTATAGTAAGTTTTAAGTCGCCTTTCGAAGGAAGGAAGATAACGTGGAGAGCTTCCAGGTGTGAACGGAAGTCGACTCCATTTCCTGGGGCATGGAATACACGTTGGCACATTGCATAACTATATTCGAAACTCAGCTATGATAATTGATGACCGCAAGTAACGAGGAGAAAAACCAAAAAAGTTTGTAGTGACTGAAGGTAGTTAGGTGTGCTGGGACTGCGGAATTTATTTATGGGTCTAATCAGAACGATGCCAACACCTTCGTAATAGGTTCAGTCGTGTTAACATGCGGTTGCATGGTTTAGTCGTTTTGAGGTTCGATCACCCGCGTAATAAAACTAATCAACTTAATTGAATGGGGTGGTGGGGGGCAACTTGCACCTCGCTATACCGTGACCGTCAACATTAGTACTTAATTGAACTGAATACGTGATCCAGCGCACGGAGCACGATAAACTACTTGCATATTCGATTATAGAAAACATACATGCAACACACGCGAATGCAAAATAATGGGGATTATATATACTATATATAAAAATACATATACATCCATTAAATATTCTGTTTTAACGTTGAGCCATAATACTGCAGGTGTAATTAGGTGAAACGAGGAAGTGATATATATGCCGTCAGAATTATATGATCTTGTGGTCTAAGTATAATTACGCCTTTGGGTGCAATTAATACGGAGGAGGGGATAATGGGCGGAGGTGATAGTGGTATACGGAGTGGGACGTTGGTGTAGCTTCTGTAATAAGGTCGTGAGAAGAAGTCGTTTGCGATGGATTCGCGAACGTCCGACGAAATCATTTATTTATATCAACTAATCAGATAGGAATTACAAGTAGTCAGCTGCTGCTGCTGTCTTCTCACTCTTCTGTGTTACTGTTGATACAGAGGCTGCAGAGTTAACGACAACCCTTTGGGTGGGTCGACGACTTTCAACAGTTTCATCAGATTTCTTGTTCCAACAGGATATAGCCTATACATCCATGTATCGCGTATTGGACCTCTATTAGGTCCTATATATAATTACATTATGTGATGTACATAGATAGGCATCTAAATAAGGTTCATTGCGTGTGCACCTGTATAGCTACGCCTTTGAAGTTTAGAAATTACGATTAAAATAAGCTATATCCGTACCCAGAGCAAGCGCTTGCCCCTCAGAAACCTACTTTAGCCTATAACTACTACTTTTTTATTTGTTAACAAATTTCATCGCACTAAAGAAACCGTTAAAATTAAAATTCATATGAAAGTGAAACCGAGAAATGTACATTAAGAAATTTCCACGAAAAATACCGAGGTGTATGTTCTTAATTTACTGGTTTATATTTTTCAAGCTCTCGCAAAAACATTTTATCATGACTACCGTCGGGTATTGCACCTCCTCCAAATTGTCCGTGGGTGCCCACGCTGTTAGTCTATCATTTTATTGAGATTTGAGCAACTTCGACATGACCTGGTAATATTCTCGTAAATATCAAATTACTTATTTATAAACTGATCATAATCCGTCCGTTGTGCAGTTGCAACCAAATAAAAGACGTCTTTCAACACACAGATCCATTTGTATAGCCAGCATTTTCTTCCTTCCTCGATAATGGAGCTAATCACGAAAAGGTCGTTTCTAGCCAAGCTATTAGGGTAAAGCAAAGCATATGGCGTATATTTCGTCGACCGAGTTTGCTTATTCCATAAGGCCATTCGGTCGGTCGGTCGTATTTCCTGCGTAATTAAGCGTAATACTTTTAGCGAATATGGAATGTCGTTCCATTTTTCCACGACGTCGGAAATGTAGCATATAGTAGCGCCCGCTGACTGGTGCAAACGACCGCCAAAAGCCTCGGTATATAAGCACGTCATAATGTGTAGGCCACGTATGAATACAACGGTACATACAGACACATGCGCGCGTATTCTATGAACACATCGCAGAGTTAAGGTCACGATAACTAAAGCATTTTTCGCGTAGAGCGTCTGAATCATGAGATGGTCAGTGTTTATTCTACACGTCTTTCCCCCCACCCACGTATTGAGAATCCACCAGAAAAAATCTAGAGGTGTTGTTCCCATGCATGTAGGCTATATGCGCACAATTCCCCCCTCCAATTATTAACGCCACATTTTTCCCCTTCCGAAATAATGAGCAGCTCCTATATAATAATAATAATAATATAATATCTTTTCTTTAATTCAACGCCTGAAAGACGCACTGCGCTTTACATTTACAAGTTATGCAGTAATCTTGATTAAACTTAACTACTAACTGAACAGACAGCTTTGCAATTACAACGGCGCTAATAGCAGCCTACAAAGCAAATCCGCCCAACGGGGGCTCGAACTCACGACCTCTCGCACTCTTGGCCAGCGTGTTAACCATTACTCTACCGGCCCCCCTCGTATATACATACATATATTTACATGTGTATTATGTCAAATTTCCTGGCCAGAATAATAGCCTACAAAAAAATTGATGGTCGCCTGAAAATTTACATACATGCATACATACATACATACATACATACATACATACATACATACATACATACATACATACATACATACATACATACATACATACATACATACATACATACATACATACATACATGCATGCATGCATGCATGCATGCATGCATGCATGCATACATACATACATACATACATGCATACATACATACATACATACATACGTGTATGCATGAATCTACATAAATATACCGACACAGAGAAATATATTACATACGCCGAAATTATTCGCCATTCCCTATAGCAACTCCTACGAATACTTGCAATCGAATAGTTTTTCCATTCGTTGCTCGTATAGACCATAGATTATAAACACTGTATACGAATATAGATTTCTTTATTTCTGCATCTGTGGTCACGTATCGATGCCGTCGTCGAATGTCCACTTTTCATCCAGACGTCACAAGAAATTCTGTCAACGATAATTTCCGGAGCGATCCGTCACCGAAAATGGTCGAACCGTGGCAGTTTGCGTACGCGTGACACATCCGGTAACAGTTTGTAACCGAGAAAGAGTCGTCGTTTTGCAAATCGCTCCATTCCCTCTGACTGGAGAGGAGGGTCAGTGAATTGCAGCGGTCTTGGGTCGTATAGTCGCAGGCAACAGTCGAGTCTACGGTGGTTTAGACAGGCATACTATTTAGCGAAGGTTTTGTCAGCATTGGTCTACATCTTGTAGCGGAACCACCGGGGTCTGGTCAAGCAACTGGATGTCCATGCCAAAGGCGGATACAGAAATTTTCGAAGGGGGGACCAAAATTTTCGGTCTTCGGACAGGGGGAAAATTTCGTCTTGGTCGCCGAAAAATCTGATGACCTTTTTTTAGTCATCAGTCATCCTGGTCGGAGTAATGGACTCTCTAGTAATCTACTTTTCTCTCCCGCTGCATTGAGTTAATGGCTTTCTGAAATCAAATGGGGGGGACCACGTCCCATGCACTTTTTTAATGGGGTGCCATGGCCGGATTGACCCCACTGGATCCGCCCCTGGACCATGCATACCAACCCCCGGTCGTCAGGGTATCTTCCGACAGTCTGCTCAGTAAGGTATACACGGAAGACCAGATGGGCGGTAGATGTGTATTCGCCTAAACGAGCGCTTTTAAATAAAATCAAGTCGGTGTCATGTATATTTGAAAAATGTGCAAATGCTTATGCGTCTCTTGTTTCATTTTTTCTATTTTGTTTATGTAATTTACGGTTAGTTTTCATATTGTATATTCTACTGATTTTCGTTTAGGCCTGCGCTATATGAATATATTTATCTAGGATTTTAGAGTCTGAAACAAGGTTCTCTGTGAGGAAATGTTAGGTGTCACACGTGGTATGCAAGAACCGGACAAGCTTGCCCACGTGTTGATTAAGTGACGATTCATAGCTTTCTAGGACTCTAAGTGAATGAATTTGTCAACGTAAGGCATTCCTGCCACGGCCATAATAGAGATTTTGTGTTGTTGGCATCGTTGTAGTCCTATCGTAGGCCTCTGCTGAATCCAAAGCATAGGATATTACCAACACATGCCATTCAATATACATTTGCAACTACTGTAATCCAAATGTAACACCCAAAATGACCGTGTCTATGCGCGTAGCCTATTAGGAAAAAGCGATTTGTGAATATCCCGGGGAAACGGCTCCATATAGCGTCAACAATAACAACAAAATATGGTAGCTAGCGCTGTTCTGAGCATATAATTAGGCCTAAAACCTAAACCAGTCTAAGTCTGACTTTCTCACAGCTAATATTAGAGTGAAATATCTTTAATTTGACGCATTAAATACAAATAAATTTCAAAAATTCGCGAAGTTATACTCGTGCAAAGTCGGGACATTTATGCTGGACCACCCTGCATATGCGAGCACAGCAACGTCAATTAGCCCACTGTAGAATAATAATCATTATTTATTTATTCATGTGTTCATAGTCTAACAAAACATACCTTTCAAAACACCTGCCCCTCTGAGTAGTGTTGCCTTTGTGGTACGCTATATCAATTTCCGAATGAATGAATGAACGAAACGAATGAAAATAATATTAAGATGGTCGCATATTACACTGGTCAACAAATTTTAACTTTTTTTTTGTTTCCGAAAAATCTTTGACTGTTTTCTATAGAAGTTGACGTGCTGAACACGGTGGTGTTCTCATAATTTTTGTATCACGTAAGGTTTTTGAGAAAACGGGCATGCAAGATTTTAACTGAAATGCTTGTTTATTGCATATTACACTGGTGAACAAATTTAAACTTTTTTTGTTTCTGAAAAACCTTTGACTGTTTTATATAGAAGTTGACGTGCTGAACACGGTGGTGTTCTCAGAATTGTTGTATCACGTAAGGTTTTTGAGAAAACGGGCATCTAAGATTTTAACTGAAATGCTTGTTTTTTGCATATTATCCACTGGTCAACAAATTTAAACTTTTTTTGTTTCTGAAAAAACTTTGACTGTTTTCTATAGAAGTTGACGTGCTGAACACGGTGGTGTTCTCAGAATTGTTGTATCACGTAAGGTTTTTGAGAAAACAGGCATGCAAGATTTTAACTGAAATGCTTGTTAGCCTTGTTTATTGCATATTATCCACTGGTCAACAAATTTTAACTTTTTTTGTTTCCGAAAAAACTTTGACTGGTTTCTATAGAAGTTGACGTGCTGAAAACGGTGGTGTTTTCAGAATTTTTGTATCACGTAAGGTTTTTGAGAAAACGGGCATGAAAGATTTTAACTGAAATGCTTGTTTATTGCCTATTATTTTCAATATACTATAATTTAATTTCATTGGAAAACAAATCTTTATGACAATTCTTCCTCATAATATTATGTGCTGATGATGACTGTATCACTTAGTTTCCTTTCCTATTCTTGCCCGAGAAACCAGAAACATTAGGGAGACAAACTGATCAGCCCGTCACAGTCATAATCTTTCTGCTCTCGCCAGACCATCGGGACGGCATACAGCATTGCTTTCGCAGGACCCCCGGAGTCAAACTCTAAGATCTGCTGCAGCACATCTTCCACAGCAAATGAGAGGCACGCATTCCTTGGCTTTCTCTCCAGTCTTGCAACCAAAGTACAGCTCAAAGCTTTATTGACAAGTTCAGTCACTGCGTGTCTCTGAGGATTACTCATATAGCATAGCCTACTCTCCACAACTGTATCAAAATGTGCATGTATCACATTTCATGCAACACTAGCGAGATATTTCTGCTGCCAACAACCGTCTTAAAATATATTATAATTTAAAGCTTATCTGTATATAAACTGGCTAACTTGTTATACATCTTGCATACATGTAGACCAAACTAAATTTTGGAAATACGACATCAAACTACAAACAAACTGATGTCAACTTCCTCAGTGAGATATACATGTAGGCCTATGCAGAGAAGCGGCTCTAATAGTGCTTAGAACTTTCGGAGGAAGATTCTAACCAGCATTAATGCATATGCAGGCCCAAGTTTATATTTTATTATGCAAGACAAACATATATGTAAACTGTCCTAAGTGCATGCCTGGACATACCTCAGTTACACGAAGCTTATTATAACGTTATATCTGAAAAATGGAAATAAATAGAAAAATTGAAGATTTCTCAAAAACGGTACGTGCTGGGACAATTTCAAGGTCATTTTCGTGATCAGCAGCAGAAACTGCATAAGAGACACCTGAAAGTGTTCAGGAAACAAAATCACTGTTGACCAGTGTTACTTTTAGTTTTTTTATATGTCCGTCCGTTATTTTGTGTTGATGATACTCGTCGCGAGAAGGTAATTACAGGAGAGTCAGTGTCAGACTCTTTCCACTCAGTCCATTCAATGCATATGGAATGAAATACATGTTCTTCAATGACCTATTGTTAGCAGATGCGTCGTGTTTGCTATATACTCTGGAGTCTCGACTCACCGCGGATTTGCCATTCAGTCGATTCTCTGTTGTGCGGATTAGATTTCCTCGCCTCGCTGAACACTGAATAATTGCCGAGTTTTACATTGCATTACTCGCTTCTGATGATAGGGTATACATTTAATAATAGTCTGGCTGCTTGCTCATGGAAAACTGTGTAGTTTTTTTTTACATTTGCATGATGGAAACAGCCAAAGGGAGGCATGAAAGGTTGCGCTCACTAGCGATGACATGATGAAAAATATGAAGTTATAGAGGAACTCTATTACTCTCGTAGTGTAATCAAACAGCTGAGGTCATCAATGGAAAAAATTCAGCTCTGCATAATGAAGACTTTCTACTTGTTAAAAAGTATATCTATAGTAACATTTTTGCAACTCTTCTGAAAACTTATAGGATTGTAAACTCGAAATTTCTAATGCGCCACTGGCTGAAACATGATCGAATTTTTTCCATTCAGGACCTCAGCTGTTTGATTATAGGAAGCATTGCTCCAAAGCTGGTCGTATAAAGAGAAGAAGAAAAGACTACTTTATTAACCTCCATATTGTTCTTTTAGGCCACTTTCATCTCAGGATGAATTGAGGAACTTCAGATGAATGGGCAATTGGGCATACCCTAGGAAATAATAATAATGAATAATAATCTCCATTTAATCACTCAATCTGACAAACCGCAGAATGATTACAGGTACAGGTTATACGAAATACGGCCCACTATAGCACGGCACGCAGGTCGGCATAGCGTTCTCATGTCAAATGTCATAAAGATATGCTTTTCAATTTCAATACTTTTTTATATTACTTTCTATGTCTCTTTATGTACCCATGTGCGGTGTGTCACTTGGGTTTTTTGTCATTAAACGAATATATATATAAGTTATATATATATATATATATATATATATATATATATATATATATATATATATATAATATAGGCCTATAAGTCCGTGGCCGCTGACAGGGTGAGAAAGAGAGAGACAGAGAGAGACACAAAGAGAGAGACAGAGACAGAGATGTATTCGTGATTCCTGAAAATACGAAAGATTGACCAGCTCCATGCAGTTGACAGAGAGAAGTGGAACAATTCGACTGTGGTCCAGTGGCGGCGCTAGGGGAGGCTGGGGGGCTAAGCCCCCTACAAGAGGCTCAGCCCCCCTAAAAAAGGGCCATTCGAAATTTTTTACAGTGAAATACCCACGATTTTGAGCTGACGACTAAAAAAAGAAAAAAGGTCGTCAGAAATTTTGGCGGCGAAAACGGAAAATTTCCATGAGATTTCGCTCCGAGGCTTCAGCCCCCCCGAAACTGAAATCCTGGCGCCGCCACTGCTGTGGTCCAAGTTACTGATAGGACGCTAACACAACTACCGAAACACGCAAAACAACAATTGCAAATTGGGCCTCCATTTAGTTAAAGACGCTGCGCGATGTTAAGAGTTAAATGTTCTAGACAGGTGCGATTTATTTAGTTTAGGTTCGACAATGTTACATTGCATCTCTTACGATAAGAAGTATAGCATCCTATTGCAAATACCTTAATTAAACTCATTAAGGTAATTTAAGGTAAGGAAATTTAAATATTGGAAGAACATGATACTCAGAGATTTTAAATAGCATGAAAATTGCAGTCGATCTGCATGAAGATCTAAAGCCCTGTCTTTGCTATCGCAACAACAAGTTCCAGTGACCAATCGAAAAAAATTGAAAATACTGAATAGCCTCTTGCCAGAAACTATTAGATATTCAGGGAAAAATTATACGCATGACTAAAAATATTGAAGTGACGTCGGTAGAGAAAAATAGCAATGCTGGATTTATAATTAGATTTAATCAGCCTGCAGAGTCTCTTTGAAAAGTTTACTTTTTTGTTTACACGTGGAATACATTTCTCTTGTCTTCACACCTTGAAGTATAAGCTTAATCTTCAATAATACAACTTTATAATACAAGATTGTAACATCACTCTCATTCAGTGTATACATATCGCCAACCAGCAGTCAATGCATGAGCAAAATTTAATAATAGAAAGGTTGTTCGCCGCATTGTTTATGATTATGAAAATTAAAACTCAGTTCTAAGAGATGTTTTGATGAGCAGAAAATATATGGTGTCATCAATTAGATCTTTTGAAAGCCTCTATAAATAGTTCTGATAGTTCGTATCAGACGACAGAAGAGTAAACTGAACCGCGAAGACACAAAAACAGCCTTAGGGCTTAGGGGTAAATGCGCTGACACAAAAGAGTTCCCTCCGATCAGATCTTATGATATTCTTATCATCCTTCTCCGTGGACTATGGGGGGAAGGTGATTTGGGTGAATGTCAACGCTCTCCGGTATGCCCTATACATTGTATATACGGAGAGCTGCAGAGGGTAAGCATGGCCGTTGATATCGATTCCCATTCCCCTCCCAACGGTTCACTCAGCCTTCCATTCTCTAGATGGAGTCAGTGAAATGAACAGCAGGATGCGAGTGACGCCCTCGCATGGCGGCCATATAATTTTTATGGTTAAATTCAACTCCTGTGATGACTTGTAAATTGTAATCATCCGTTCATACCATGACTTGTAACCATGCTGCTGCCTCTGTCTCTCTGTCTCCCTGTTTCTCTCTGTCTCTCTCTGTGTCTCTCTATCTCTCTGGCTCTGTCTCTGTCTCTCTGTCTCCCTGTTTCTCTCTGTCTCTGTCTCTCTATCTTTCTGGCTCTGTCTCTGTCTCTCTGTCCCTGTCTTTATCTCTCTTTGTCTGTTTGTCTATCTCTCTCTATATATAGGCTATATATATACATATATACATCAATCAATCAAATATATTTTTTGCAACCAAAGAATGCATGACAGGTTTACACATCTTGCTCATTGGTTACAAAAGGGGAGGCGCTAAAGGGATAAAAATTAATAATCCCGCTGTCTAGTGACACCAACTAATATATTGAGCTGACGATGTGAGGTGGCCATGACGAAATATTTGCAAAATCAACATAGTGAATAATATATATTATATATAGATTTTATGTGTGTGTGTGTGTGCATGTGCGTCTGTGTAGATATATTGGGTGTGCGTGTGTGTGCATATGTGTGAGTGTGTGCGTGTTAGTTTGTAGTTTTTATAAGAGAGAGTAGGCATCAGATGATGCAGTATATGAATCTACTCATCCGTTGAGTATTTAAATCCGTTTTTTCTTCGCCGCAGCACATCATATAAGTCCTTCATAGTTTTCTCTTCACTGACGGACGAACTTTTCTGACGATTAGTCGCACTTATAATGATTGTTATTATTTTGCAGATGATTTACTTTATCATCAGAATCATTAGTCCTTTTTATAAATCATGTGACGACACTATGCTAGGCATTAGTACCAGTGCTTAAAGTGTGGAAAAAGAAGTGCCTGGACGCCCCTTACCTTTCCAGTCATTGCTGGCCAATAAGTGGCTGGACGGCGTTCAGATTTTAAAATAAGTGCATGGACGCCGTCCATGACCGTCCAGCCACACTTTAAGCCCTGATTAGTACATTGTCATAGGTATCACTCACAGCAAATTAAAATAAACTTAAACTAAAATAAATATCTAGATTCAAATGTGATGCAATGTAAATCTTCGAGAATTTCTCAGCGCCCACAAAAGCCACGTCAGGGAGACCAGCTTATTCACCGGCGCTAAAATAAGTGAATCTAATAAAATTGGATTGAAATAAGATTCAAATAAGTGAATATATAATCAGGACTTTTTTAAACGTGCAGTTCTACACAAAATGTGCAGTTCTACACAAAATGTGCAGCTGTAATTAATGGAAGTGCGCAGTTGTAAAAGCAACGTTGTGCAGTGATTATAATCATTAGAAAAGGTAATTGAAGCCGGAAAACGGAACGAAGGACCTGTGCAGTGAACAATAATGGAGGAAGGTGCAGGCCTAATTAACAATAAATTTCAATAAAACTTGGGCCGATTTTCTGACAAGCGACTAAAATAGGTCATCAGCTTTTTCGCCGCCGACTTGCGACATTTTTGGGGGGAAAATCTTTTGGGGAAAAAATCTCACGACTGAAAAAGGTCGAGAGAAATTTTCGCCAACAAAGAAACCCACAGTAGAACAAATATAGCTGCTCCTGTGCAGTTTTACAAATTTCTTTGAAAACCCTTACTCCAATTGCATGTAAAGGAATTGGTCTTGACCTATAGATCTATATAGCGTGCTGTCGGAGCTGTTAAGCGAAAGGAAATTACGCAGGCGGACAATAGGCCTATAAGAAGTCCATTGAACGCATGGTTGGCTTAGACGGAGAACCTCAGACTGCATGTGTAAGCATACGAATAGAGTTGGTTAACACTTGAAACACTCTATGCTTTTACTAGTCTCCTGGCCGTAGATCGACCAACAGACGACGATTATTTGCAGGGAAAACCGACCCGAGAAATTTCGCCCGCCGTGTACGATTTTATACACTATAAATATGTCAGACGGGGATTTTCGAGCCGACAACTGTACTGTACAGCCACAGACCGGGTTTTTATCACTTCTGCTTCTGCTGTCCAAAACTGCCCGGTCCAGTCTCTCCCTGAGGAGACTTCTGAGTCTGGTTGAGACCTCTATCGCTCAGCATAATTAACCTAGAGAGGCAGCTATTGGACCTCATCCGGTAAGTTGGGAAGCCATGAGTTGTTCTTAGATTATGACTGCAGGCGAAATCCGTTTGAAGCCGATTCTGTTGCTAAGCTGCTGAGATAGCATATTTTATTATCTCTCTTTCTCGGGATGTTGTATTATAACCGAAGCCGCAACTGTTGAGGGACTTTAGACAATAATTATTGAAGAAAACTGAGGTCGACTGCGAAACGTATACCAGTGTTATACATCTGCCACTGTGAAATCTATGCAGACATAGCCTATCCATCTGTATAACGTAGCCTTTGTGTATGGTCGATCAACGCCGGTGTCACGAAATAGAGTATCCCCCTGAAAGCTATCCGGAGGGATGAATTACTCTATCCCCCGGATGGAATTAACCGGTCTAGACTATTCGGGGGGATGAACCAGACTATCCCCTTTTTTTAAAAATGCGTATAATTGAAAAATTTGTGCTCATTTCAAAATTTGAAGTCACTCTAATTGTTTTAAGTGTCCTAAGCAATGTTCAGAGAAAGGCAACTCGAATTTATTTAGTGACTCTGAGTGTTCTTAAGTGTTTTAAATGTTCTAAGTGCTTTAAAACCAAACAAAAAAATTTATCTAGTAGGAATAAACATACATGTTAGTGTCATTGTTTAATACAAAGCAGATGAAAATTAATTTGCAAAAATAAATACGGTACACGCGGAAGTGACTTTTTCGACTTTTCTTCATTTGGGGGGACACGATTAATACGGGGTATACTCTATTTCGTGACACCGGTTCTCAGCCTCTGTACAAAAAGGTCGAGCTATATACATGCACTGTCCATGAGTGAGCAAGTGAGTCAGTTATTCAGTCAGTCTGCTTGTATCTCTGTCTCCTTAGTCCGTCTGCATATATCTGTCTCCGTTCCGTCTGTCTTTTGATTTCGTCTTCAATATTGCATCTGCTTTTCACTTTTGTCAATTTTTGGCGTGTTTGATTTAGCGACGGAACATCATCTTATTTGTCCTCATGTGCTTGTATATATAAATATATATATGTATATTATGTATATATGTATATGTATATATGTATATCATGTATATTATATATATATAATATGTATAATATACAATATATATAGTTATTATTATATTTCTGTGAGTTCGTGCTTTTTCAAATGCAATCGTAGACCGCCCGACTAACACGATGGAAATGACTCGGTGACCGTGAATTTCCAGTCAACTCACAGATGTGTTTATTAGAACAGTGAGGGATGTTTTTATCTCTGACACCGTTCGCCTATCTTCCTCCACTTCCTCTACGAAAGACATATATATAATATATAATATATATAATATATATATTATATATGCTCGACGAAACAGTGACACATATTTAATAATCGACGTCTGCAAGCAGGAACCGCCAAAGGCGTTCTTCGCTCATCACTGGCTTCCGCATGCGACCAGCAAATCACGCTCCCTGTGTTACTGTATTCGAGTAACAAATGAACCAAAGCCTCTGCGGTTTGTTTTTTTGCAGAAGACGGATCAGGTTGAACACAATCAGGAGAATTATCACGAGCGGAATTGAGAAGCAGAATTAGCGTCTGGTCTGGTCTGGTCTGGTCTGGTCTGGTCAGGGCTGGTCCCTTTGGATATTAAAGCACTTCATTCAATGAGCAGAGTCGACTATAGGGAAATGTTGAGACAAGTTGACTGCGTGTGGATGAATTGCAAATGTAGTCCTTCATGATCTCTCGATTTTTCTCACTCCTATATATACCTTCTCAATGAACTCAATATCTTCACCAACCTTCATATTGCGCTTCGTCAGGGATAAGCCGGTCACCATAAGAATTTTATAACTGTTAACTGAACTACAGTTACAAGTATAGGCCTAAGCAAAGTTCTCACGCGGCACATAGGTTGGGAATCACTGATGTCTGCACTGAGCATTAGTTGTGACAAGAAGTTGTGACAAGAAGTTGTGACAAGAAGTTGTGACAAGAAGTTGCTGCAAGTATCTGAGAATCATTTCTGTTGTTTTGCTGATGTTTAGGTCAGCAACTTCTGAACTGTTCTACCGATCTATAATCTATCTATCTATCTGACGAATTTATACAGCGCTCCTTCAAGATAACCATTCAGAAGCGCTCCCGAACCAGGCAAGGCCAAACACAGTCTTGAGCAGTTTATAAAAGATTTAGACAAGTCCCACGGAAGGAAACGCAGCCCAAAGGGGGGGTGCTATTCCAAACAGAGAGACCCACAATCGAGAAGGTCATATTCTGTCTGACGGTTGCGCGTGCATGTGCAGTGTTTAATCTAGTCCCCCTCCGCTGGGGGGGAATTGAGGTTTCTGGGAGGGGGAGACAATTGAGCGTCCGAAGGACGCTCGTGAGGCGCGTAGCGCACTGAAGGGAGGTAATGGGGAGGGGGATGTCCACATTGCAATGGCAGTATTTTAAAGTGTCATCTTAACAAAATAGCTGTACTTTTTTCAGTGACCCATTAGAAACTTTTAGAATTTCCAAATTGCAATGGCAGTATTTTAAGGTGTTATCTTAACAAAATACCTGTACTTTTTTCAGTGATCCATTAGAAACTTTTTGAATGTCCACATTGCAATGGCAGCAGTTTAAGGTGTCATCTTAACAAGATTGCTGTACTTTTTCAGTGACCCATTAGAAAATGTTTGAATTTCCACATTGCAATAGCAGTATTTTAAGGTGTCATCTTAACAAAATAGCTGTACTTTTTCAGTAACCCATTAGAAATTTTTTGAATTTTCACATTGCAATGGCAGTATTTTAAGGTGTCATCTTAACAAAATAGCTATACTTTTTGAGTGACCCATGAGAAATTTTTTGAATTTTCATATTGCAATGGCAGCATTTTAAGGTGTCATCTTAACAAAATAGCTGTACTTTTTCAGTGATCCATTAGAAACTTTTAGAATTTCCAAATTGCAATGGCAGTATTTTAAGGTGTTATCTTAACAAGATTACTGTACTTTTTCAGTGATCCATTAGAAACTTTTTGAATTTCCACATTGCAATGGCAGCATTTTAAGGTGTCATCTTAACACAATAGCTGTACTTTTTCAGAGACTCATTAGAAACTTCTTGAATTTCCACATTGCAATGGTACCCTTTGAAGATACCATTTTAACAAAATAACTCCATTATTTCAGTACTGATAAAAAGTGTTTTAGGATTTCAATCTATATATATTATATAATTACAATAAAAAAATCTTTATGTACCGTGTTTAGCAGCTCAGTTGCTGGGTTATTCTAATGAATTACTGTTTACATGAGTAAATAAACTGACTTCAGCACTGTAATCAGAAACTGTTAGCTTATCCCAGTTTCTCCATATGGCCCTGAGTTGCTGACCAGTACACACTTTCCGAAATCATATTTAATGGTACACAAATCTACCAAGAGCTAATAAATTATCGGTACCAAAATCAAGAAGCCACTAGTCTTGTAGTAATGATGTTGTTTTACTAGGTGTTCAGATAATAGGACCAAAACATTTTGAAATTTGACAGTTTAAAATGTGAAGGATAGCACTTGATAGCCATTCAGTTGTACAAAAATAGTATTTGTACAAATATTAACAGTAAATTATACTCATTTTTGCTGGATTTTGTCATATAATATAACAGTAAATAATTACTACAACCATGTAGCAGTAAATAATGTTATGGCTATATTATTATAACAGTTCATGTAATGCAATGATGTAAACACTAAACAGCAACTAAATCTATTACGATTTTGACAAATTTTTCTGGAGGAGATGTCGTCTCTGTTTTTAGCTAGAAAAAAATAGTGTTTATTGTTTATCTAAATATATACAGTAAGTTGTATTCATTGCAACATGATAGTATCGTATATTACGCTATAGTAGTAAATAATGTCATTATAATCATAATAATAGTAAATAATATCACGGTATATTATAACACTTCAAGTAAAACAACGATGAAAAAGTTACTAAAAACCAATAACATTTTGTGAAATTTTTCTGGGGGGGGGGAAATGTCAATCCTGGGGGGGAAAGTTCCCCCCCCAGAGACGTCTAGATTAAACACTGGTGCATGTGGATTGTGGAATCACAAAGTCGCCTCTAGAATGGACTCTTTCTTTTTAATATAAACAGATATTAGTGCTTTTTAATATAAACATAAATTAGTGCTTTTTAATATAAACATATATTAGTGTTTTTTAATATAAGCATATATTAGTGCTTTTTAATATAAACATATATTAGTGTGTGCGGCTTTAAGTTGCACCGCTCTATACCGATTTGGAAAATCGAGTGTGCTCTTTCTAGTCTGTCTCTATTCTCTAAAAACGCTTGTGCTTCGATTTTATCGCTTATATAAATTAATAAACTCTGCGACTACAAAGCGGAACGTAAACCCGGTCCCACAACATCATCAGACCATAGCCGCATAAAATCCTAACAGTCTTAATCGTAAACTCGAAAGCACTGGGTCTGCTTAAAGTCTAAAGCTAAGCGCAAGGCGCAGGTTCATTCGAAAGTACCGTATAGAGAAGATTTATTCGCAGATTAAATATTAGCCTATCTCTATACGAATGTTTTATTTAGAACACATTTTAGGCCGCCAGCATCACCTATTCCCTTTCAAAATGCCCTAATAATATTTTGGCATTCGTTACAGCAGCAGCAGACGCCGGTGTCACGAAATAGAGTATCCCCCGTATTAATTATATCCCCCAAATAAAAAAAGTCGAAAATACCACTTCCGCGTGTATTTTTTTGCAAATTAATTTTCATCTGCTTTGTTTTGAGCAATGACACTAACAGGTATGTTTATTCATACTATATAATTTGCTTCGCCCTGTTTTTAGAGCACTTAAAACATTAAAAACACTTAAGAACACTCAGAGTCACTAAATAAATTCGAGTTGACTTTCTCTGAGCATTGCTTATGACACTTAAAACAATTAGAGTCACTTTAAATTTTGATTGCAGCATAATTTTTTTTATTGTGCGCATTTTTCAAAAAGGGGATAGAATGGTTTATCCCCCTGGATAGTATAGATCGGTTAATTCCATCCGGGGGGATAGATTAATTCATCCCCCGGATAGCTTTAAGGGGGGGATACTCCGTTTCGTGTCACCGGACCAATGCAAACACAGCTACCATGCACATATTATCATATTATTGGTGTTTTATAAGGTTATAAAATAATAAGACTCTGTATCTAAAAAGTTAGTTTAGTTTGCTCTTGTCGACACTTTTGTTTATTCATACTATATAATTTGTTTTGCCCGGTTTTTAGAGCACTTGTATAGATATTCGTTTTATTGACAAAATAACCGATCGACATAACGCGACAGTTAACAAGCACAAAGGAGCAGCGGATAAAGCCTAGTAAATGTTTTTATACAGCATCCGTGTTATGAAGTTTTTATTGTTTTTATTGGTTAGTTCGAATGGATGTAGCCTAGGGCGTAGATTGTATTTTCCAGGGAGTCTATCGGAGAAAAATTTGCGAAGAACATGATTGTCGTCTATAATAATAGCTGCAAAGAGTGCAGCATCAGCAGACTCAGCCATAATGGCTGCTTTGGGGGAGTCGGATGGAAGGAATCCAGCTCGTCTGACACGTCCTAAGAACCTTTCGATGCGGTCGACCTCACCAGCGCTCAGTACTTTAAAAGTATTTTAAAACCCAGTACTTTCTCATATATAGGCCTATGTCCGCATATGCTCAATATAGACTGCATTTCATGACACTATAAATAAGCTGTAAACAATTCTATCGTCTTAAATAATGCAAGTATAAACAGAACTAGAAGTCAATTCATAGACATGTTTCTCAAAGCACCTATCGAGAAGAACTGTTTTTCTGGTTCAGCTGAGACAGAGATTACACGGAGAGCATAAAGCGCCCTTGAGTGAATACCCCATATATATATATATATATATATATATATATATATAAGCTTACATATAGAGAGAGAGACAGGATTTGAATAAAGGCTATTCTTACTCCGATAAACGGATCTCCGCGAGCAAGTTCTATGAATAAACTGCATGCTTTAATTCTTCGGTTTTAGTTTATGATCTGCTGCCTGGCATGGCATGCACGTTAACGAACGAGGAACTATATTGACGACCGAGTGCTCGTTTTACTGCCCAGTCTTTGCCTCTGTGCCTCTCCGCTGAGCTGTAAATCTCAGAGTGCAGCAGTCTTTGACGTTTTCTATAAATTTCAAACTCGGCGCACACGTAACTCCACGTACCGTACGTTTACCGTTGCAGTTTGTTTGTATGTGCACTTGTTATAGCGCCCCTTCAAGCTCACTACTCAGAGCCGCTCCCGACTGCAGAGCGGACACTGCATCGGAGTTTCACGCCGAAGTGCTGAGCAATTGCAAGTGAAGGACTTGCCCAAGGTCTCTACACGGCAACTTGAGGTGGATTCGAACCTGCACTCCTCACTGAGTCCTCAGGCTGTAAGGCAACGAACATATCCACTGCACCACGCGCCCCACCAGTGCATTATATATTTACATATAGACTGTTAATCAATATGAAATTTGCAAATATAATTGCGGCGTTTGCTTCTGCTCAGTGGCGGCGCCAGGATTTCAGTTTGAGGGGGAGCTAAAGGTTTTTTTCGTGCAAATATTTCATTTTTGCATAGGAAAAAAAGGATGGCCTTTTTAGGGGGGCTTAGCCTCCCTCCCTAGCCCCCCATAGCGTCGCCACTGCTTCTGCTTCTGCTGAGTAAAGCCTACATACATGTACGTCTCATATACGATCCCATGATGCATTCTCTGCTTTCAACGTTGCTGCTGCTACTGCTGTTCATATCGTAATTGTTAGCAATGTCTACAGACTATTTCCTGTATCCTGTCTGCGGAGCTGCCAACAAAAGACGATTGTTAATAGGCCTGATTATGATCTCGCGTCGTCCAGTCGTAATTAGATTCCATGTATTGTATGTACCGATCCAGAGTCTTAATTACAAGCAATGTCCCAGTTGACTTTATCGTCCCTCTGTGCCCCGCATGCAGACATAACTTACAATAAGAAGACTATTCTGTGCATTCATTCCGATAATTTTTACAGCGCATCTTTTTTAAGGGAGTCTTCTCGGAGGTCACTTGCATAGATCTAAATCAGTCGGCTCATATATGCATTTATTCTGTACTTCATGTATAGGCTTATAACTCATAAAGACCATGCAGAATGGATCGATATAGGCCCAGGGTTTGTTTAACGTGTAGTTGTAACCTACACAAAATGTGCAGTTGTAAATGAATTTGCGCAGTTGTAAAAGCAATCTTGAGCAGTGAAAATCATTGGAAAAAGTTAACTAGGGCCTACAGCCGATTCACCACGGAAGAACGGACTGGAACGAGGAGGTTGTGTAGTGAAAAACACGCGCAAATATCTGGCGAATGACCGAAAAAGGTCATCAGAGCAATTTTTAGCTCCGGTGACTTGCAACATTTTTTGGGAAATTTCAGGCGAGCGACTTTAAAAAAGATAATCAGAAACTTTCTCCGCCAAAGTTTCAAGTGATAAAGTGAAAGAAACTGGAATTGAATATTCTGCCAATCTTCAGTTTCTGCATCCGCTGATCACAGTCGCCGATAAAATCAATCATTGAAAACCAACGAACCTAGATTTGTCTTTGAAGAACTATATATTTAGAGGCCAGATTCAAATTGCTGGTTGTGCAGTTCCAAAAATTCCTTTAGAAAAAACCTGCACATGCATATGTCTAAATCCAATGTCTACAATCATTAACGATTAACATCAGTATCTCTGAGTGCGCGGTGATGCATTTGTCATTGAACCTAGGCCGACATTGCTTTGTTTTATAGATTAGCCTACTATTATATGCTACACCGGTACAGTAATAATCTAGAATACGCTGAGAATGAAAATCGGCTAATTGTTGCTTTTATCCAATCAATGGTGAGTTACATATAATTGTTGAGCTATATATATATATACAAGTGGAAGAGGATGATCCAAGTGGCTGACCCCTCCCCAGAGAGGGATTAATCCGAGCCTGAAGGAGAGATATATATATAGGCCTAATATTATGTATATTTATGTATACGTACGTGCTCCGCAGGGTATGCGTTGCAGGAACTCTCCTGTTAGTTTCGGATGGATGGGTTGAGCCGATGCACAACTAAATATAGTTCTTCAAAGACAAGTGCATTAGAAAAGTGCAGATAGATGAACAGTGCACATTTCTTCTTATAACTATAGTCGGTCACTGAACGAAGCACTTCGATCGCCGACTATTTTAAGCAGATAAGACTTTCCTGAAGCTGCGCAAAATTTCCTCCAGTTTTTATTTTAAATCGAAGTATTCTTCTCTTTTCCTTTTCCGGGTTTTCTTCCTGGAAAGATTTTAAGAGGTCCAAACGATCGAAATATTAAGAAGTAATTTGTATTTTTCTCATAAGCTTGGATTAGCTGTTAAAGCTCCAATCTGATGATTCTTATTTTATGTTTGAGTGACAGTGCCACAGTGGGACTTCTTTTCGTCCAATTCAAGTTGACGGTGATGTGCGAGTATTCAGTAAGCTTATAACATCTCAAACTGTCTGCCAATTAGAGCGAGATTTGTGCATTAACCGAAGTAACCTTTCTGCTAGGACTATGACTGAGACTTATTCTAATCTGTCATCTAGTGTTTGAGTGCAACTGCATTTGTCAGAAAGAAATAGTATTACTGAAACTACACAGAGGTAGTTAACGTACAACATCAGCCGAGGTTTTAGGCATTTATAAAACACTCGCTTCCTCTTCGCTTTGCAAGGTTGTGCAAAAGCAGAAGAATGCGTACGTGCGCCAAACAGAGACTTAGATCGTAATCGTAATCGTAATCTCGAGACTTCTACAGTGTCTACACTACAGCGCCCACAAAAGCCAAGTCAATCGTGATCGTAATCGTAATAATGTCTAACTCTTATTATAAACTACTCATCAGACAATTCGTTGCTTTTCAGTAGACATTGTCAATATTAAACTATTAGTTAACTTGGGTATAACTGTTGAGACAATAGAGAGACAATTCGCAATGCGTAGAGGCCGATGCTATTTGACTGCAGTCCGAATTTGACCCGCGGTCCTACTTTGAGATCACAGGCTTCACAGCCACAGGCTATGATGTTTTCACATCCACTTGAACGGAATGGAGGTCCTGCATGGGCCCTTGGGTCTCCGTATATACATTTGCATCTAGCCACTGAGCATGATGTCTTTAAGTAGGCCTATAGGCCTTACTTCACAAAAGAAGAGTCGGTTTAACCACTTCTACCTCTTCAAACGGGAACCTGACTCACCCACCCAACTTTACCTTTTGCGAAGGATAAGTAGGCTACTATGTGTTTTAATGCTGTGCTATACGGCGACATAGAAAATAATAGTCGTCATTATTATTTATTATTATCATTATTTATTATTATTTATTTATTTATTTACTATTATTATTATAATTATTATTATTATTATTATTATTATTATTATTATTATTATTATTATTATTATTATTATTATTATTATTATTATTATTATTAATATTATTATCAACATCATCATCATCATCATCATCATCATCATCACCCACATACGATGAGCTAGAGTTATAGACCACTAATGGCTCAACCATATTGCTTTAAGGTCTCGATATAGAGGCGCTGCATAAATGAACAAACAAAAAAACGTGAAAAGCGTGCATTCTCAGCAGGATTGCACCTTTCAGAAGCCATTCATTTTCTTCTGAGCCTCGCCTTCTTCAATCCACGTTTGCGACATCGTGCAACATGATAAGACAAAACCTTCATCGCTCGTGCATGCAATGGTCTCAGCTTTTGCATGAGAGGCTTTAGAATCCTAGGAGCCGAGTCCAAGACTTCGGCTTAAGAAGCCGTTTCCATGACGTATAACGACAATATAAACGATAACAGATTAGAATAGGACTCGGTCAGAGTCTTAGCAGAAAGGTTGCTTCGGTTAATGCACAGATCTCGCTCTAATTGGCAGACAGCTTGATATGTTATCCTGGGATAAGTTCCGCACACACATTGTTAAAAGAAAATTATACATACATACATGCATACATACATACATACATACATACATACATACATACATACATACATACATACATACATACATACATACATACATACATACATACATACATACATACATACATACATACATACATACATACATACATACATACATACATTCATACATACATACATACATACATGCATGCATACATACATACATACATACATACATTCATACATACATACATACATACATACATACATACATACATACATACATACATACATACATACACATACATACATACATACATACATACATACATACATACATACATGCATGCATGCATACATGCATGCATACATACATGCGTAAGGCTGATGAAGAACTAACTAATAGGCAGACACGATTCGCAGTGTTTCTCTTCATGGACGATGTTCGTGACAACGGTTGATCTTGCAATCGGTATACGACTATTATTATACGATGTCTTGACAGAAACAGAAATTATTTCTCACAGGTGTGAAAAATCAACTCGTTTTTGTGATAGCCTAGTAGTTCGCTTTGCATTATGTTTCGTTCGTTCAGTCTTCAGTCGCGTAGGTCCCCTACGGAAATCATGCATGTTAGGGCCTAATGACCCCACTCAGCGCTTAAATTCAGGACTTTTTCAGCTATTAAAATAATTTTATTTTGATATTTTAATTCAAAATTAGTTGACTACTGGAATCTTAATGGAAAGAATGATTTACTACTATAGGATATTTTATCAATTTCGAATCTTAACATTTTATAAAAGCAAGAGGATGAAGTTTTATTCCTATCCCATCTATAATTAGACTATACTGAATTTGTTCAGATATAGAACCATTTTTATCCATAAACAGCAAGAATTTTAGTCATTCATTCATATGAATTTACTAATTGAAGCAATTCAGTTCAACTCAAATTTAGAGGCGCTCTCTGCGCTAGCCTTAGCGAGACCAACTGTCGTCTGAACAGAAATAGGCTACTGCCAGGTAGACACAGAACAGTTCACCAGTAGCTAGAAGAGTCACCGGTAGAGGGCCTATATGCACACTATGGAGCCCATCCAATGGAGAAACCTACTCATTGTCTCCTGCGACTGGCCAAAATAAAATCCCGTCGATAAATATTGTGATGAAACAATAGTTGGTAGCGATTGAGACCCACGATAACACGAGTACAGTCATTACAGCATTGGTAGAAGATGACGCACGAACATGTATACTCGTGGTTATTGCGCGTTTACCTTTAGTTGCTATTTTAATTGCTCTCTCAATTTATTCGTCTTTCCATTGTCTATGTATTTAATGCTTCTAGTAGTCATTGCCCTGGCAACAATTGACCTGGTACCGGTATCTCATGTTTGACTTCAATAAGACTGACTAAGATGTGTTTGTGTGTGTTTGTGTAGCCGGCTTGCTGCATGAATGGTCTGAAGGCGATCCAGAACGTCATCATGTGTGACGCACCGTGCTGCATCGGACACCATGAAAAGATGGCGGAAGTCACGCATCTCGGACTATTGGTCTGGTGCGAGGAAGAACAGCGACAGGTACGAATATAGAATTGCATATAGATGACAACCTCTCTTCTCTTCCTACTATGTACAATACCTAATCACTAACGAAATCAAATCAAAATTAATTATCTATTCGACAACTAATCAAAAAATATTCAGAACTGTACAACCGTGATAAACTTAATCATAAGCCAGTATACTGCACCTGAATTACTTACTCCTTTGTTCTTGACTACGAAACAATCCCCCTTCATTCATCTTACATACATACATCAATGTATGCATCCAATGCATACTTACCTACTTACCTACATACATACATATTATTACACATACATACATACATACGTACGTACATATCGATGATTTGATTTGAGTTCGTGCGTATTTAGGTGACGTACATTGAGCATATACATACACACATACATACATACATGCATTCATACATACATACATACATACATACATACATACATACATACATACATACATACATACATACATAGTACATACATACATACATACATACATACATACATACATGCATACATACATACATACATACATACATACATACATACATACATACATACATACATACATACATACATACATACATACATACACACATACATACATACATGCATACATACATACATACATACATACATACATACATACATACATTGCATACATACATACATACATACATACATACATACATACATACATACATACATACATACATACATGCATACATACATACATACATACATACATACATACATACATACATACATACATACATACATACACACATACATACATACATGCATACATACATACATACATACATACATGCATGCATTGCATACATACATACATACATACATACATACATACATACATACATACATACATACATGCATACATACATACATACATACATACATACATACATACATATATGCATACATACATACATACATACATACATACATACATACATGCACACATGCACTGCATACATACAGTTCTCTTTCTTTATTCCAGAAAGACGATCAGTCTTCGTCTTCGGACGATTTTGCGTTTAGAAATTCGTTGAACTTCGATCTGAGAAAGAAGAGACAAACTCTGTTCGGCGGAAGACGATTCTGAAGCAGCAGCTCACGTCACCTACTTCCACATCACTCTCCCGATTAGAACCAGCAGGCAACCAATCGTCACTTTTCATGACGTCATCTAATGCACGGATACCACCTCACACCATTTACGATGTTAAACGATAGAGCTAAATTATATATAATTATATATATGTATATAGGAACAGCGTAGTCTTTGTAGCCAACTCTTTCAGTAGTTAGCACAGCCGTTCCGAAATAAATATCTCTTGGTGTCAAATTCTGTCAAATGAGTTCTGCGCACTACAGTACACAGCCTTTACATAATATAATTATATCTAGCTAGATACTTTCCTATATGTAATATATACATAGGCCTATATATCTGTAACTGGATATATATACTGACTTATAGGTCACGCCTATGATAACCATAGTGTCACTCCTGTTATATTCACGTTTTTGTAAAAAAATTAATAATTTAAGAGTCGAATGATGAAACTTCCTTTCGAATCATATCTGGACAGGCAGCTAATATTGACATGTTGAATCCACAATGCATGTATTGTCTGTATCGTGCAGCACGAAGAAGTCGTTCTGTTGGCCTACGTGTGTTCAAGTGCAGTTTGTAGATTAAGCGATTGCCAGGGTCTATAGATGCTTGACGTCATCTGCATGACAGCATCTGCATTCAGGTGCGCCTACGTCACAGTAAGCAGACCCGGTGGCAGTGCCAGCTATGTCCAGGATCCTGTGATTGCACTCGGGATTTGCTTCATAAGAGGTCCACGTGCAACAGAGCTGGCACTGCCACTGGGCCTACTTACAAACTTAAAATCGCAGAGCTGTTTTTTTTTATTTTTGAGACCTCAAATTCCATTGAATATGATAACTTCTATAGAGCCAGAGCCAGTGAAACCGGTTATAGCCTACGACCCTACACAACACGATCATAATCAATGATGAAGCTCTTTGCCCTCGACTCATATAGCTCCATTAAAAATATATACTGTATACACCCTGCATCTTAAATCAGACCATGACATCTTATGAGTATTGGGTGCTCCGAAAATATTATATAGATACATTGTCTTCTGCTCAACTAGGCCTATAATGCATTATGCATATCTCTTGCAATACTACACTGTGTCACATGTCCGGATAAAATAAGGAAACATTTAGTAAATATGAAAATAAGTAGTAAATATTCATCCATTTTTACAATTCAAACAATGTCTTAATCCTGGCATATATTCCTAATACTGGTGAGAATATAAATGTTACAGTCTTACACAAAAATGATGACGCTTTTCCATTTTCGCTCCAAGCTCCATCAAAGCAGCTTCCTGGTTTTCCTTGTCCGGGATCCTGCGATTGCTCTCGGAATTTGCTTCATAAGAGGTCCACATGCATCACTGGACAACACTTCCATGACTGTTTCTTGGCGCCATATGATGATGATGATGATGGTGCTCTGCCCGAAGGCAGGTTCATTGGCTTTACGCCCCAGGGGATGAGATGAGTGAGGTGGTTTCCCGTTGCCTTCCCCACAGACAATGATGGGTACGCAACTTGCCCAAGGTCGCTCCGCAGGAGCTTGCGCCCCTGCGTCCCACACGTGCTAGCCCGAGATATCTAAATCTCTGAATGTCAGCTCCCAGCCCGGGGCTTGAACCGCAGTCCGTTGCAACCAACAGACGAATGCAGCTCGCACTTACCGGTGTAGCTAACTAGGCCAGTTAATTGTACACTTACATATATGGCGCCATATAAATTGGACAAATTGGCATGGGCGTTATTAATTCCTCTGCCTTGATGCAAGACTCATGTCGTGTATTCTGATTGCAAATAGTGCTTCTCATAAATTTATTTGCTTGCGAGTCAGTTAAAAAGTTGTACCTGTGGTAAGTGTAAGCTACAATGCGCATGTTTTGGCTTAGGCCTATATGTACCGCATTTGCTGACCTCGCTATATATACATGTAAGCATATACGACGATCGAGTAAAATGGTCTCCGATCAAGGATTTGACGTCTGTTTGCCAGCAATGTTTAGTTCAATTTCAGAACAGACGCAAAGAATGAGCTGCAGCTTTAATTCTGGACTCCTACTGGTCGTTTGCCGTTATTGGCATTGGTAATATTTGGTGTTAATTTTTCTATATAGCATTTAGGCTATATCTAGTCCTTTTGCAGTTCGATTTCATTCACTGAAGTTACTTTTCGTATTGAAATTCTATGTAATCACAACCAAATATCAGGATTAGTAGTAAACTAGAGAAACTGCAATTAACTGTTTGTCAAAACTTTGGTTCCGTCTTAGTTAGGCCTAGGCCCATATAGGCCTACAGCCCTACATGCTTACCAATTTTGGTATTGTATGGGCTCAAGCCTATGCTTATATGATAGCAGGGCGCCATGGTCGAGAACAGTCAAAAATACACGACACAGAAAATACAATTACATGTAATTGAACGAATAACAGTTGGTACTTTATTTTTGCAAAGTCCACTAAGTGAGAGACACGCTTCTCATGACAATGTTCATAGTTAATTGGTTCTATTTGCAAAAATCTGTTTCTGTCTCGCAACGAAGAGTTATTGATAAGCGTCCACTTCGCTGTCGATTGCGTTGATGCTGACAGGTCCTTCTCTTTAGACTGTTTCGATTGACCACTGCGACCTCGATCAACGTCCAACACTTCCCTCTAACCATACCACTCCTTCATCCCCCTTCTCATCCCTCGGCTCAACAACGCACATCACAAAAATAAAAGATAAATTTAAAATTAATAATAGTGGGCTTGCGAGATTCTAGGCTAATCCGCGCCAGGGGCCCTCCTGCCTTTGCGAGGAGCTTACGGGATTTTAAGCCACGCCAGAGGCCCGGCAGGTACTAATACAAATAAACTACAAACACACAACAACAACAACAACAACAACAACAACAACAACAACACAGAGCCACACAACCTTCACCACAATTCCCCTCAGACCATTCCCTCCACAGGCCAATCCCCATCAGGCAGCAACGCAGGGTATCCTAAAGCAATACAAAAATCGACGAAGATAATTAATGCATGCTATATTATAGATGTCTATAATATCATATTGTATAATATCATATTATATAGTATCATATTATATTAGTATCACATTATATAGGCATATAGAAGAAAGTACAAGATTATCCTGCTGCGGCGCTCCTCGTTTGTTGGCTAATTGATCCAACAGATAGCACAACAGATAGATAGATAGATAGATGGATGGATGGATGGATGGATGGATGGATGGATGGATGGATCGATCGATAGATAGATAGATAGATAGATAGATAGATAGATAGATAGATGATAGATAGATAGATAGATAGATAGATAGATAGATAGATAGATAGATAGATAGATAGATAGATAGATAGATAGATAGATAGATAGATAGATAGATAGATAGATAGATAGATAGATAGATAGATAGATAGATAGATAGATAGATAGATAGATAGATAGATAGATAGATAGATAGATAGATAGATAGATAGATAGATAGATAGATAGATAGATAGATAGATAGATAGATAGATAGATAGATAGATAGATAGATAGATAGATATATAGATATATAGATATATAGATATATAGATATATAGATATATAGATATATAGATATATAGATATATAGATAGATAGATAACAGACAGTACGCTGGCAGGGTTGTTTTTAAGGAATTTTTAGAACTGCACACCCGCTTCTTTTCTTTTCCATACTTCATGGTAAATTACTTCCAATCGGAGGACAATGAACTTTTCAACTATTTTTAACTGCACAGAACTGCTCCTACAACTGCACAAATCCATTTAGAACTGCACATTTTGTGTACAACTGCACGCAAAAAATGCTCTGCACGCTGACAGTGGCTGTGTAAACCAACGACCATGTATACCAGCGCTTGCATTTAAGAATACTATATAGGTTAATCATAGAGGCAGAATAGAGATTGAAAGCTTTAGATTGTTAATATTGAAAATGAGAAATAGTTGTGGGGCTGTTGATTGAGCAATTGAATGTCGAATTAGACAACAGTTACTCACAAAAGAACAAAATGACGCATTTTATGTCATTTGCAACAGTCCCATCTTGACACGTGTCCTCCAGGAAAACTTAAAGACGTAATTCAAAATGTCTTCTTTACATTACATCTTGGGATCTATGCATATAAAGCGCATAGAGCCCTTTTCCTCACATAGATAGTGTACAGCCTGTGTACTCGTTTTGGCCGAGTTGGAAGTTAGTCGAGCGAAGTCTTTAAAAGAAAGTAGGACTATGCCTAATTAAGGTGGGCCTACGTATGACCATAGCTTAAAACATGAAGTATGGCCAGAAACATTGTCACCGTAACTAAGAATTAACTTATAGCTCCATACGAACTGTCGATAATATCGATATATATTATATAGGGACTGACACAAAACCTACATATTTTTGGTATTAACAGTTTTAACACAATCTTAAAATACTTTTGTAAGACGTTTGAAGACAACATTTTAAACCTCATAAAATCAAGCGTACGTACATGTAGGTTAAATTTTGAATAACTTACAATCGCCTTCGTTCTTTCACTTCAAACATCTTCTCGATCGGAATCTACATTCTTTCGTCTTCGGATATTTTTCGTCTCGTTTCGTTCTGGTTCCTGAATTATAAAATAAGCAAATCGCTGAATTTTGACAAAGCAGCACTCTTTCTTGGGAAATCTTTTTGACATTATTTTAAAGGTCAAATAATTCCCATTAGGTGGCAGGCCCACGTCATTATGTACCTCTATAAATAGAATGACGAACGCAATGCTGCTCATAATCTCATATGGCCCAAACAGATTTATGACGTCAAATCAAACAAGCGATTCGAAATGACGTCATAATCAATGTTCTAGCTGCGCTCCTTAGACCTGGAAACAAGAGTTAAGAGACAGAGACAGGCACCAGCTTATTCACGAGCGCTGCGTTGACTCAAAAGGGCTGTCCGTAACAGTAGCCCAAAGGAGGTCGGTTCCCTGAAGATCATGATAGGGGTAGGGGTATGCATCGGTTAGACCTAGTCTATGCTGTTTGCGTTTGCGCTTCTATTTCTGTCTGTCTACATACAATTCCCTCTGCAGTCTGACTGCGGGCCATTTTTGCTTTAGCCTATGCTATACCCTTTGAGATTATGATATAAAAATAAAATTGTGTTGTCTCACTTTCTGTCCGTCTCACTGTTCTGTGTTGGACGTTCCAGAAAGACACGTCGAACACGCTATATAAATATTCAATTAAAAAAATCACGAGCAGGTGCAGAAGCTGTCGCTCGCCATATGAAATTTTCTTCCTTTTTATGCAATGCTTTCCTATAATTGTTTTTTTTTTACACAACTCACCTCTATCAAACTACTTTTCATTTACTGACATGGGCGTATAAGGGGGGGCTCCGGGTTCAACTTCACCCCGAAATGTGTAATAACCAACTGTTTACAAAAAATTATGTGCTTTTTCTGTGTATTTTGCGACCAAGTTCATTGGCAAATGGAACCCCCCCCCAATTTTACTCTGACTACGATACGCTTTAATACTTTCATGTTTTAAATAAACGTCCTACTTACAAATAGGTCACTTTCGGTCTTTGAAATAACGGTGATGATTAGCCTACATGTAGATCTGTCGTCGTCGAAGACACTACGAATGATTTGATTCTCACTTCGTTGATCAACTGCCGCTCACTTCATCCAATGTTCTTCGTCATCTTCTCGGTCGTCGTTTTTCCATCGTTTTCTTTCTTTTCTTCGCTTACATTTTCGTCGTTTTTTCGTCGTTTTGTTATCTTCGCTTACATTTTCGTCGTTTTTCATCGTTTTTTGCCATCTTCGTCGTCGTTTGAGTCTATGCCTAAGCCTACTTCTTCTCTGCAGTTTTCAGTAGAAATTGCGTCATTTTGCGATGATGTCATAATCGGGGAATGTGTAATGTAAAATAAGAGGCAATCGCAACTGGTGCAGTAATTTGCAAAGAAACGTAAATGTCGCTAATACACGTGGAGGTCTGTTTACAGTGTAAACTGAGCATCCCATCATGTTGTTGTTGTTGTTGTTGTTGTTGTTGTTGTTGTTGTCGCAAAACAAGAAATTTAATTGTAACGTGTTAGGCTAGGCCTATACACTGGCAACAAAGTATTTTTAACAATGAGCACAATTGTTAATTCCTCATCGTGAATCGGTACTAGAAACTGTCGGCTGGACTCTTCGTGTAGCCAATGTGTAGGAGTTAGACGGTGGTTTACTTGTGCTTCTCGAGCGGCGTTTTGCCTAAGGATGACTCTGTCATGACGTTACCATCAATAGGCTTGAGCTATATGATTGGCGCCGTTGATGGCTGCCAGATTTGTCTTGTATTTGTTTTTTATGTGTCATGTTTTTGTTCTTTTTATATAATATGCTTGTAAACCAGAGTGCGTCTTGCAGCTGGTACTTTAAAGAATATACTTACTTATTATTACTAAGCTCTATTATTACTTCTGTGTATAAGTTTACATCTCTAACCTGTAACTTGGTGCGGTATGTCACCCTGATTGTCTTTGAAACTAAAACGAATATACTACTAGCCTACTCAAACTGAAAGACACGATTCGTAAAGTTTGGTTTAGGTCCATCTCTGATTGGATCTATGACTTTTTCGAACTAAATTATGTTTTAATAATTGAATTTAATTTAATTTATTGTCTCGTGATCGTAATCTCCAAATTTCTATAGAGCGTGAGAGCGGGGCACAAGCTTATTCACGAGCGCTGCGTTGAGTCAAAAGGGTTGTCCGTACGATTATACGTCTGACACGAAACGGTGCAGTTTAACCGATTGACTCAGTCCTTATATATAGATGACGTCGACTCCATGTATTGGCGCCATAGAAGTTCTTTGGTTGGCCCAAATGGACGAACATATCAATACCGTTGAGATTCAAAGTCTTCCTGATCGTAACGTTTCCCTGATGCCAGTGTTCTATGGGATGTATATATGTATACATGAATGGATGGATAGATGAATGCATGGATGGATAGATGGGTGGATAGATGAATGCATGGACGGGTAGATGGGTGGATTGATGAATGCATGGACGGGTAGATGGGTGGATTGATGAATGCATGGATGAATAGATGGGTGGATTGATGAATGCATGGATGAATAGATGGGTGGATTGATGAATGCATGGACGGGTAGATGGGTGGATTGATGAATGCATGGACGGGTAGATGGGTGGATTGATGAATGCATGGATGAATAGATGGGTGGATTGATGAATGCATGGACGGGTAGATGGGTGGATTGATGAATGCATGGACGGGTAGATGGGTGGATTGATGAATGCATGGATGAATAGATGGGTGGATTGATGAATGGATGGACGGGTAGATGGGTGGATTGATGAATGCATGGATGAATAGATGGGTGGATTGATGAATGCATGGATGAATAGATGGATGGATAGATGAATGCATGGATGGATAGATGGATGGATTGATGAATGGATGGATGGATGATTGGATGGATTGATGAATGGATGGATGGATAGATGGGTGGATAGATGAATGCATGGACGGGTAGATGCATGGGTGGATAGATGAATGCATGGATGAATAGATGGATGGATAGATGAATGCATGGATGGATAGATGGGTGGATAGATGAATGCATGGATGGATAGATGGGTGGATAGATGAATGCATGGATGAATAGATGGATGGATAGATGAATGCATGGATGGATAGATGGGTGGATAGATGAATGCATGGATGGATAGATGGGTGGATAGATGAATGCATGGACGGGTAGATGGGTGGATTGATGAATGCATGGATGAATAGATGGATGGATAGATGAATGCATGGATGGATAGATGGATGGATTGATGAATGGATGGATGGATGATTGGATGGATTGATGAATGGATGGATGGATGATTGGATGGATTGATGAATGGATGGATGGATGATTGGATGGATGGATGGGTGGGTGGGTGGATGGATGGACGGACGGACGGACGGACGTACGGACGGACGGACGGACGAACGGACGGACGGACGGATGGATGGATGAATGGATGGATGGATGAATGGATGGATGAATAGATGAACGGATGGATAGATGGACGGAGAGATGAACAAGTAGATGATTATTGGGCTAATGGATCAATGGCAAATAAACGGATAGATGAATGAGCAGATGAATAAATTCGTCGATAAATCGCTTCTGGCTTTCGGCAAACACAATTTCGTGCGTTTCACGTTCGCCATTTTTCTTACACTGAATTTCTGTCAGGTCCCCAACTTCTAGACGGCGATTGCACCTCTGATCAAGGCTACATTGACTCTGACGACTCTCATAGCCTACATGTAAGGTAAGTCGACGCTGACTTTTTAACGTGCAGTTGTACACAAAATGTGAAGTTAAATTGATTTGTGCAGTTGTAAAAGCACTTCTGTACAGTTAAAACTGAGTCTTGCAAAAAGGGTCATTTTCCTCCGATTGCAAGTTATTTACCAGGGAGGATGGGAAAGGAGAGCGTTGTGCAGTTCTAAAAAATTCTTTAAAACAGCCCTGCATGTTCATGCTCAAACATACAGAGATGGTAGTCTATTAGGCTATACCTCTCTACTTTAACCCAAATTTCCGCAGTTTAACCATTGAGATGTATTATATGTATAACATAAACACTAGAGAGAGTATGACGTATCTCCTCTGCATGCAGACGTGAAGTCGCAATCAAAATGGCCGTAACCGTACAAAACATCGATATACTATATGTGGTGAAAGTTTAGACCAATAATAATTAGTTTGGCATGTTTCAACAAAGCACGTAGTGAACACTTATGAAATGTTTATTAATACGTATTATTTGAACGGTATATAAATGCTATAATATCTAATATAAAAATAACACTAACAGCTAATGATAATAATATTAATTTTTAGACACCGTTATCTTTAAACATGAGGATATTAACTCCTTAAGTACTTTACGAACAAAGGTTTACTTTAAACCTATGGACACTCGCCAGCTTCTACAAACTTCCTCGTTCTATCCTCCATGCACACGCTACCCTTAGCATACTTGAATCACAAATTAGTCGATATAAAAGATTATCCTCCTTTAAAAGTGAATTTGATCATACATGTGATATCTTTAGAGCACTTAGGAGAAGAGGATATAACAAAAGATTGCTTAGAAAAATAAAAGGGATATTTGGCACAACATCATAAATAAATCAAAAGTGGCGGATAAATTTCTCGATTGTGATACCGTACTAATCGATATCTGCAAACCTGATTAAAGAATGGGTAAATCCTGAATAATATTATTCAATCATGTAAATGAAGTGAATACAGAGTTGTTGCTGCCTATTCAAAAATAAAAATCTTTAGCAATTGGTGAATTCTCCTAAATGACCATTAATAACTACCACTATACTTAACTTATAATATTATAACCTTTATAAGTTTATAGGTTACAAGTGAAGCGATATTAGGCCCTACTGATTGGGAACGCAATTGAGCCAATGCACATTTTTTCTAAGTTGCTTATTCATGTTGCATTGGGACTTAAATAAACGTTTATGAATGAAGAAAAATATTTCTGTGTTGCATTGCATGTTTTAATAATTTTTATCTAAATGGAAAAGCTTAAACAACAAGTTTCTGAACCACTTGTATGCATTGGAATCTTCGAGCACTGCAGCCTTCTGCTGTAAGGTATCCAGCCCCACTACTCGCGATTTCCAGTCGGGGTTCTATCTAATACATCACCTCGAATACCGACCAGTTTGTATGAGGAGGATGGGACAGGAAAGATGTGGAGATGGACGATGAGGAGGATGAGGAGGAGGACTGGATGAGGAAGTGGACGACGAGAAGGATGAGAAGGTGGAGATGAGGAGGTTGACGCCGAGTAGGATAAGGAGGAGACGACGAGGAGGAGAACGACGAGGTGGATGAAAAGAGGATGAGGAGTTGGACGACGAGGAGGGCCAGGAAAAGGGGATGACGAGGAGGTGGATGAGGAGGAGGGTCAGGAAAAGGGGATGACGAGGAGGTGGATGAGGAGGAGGGTCAGGAAAAGGGGATGACGAGGAGGTGGATGAGGAGGAGGGTCAGGAAAAGGGGATGACGAGGAGGTGGATGAGGAGGAGGGGATACGGACGTGGACGACCAGTGTTTAATCTAGACGTCTCTGTGGGGGGGGAACTTCCCCCCCCAGGATTGACATTTCCCCCCAGAAAAATTTCACAAAATGTTACTGGTTTTTAGTAACTTCTTCATCGTTGTTTTAATTGAAGTGTTATAATATACCGTGATATTATTTACTATTATATGATTATAATGACCTTATTTACTACTATAATATACGATACTATCATGTTGCAATGAATATAACTTACTGTATATATTTAGATAAACACTATTTTTTTCTAACTAAAAACAGAGATGACATCTCCTCCAGAAAAATTTGGGGACAGCATGAACGACGAGGAAAAGGACGACTAGGAGGATGGAAGAAGGGGATGAGGAGTTGGACGACGCGGGTGATGATGATGAGGAGATCATTTCTAATAGTTGAAACAACTAATTATCTAGTAGCATAACCCCTTAATATTAGAAAATGATTCAAACCAGAATAAGTAAAACAAAGGAATAAAGAAAGAAGTCTGATAAAAATGATGGGTACTGGTTTAGTGCGTAAAAATATTGTAACTATAAAACAAAGTTGTGTTTCAAGTAAATAAGTGTGGTGTAAGAAGGATAAATCCGAACATTTAAGCGCTATAACAAATCTTTTACACTAGTGTTGCATTGATTCACCAGGTGGCGAGTTAGTAAAGTCCATCCATTAATAGGCCTATTGCCTATGCAATTAAAATATTGAACCCTATTTGTACCAACCAACAAAACTGTGCGATAAAAAGGAGCGGCAATTGAAAAGAAAAAGCATAAAAATAACACAAATCAAAGCATGCCAAACATAAAAAGGATGAAATATATTAGGAAAAATAAATACAACCACCAAAAAACAATACAATAAAATTCAACTTATCTTACAACTATGAATGGCCAATAACATAATATCTTAATATATCAATCCACCTAAACTAGTATACAAGTGAAGTAAATCTAAAATAATGGCGCCAAACAATTATTCAATGTACTGACAAACGCAAAGCAAGAATGGACGACGAGAATGACGGAGAGGAGGACGACGAGGAAAGGCTGAGGTGGAGGACGACGAGGATGACGGAGAGGAGGACGACGAGGAGAGGCTGAGGTGGAGGACGACGAGGATGTCGGAGAGGAGGACGACGAGGAGAGGTTGAGGTGGAGGACGACGAGGAAAGGCTGAGGTGGAGGACGACGAGGATGACGGAGAGGAGGACGACGAGGAGAGGCTGAGGTGGAAGACGACGAGGATGACGGAGAGGAGGACGACGAGGAGAGGCTGAGGTGGAAGACGACGAGGATGACGGAGAGGAGGACGACGAGGAGAGGTTGAGGTGGAGGACGACGAGGAAAGACTGAGGTGGAGGACGACGAGGATGACGGAGAGGAGGACGACGAGGAGAGGCTGAGGTGGAAGACGACGAGGATGACGGAGAGGAGGACGACGAGGAGAGGTTGAGGTGGAGGACGACGAGGAAAGACTGAGGTGGAGGACGACGAGGATGACGGAGAGGAGGACGACGAGGAGAGGCTGAGGTGGAAGACGACGAGGATGACGGAGAGGAGGACGACGAGGAGAGGCTGAGGTGGAGGACGACGAGGAGAGGTTGAGAGGTGGAGGACGACGAGGATGACGGAGAGGAGGACGACGAGGAGAGGCTGAGGTGGAGGACGACGAGGAGAGGCTGAGGTGGAGGACGACGAGGAGAGGTTGAGAGGTGGAGGACGACGAGGATGACGGAGAGGAGGACGACGAGGAGAGACTGAGGTGGAGGATGACGAGGATGACGGAGAGGAGGACGACGAGGAGAGGCTGAGGTGGAGGACGACGAGGATGACGGAGAGGAGGACGACGAGGAGAGGCTGAGGTGGAGGACGACGAGGAGAGGTTGAGGTGGAGGACGACGAGGAAAGGCTGAGGTGGAGGACGACGAGGATGACGGAGAGGAGGACGACGAGGAGAGGCTGAGGTGGAGGACGACGAGGAGAGGTTGAGAGGTGGAGGACGACGAGGATGACGGAGAGGAGGACGACGAGGAGAGGCTGAGGTGGAGGACGACGAGGAAAGGCTGAGGTGGAGGACGACGAGGATGACGGAGAGGAGGACGACGAGGAGAGGCTGAGGTGGAGGACGACGAGGAGAGGTTGAGGTGGAGGACGACGAGGATGACGGAGAGGAGGACGACGAGGAGAGGCTGAGGTGGAGGACGACGAGGATGACGGAGAGGAGGACGACGAGGAAAGGCTGAGGTGGAGGACGACGAGGAAAGGCTGAGGTGGAGGACGACGAGGATGACGGAGAGGAGGACGACGAGGAGAGGCTGAGGTGGAAGACGACGAGGATGACGGAGAGGAGGACGACGAGGAGAGGCTGAGGTGGAGGACGATGAGGATGACGGAGAGGAGGACGACGAGGATGACGGAGAGGAGGACGACGAGGAGAGGCTGAGGTGGAGGACGATGAGGATGACGGAGAGGAGGACGACGAGGAAAGGCTGAGGTGGAGGACGACGAGGATGACGGAGAGGAGGACGACGAGGAAAGGCTGAGGTGGAGGACGACGAGGAAAGGCTGAGGTGGAGGACGACGAGGAAAGGCTGAGGTGGAGGACGACGAGGAGGACGGAGAGGAGGACGACGAGGAGAGGCTGAGGTGGAGGACGACGAGGATGACGGAGAGGAGGACGACGAGGAAAGGCTGAGGTGGAGGACGACGAGGATGACGGAGAGGAGGACGACGAGGAAAGGCTGAGGTGGAGGACGACGAGGAGAGGCTGAGGTGGAGGACGACGAGGAGAGGTTGAGGTGGAGGACGACGAGGATGACGGAGAGGAGGACGACGAGGAAAGGCTGAGGTGGAGGACGACGAGGAGAGGCTGAGGTGGAGGACGACGAGGAGATTCTGAGGTGGAGGACGACGAGGATGACGGAGAGGAGGACGACGAGGAGAGGCTGAGGTGGAGGACGACGAGGAGAGGCTGAGGTGGAGGACGACGAGGAGAGGTTGAGGTGGAGGACGACGAGGAAAGGCTGAGGTGGAGGACGACGAGGATGACGGAGAGGAGGACGACGAGGAGAGGCTGAGGTGGAGGACGACGAGGATGACGGAGAGGAGGACGACGAGGAGAGGCTGAGGTGGAGGACGACGAGGATGACGGAGAGGAGGACGACGAGGAGAGGCTGAGGTGGAGGACGACGAGGAGAGGTTGAGGTGGAGGACGACGAGGAAAGGCTGAGGTGGAGGACGACGAGGATGACGGAGAGGAGGACGACGAGGAGAGGCTGAGGTGGAGGACGACGAGGAGAGGTTGAGAGGTGGAGGACGACGAGGATGACGGAGAGGAGGACGACGAGGAGAGGCTGAGGTGGAGGACGACGAGGAAAGGCTGAGGTGGAGGACGACGAGGATGACGGAGAGGAGGACGACGAGGAGAGGCTGAGGTGGAGGACGACGAGGAGAGGTTGAGGTGGAGGACGACGAGGATGACGGAGAGGAGGACGACGAGGAGAGGCTGAGGTGGAAGACGACGAGGATGACGGAGAGGAGGACGACGAGGAAAGGCTGAGGTGGAGGACGACGAGGAAAGGCTGAGGTGGAGGACGACGAGGATGACGGAGAGGAGGACGACGAGGAAAGGCTGAGGTGGAGGACGACGAGGAGAGGCTGAGGTGGAGGACGACGAGGATGTCGGAGAGGAGGACGACGAGGAAAGGCTGAGGTGGAGGACGATGAGGATGACGGAGAGGAGGACGACGAGGAAAGGCTGAGGTGGAGGACGACGAGGAAAGGCTGAGGTGGAGGACGACGAGGAAAGGCTGAGGTGGAGGACGACGAGGAAAGGCTGGGGTGGAGGACGACGAGGATGACGGAGAGGAGGACGACGAGGAAAGGCTGAGGTGGAGGACGACGAGGAGAGGCTGAGGTGGAGGACGACGAGGATGTCGGAGAGGAGGACGACGAGGAGAGGTTGAGGTGGAGGACGACGAGGAAAGGCTGAGGTGGAGGACGACGAGGATGACGGAGAGGAGGACGACGAGGAGAGGCTGAGGTGGAAGACGACGAGGATGACGGAGAGGAGGACGACGAGGAGAGGCTGAGGTGGAAGACGACGAGGATGACGGAGAGGAGGACGACGAGGAGAGGTTGAGGTGGAGGACGACGAGGAAAGACTGAGGTGGAGGACGACGAGGATGACGGAGAGGAGGACGACGAGGAGAGGCTGAGGTGGAAGACGACGAGGATGACGGAGAGGAGGACGACGAGGAGAGGTTGAGGTGGAGGACGACGAGGAAAGACTGAGGTGGAGGACGACGAGGATGACGGAGAGGAGGACGACGAGGAGAGGCTGAGGTGGAAGACGACGAGGATGACGGAGAGGAGGACGACGAGCAGAGGCTGAGGTGGAGGACGACGAGGAGAGGTTGAGAGGTGGAGGACGACGAGGATGACGGAGAGGAGGACGACGAGGAGAGGCTGAGGTGGAGGACGACGAGGAGAGGCTGAGGTGGAGGACGACGAGGAGAGGTTGAGAGGTGGAGGACGACGAGGATGACGGAGAGGAGGACGACGAGGAGAGACTGAGGTGGAGGATGACGAGGATGACGGAGAGGAGGACGACGAGGAGAGGCTGAGGTGGAGGACGACGAGGATGACGGAGAGGAGGACGACGAGGAGAGGCTGAGGTGGAGGACGACGAGGAGAGGTTGAGGTGGAGGACGACGAGGAAAGGCTGAGGTGGAGGACGACGAGGATGACGGAGAGGAGGACGACGAGGAGAGGCTGAGGTGGAGGACGACGAGGAGAGGTTGAGAGGTGGAGGACGACGAGGATGACGGAGAGGAGGACGACGAGGAGAGGCTGAGGTGGAGGACGACGAGGAAAGGCTGAGGTGGAGGACGACGAGGATGACGGAGAGGAGGACGACGAGGAGAGGCTGAGGTGGAGGACGACGAGGAGAGGTTGAGGTGGAGGACGACGAGGATGACGGAGAGGAGGACGACGAGGAGAGGCTGAGGTGGAGGACGACGAGGATGACGGAGAGGAGGACGACGAGGAAAGGCTGAGGTGGAGGACGACGAGGAAAGGCTGAGGTGGAGGACGACGAGGATGACGGAGAGGAGGACGACGAGGAGAGGCTGAGGTGGAAGACGACGAGGATGACGGAGAGGAGGACGACGAAGAGAGGCTGAGGTGGAGGACGATGAGGATGACGGAGAGGAGGACGACGAGGATGACGGAGAGGAGGACGACGAGGAGAGGCTGAGGTGGAGGACGATGAGGATGACGGAGAGGAGGACGACGAGGAAAGGCTGAGGTGGAGGACGACGAGGATGACGGAGAGGAGGACGACGAGGAAAGGCTGAGGTGGAGGACGACGAGGAAAGGCTGAGGTGGAGGACGACGAGGAAAGGCTGAGGTGGAGGACGACGAGGATGACGGAGAGGAGGACGACGAGGAGAGGCTGAGGTGGAGGACGACGAGGATGACGGAGAGGAGGACGACGAGGAAAGGCTGAGGTGGAGGACGACGAGGATGACGGAGAGGAGGACGACGAGGAAAGGCTGAGGTGGAGGACGACGAGGAGAGGCTGAGGTGGAGGACGACGAGGAGAGGCTGAGGTGGAGGACGACGAGGATGACGGAGAAGAGGACGACGAGGAAAGGCTGAGGTGGAGGACGACGAGGATGACGGAGAGGAGGACGACGAGGAGAGGCTGAGGTGGAGGACGACGAGGAGAGGCTGAGGTGGAGGACGACGAGGAGAGGTTGAGGTGGAGGACGACGAGGATGACGGAGAGGAGGACGACGAGGAAAGGCTGAGGTGGAGGACGACGAGGAGAGGCTGAGGTGGAGGACGACGAGGAGATTCTGAGGTGGAGGACGACGGGGATGACGGAGAGGAGGACGACGAGGAGAGGCTGAGGTGGAGGACGACGAGGAGAGGCTGAGGTGGAGGACGACGAGGAGAGGTTGAGGTGGAGGACGACGAGGAAAGGCTGAGGTGGAGGACGACGAGGATGACGGAGAGGAGGACGACGAGGAGAGGCTGAGGTGGAGGACGACGAGGATGACGGAGAGGAGGACGACGAGGAGAGGCTGAGGTGGAGGACGACGAGGATGACGGAGAGGAGGACGACGAGGAGAGGCTGAGGTGGAGGACGACGAGGAGAGGTTGAGGTGGAGGACGACGAGGAAAGGCTGAGGTGGAGGACGACGAGGATGACGGAGAGGAGGACGACGAGGAGAGGCTGAGGTGGAGGACGACGAGGAGAGGTTGAGAGGTGGAGGACGACGAGGATGACGGAGAGGAGGACGACGAGGAGCGGCTGAGGTGGAGGACGACGAGGAAAGGCTGAGGTGGAGGACGACGAGGATGACGGAGAGGAGGACGACGAGGAGAGGCTGAGGTGGAGGACGACGAGGAGAGGTTGAGGTGGAGGACGACGAGGATGACGGAGAGGAGGACGACGAGGAGAGGCTGAGGTGGAGGACGACGAGGAAAGGCTGAGGTGGAGGACGACGAGGATGACGGAGAGGAGGACGACGAGGAGAGGCTGAGGTGGAGGACGATGAGGATGACGGAGAGGAGGACGACGAGGAAAGGCTGAGGTGGAGGACGACGAGGAAAGGCTGAGGTGGAGGACGACGAGGAAAGGCTGAGGTGGAGGACGACGAGGAGAGGCTGGGGTGGAGGACGACGAGGATGACGGAGAGGAGGACGACGAGGAGAGGCTGAGGTGGAGGACGACGAGGATGACGGAGAGGAGGACGACGAGGAAAGGCTGAGGTGGAGGACGACGAGGATGACGGAGAGGAGGACGACGAGGAAAGGCTGAGGTGGAGGACGACGAGGAGAGGCTGAGGTGGAGGACGACGAGGAGAGGCTGAGGTGGAGGACGACGAGGATGACGGAGAAGAGGACGACGAGGAAAGGCTGAGGTGGAGGACGACGAGGATGACGGAGAGGAGGACGACGAGGAGAGGCTGAGGTGGAGGACGACGAGGAGAGGCTGAGGTGGAGGACGACGAGGAGAGGTTGAGGTGGAGGACGACGAGGATGACGGAGAGGAGGACGACGAGGAGAGGCTGAGGTGGAGGACGACGAGGAGAGGCTGAGGTGGAGGACGACGAGGATGACGGAGAGGAGGACGACGAGGAGAGGCTGAGGTGGAGGACGACGAGGAGAGGCTAAGGTGGAGGACGACGAGGAGATTCTGAGGTGGAGGACGACGAGGATGACGGAGAGGAGGACGACGAGGAGAGGCTGAGGTGGAGGACGACGAGGAGAGGCTGAGGTGGAGGACGACGAGGAGAGGTTGAGGTGGAGGACGACGAGGAAAGGCTGAGGTGGAGGACGACGAGGATGACGGAGAGGAGGACGACGAGGAGAGGCTGAGGTGGAGGACGACGAGGATGACGGAGAGGAGGACGACGAGGAGAGGCTGAGGTGGAGGACGACGAGGATGACGGAGAGGAGGACGACGAGGAGAGGCTGAGGTGGAGGACGACGAGGAGAGGTTGAGGTGGAGGACGACGAGGAAAGGCTGAGGTGGAGGACGACGAGGAGGACGGAGAGGAGGACGACGAGGAGAGGCTGAGGTGGAGGACGACGAGGAGAGGTTGAGGTGGAGGACGACGAGGATGACGGAGAGGAGGACGACGAGGAGAGGCTGAGGTGGAGGACGACGAGGATGACGGAGAGGAGGACGACGAGGAAAGGCTGAGGTGGAGGACGACGAGGAAAGGCTGAGGTGGAGGACGACGAGGATGACGGAGAGGAGGACGACGAGGAGAGGCTGAGGTGGAAGACGACGAGGATGACGGAGAGGAGGACGACGAGGAGAGGCTGAGGTGGAGGACGATGAGGATGACGGAGAGGAGGACGACGAGGAAAGGCTGAGGTGGAGGACGACGAGGATGACGGAGAGGAGGACGACGAGGAAAGGCTGAGGTGGAGGACGACGAGGAAAGGCTGAGGTGGAGGACGACGAGGAAAGGCTGAGGTGGAGGACGACGAGGAAAGGCTGAGGTGGAGGACGACGAGGATGACGGAGAGGAGGACGACGAGGAGAGGCTGAGGTGGAGGACGACGAGGATGACGGAGAGGAGGACGACGAGGAAAGGCTGAGGTGGAGGACGACGAGGATGACGGAGAGGAGGACGACGAGGAAAGGCTGAGGTGGAGGACGACGAGGAGAGGCTGAGGTGGAGGACGACGAGGAGAGGCTGAGGTGGAGGACGACGAAGATGACGGAGAAGAGGACGACGAGGAAAGGCTGAGGTGGAGGACGACGAGGATGACGGAGAGGAGGACGACGAGGAGAGGCTGAGGTGGAGGACGACGAGGAGAGGCTGAGGTGGAGGACGACGAGGAGAGGTTGAGGTGGAGGACGACGAGGATGACGGAGAGGAGGACGACGAGGAGAGGCTGAGGTGGAGGACGACGAGGAGAGGCTGAGGTGGAGGACGACGAGGATGACGGAGAGGAGGACGACGAGGAGAGGCTGAGGTGGAGGACGACGAGGAGAGGCTGAGGTGGAGGACGACGAAGAGATTCTGAGGTGGAGGACGACGAGGATGACGGAGAGGAGGACGACGAGGAGAGGCTGAGGTGGAGGACGACGAGGAGAGGCTGAGGTGGAGGACGACGAGGAGAGGTTGAGGTGGAGGACGACGAGGAAAGGCTGAGGTGGAGGACGACGAGGATGACGGAGAGGAGGACGACGAGGAGAGGCTGAGGTGGAGGACGACGAGGATGACGGAGAGGAGGACGACGAGGAGAGGCTGAGGTGGAGGACGACGAGGATGACGGAGAGGAGGACGACGAGGAGAGGCTGAGGTGGAGGACGACGAGGAGAGGCTGAGGTGGAGGACGACGAGGAAAGGTTGAGGTGGAGGACGACGAGGATGACGGAGAGGAGGACGACGAGGAGAGGCTGAGGTGGAGGACGACGAGGAGAGGTTGAGGTGGAGGACGACGAGGATGACGGAGAGGAGGACGACGAGGAGAGGCTGAGGTGGAAGACGACGAGGATGACGGAGAGGAGGACGACGAGGAAAGGCTGAGGTGGAGGACGACGAGGAAAGGCTGAGGTGGAGGACGACGAGGATGACGGAGAGGAGGACGACGAGGAGAGGCTGAGGTGGAAGACGACGAGGATGACGGAGAGGAGGACGACGAGGAGAGGCTGAGGTGGAGGACGATGAGGATGACGGAGAGGAGGACGACGAAGAAAGGCTGAGGTGGAGGACGACGAGGATGACGGAGAGGAGGACGACGAGGAAAGGCTGAGGTGGAGGACGACGAGGAAAGGCTGAGGTGGAGGACGACGAGGATGACGGAGAGGAGGACGACGAGGAGAGGCTGAGGTGGAGGACGACGAGGATGACGGAGAGGAGGACGACGAGGAAAGGCTGAGGTGGAGGACGACGAGGATGACGGAGAGGAGGACGACGAGGAAAGGCTGAGGTGGAGGACGACGAGGAGAGGCTGAGGTGGAGGACGAAGAGGAGAGGCTGAGGTGGAGGACGACGAGGATGACGGAAAAGAGGACGACGAGGAAAGGCTGAGGTGGAGGACGACGAGGATGACGGAGAGGAGGACGACGAGGAGAGGCTGAGGTGGAGGACGACGAGGAGAGGCTGAGGCGGAGGACGACGAGGAGAGGTTGAGGTGGAGGACGACGAGGATGACGGAGAGGAGGACGACGAGGAGAGGCTGAGGTGGAGGACGACGAGGAGAGGCTGAGGTGGAGGACGACGAGGATGACGGAGAGGAGGACGACGAGGAGAGGCTGAGGTGGAGGACGACGAGGAGAGGCTGAGGTGGAGGACGACGAGGAGATTCTGAGGTGGAGGACGACGAGGATGACGGAGAGGAGGACGACGAGGAGAGGCTGAGGTGGAGGACGACGAGGAGAGGCTGAGGTGGAGGACGACGAGGAGAGGTTGAGGTGGAGGACGACGAGGAAAGGCTGAGGTGGAGGACGACGAGGATGACGGAGAGGAGGACGACGAGGAAAGGCTGAGGTGGAGGACGACGAGGATGACGGAGAGGAGGACGACGAGGAAAGGCTGAGGTGGAGGACGACGAGGAGAGGTTGAGGTGGAGGACGACGAGGATGACGGAGAGGAGGACGACGAGGAGAGGCTGAGGTGGAGGACGACGAGGATGACGGAGAGGAGGACGACGAGGAGAGGCTGAGGTGGAGGACGACGAGGAAAGGCTGAGGTGGGGGACGACGAGGAGAGGCTGAGGTGGAGGACGACGAGGATGACGGAGAGGAGGACGACGAGGACAGGCTGAGGTGGAGGACGACGAGGAGAGGCTGAGGTGGAGGACGACGAGGAGAGGTTGAGGTGGAGGACGACGAGGAAAGGCTGTGGTGGAGGACGACGAGGATGACGGAGAGGAGGACGACGAGGAGAGGCTGAGGTGGAGGACGACGAGGAAAGGCTGAGGTGGAGGACGACGAGGAGAGGTTGAGGTGGAGGACGACGAGGATGACGGAGAGGAGGACGACGAGGAGAGGCTGAGGTGGAGGACGACGAGGAGAGGCTGAGGTGGAGGACGACGAGGAGAGGTTGAGGTGGAGGACGACGAGGAAAGGCTGAGGTGGAGGACGACGAGGATGACGGAGAGGAGGACGACGAGGAGAGGCTGAGGTGGAGGACGACGAGGAGAGGTTGAGGTGGAGGACGACGAGGAAAGGCTGAGGTGGAAGACGACGAGGATGACGGAGAGGAGGACGACGAGGAGAGGCTGAGGTGGAGGACGACGAGGAGAGGTTGAGGTGGAGGACGACGAGGAAAGGCTGAGGTGGAGGACGACGAGGATGACGGAGAGGAGGACGACGAGGAGAGGCTGAGGTGGAGGACGACGAGGAGAGGTTGAGGTGGAGGACGACGAGGATGACGGAGAGGAGGACGACGAGGCGAGCCTGAGGTGGAGGACGACGAGGATGACGGAGAGGAGGACGACGAGGAGAGGTTGAGGTGGAGGACGACGAGGATGACGGAGAGGAGGACGACGAGGAAAGGCTGAGGTGGAGGACGACGAGGAGAGGCTGAGGTGGAGGACGACGAGGATGACGGAGAGGAGGACGACGAGGAGAGGCTGAGGTGGAGGACGACGAGGAAAGGCTGAGGTGGAGGACGACGAGGATGACGGAGAAGAGGACGACGAGGAGCGGCTGAGGTGGAGGACGACGAGGATGACGGAGAAGAGGACGACGAGGAGAGGCTGAGGTGGAGGACGACGAGGATGACGGAGAAGAGGACGACGAGGAAAGGCTGAGGTGGAGGACGACGAGGATGACGGAGAAGAGGACGACGAGGAGAGGCTGAGGTAGAGGACGACGAGGATGACGGAGAGGAGGACGACGAGGAAAGGCTGAGGTGGAGGACGACGAGGATGACGGAGAGGAGGACGACGAGGAAAGGCTGAGGTGGAGGACGACGAGGAGAGGTTGAGGTGGAGGACGACGAGGAGAGGTTGAGGTGGAGGACGACGAGGAGAGGTTGAGGTGGAGGACGACGAGGAAAGGCTGAGGTGGAGGACGACGAGGATGACGGAGAGGAGGACGACGAGGAGAGGCTGAGGTGGAGGACGACGAGGAGAGGTTGAGGTGGAGGACGACGAGGATGACGGAGAGGAGGACGACGAGGAGAGGCTGAGGTGGAGGACGACGAGGATGACGGAGAGGAGGACGACGAGGAGAGGCTGAGGTGGAGGACGACGAGGATGACGGAGAGGAGGAAGACGAGGATGACGGAGAGGAGGACGACGAGGAAAGGCTGAGGTGGAGGACGACGAGTATGACGGAGAGGAGGAAGACGAGGAAAGGCTGAGGTGCAGGACGACGAGGATGACGGAGAGGAGGACGACGAGGAGAGGCTGAGGTGGAGGACGACGAGGAGAGGTTGAGGTGGAGGACGACGAGGATGACGGAGAGGAGGACGACGAGGAAAGGCTGAGGTGGAGGACGACGAGGATGACGGAGAGGAGGACGACGAGGAGAGGCTGAGGTGGAGGACGACGAGGAGAGGCTGAGGTGGAGGACGACGATGAGAGGTTGAGGTGGAGGACGACGAGGAAAGGCTGAGGTGGAGGACGACGAGGATGACGGAGAGGAGGACGACGAGGAAAAGCTGAGGTGGAGGACGACGAGGAGAGGTTGAGGTGGAGGACGACGAGGAAAGGCTGAGGTGGAGGACGACGAGGATGACGGAGAGGAGGACGACGAGGAGAGGCTGAGGTGGAGGACGACGAGGAGAGGCTGAGGTGGAGGACGACGAGGAAAGGCTGAGGTGGAGGACGACGAGGATGACGGAGAGGAGGACGACGAGGAGAGGCTGAGGTGGAGGACGACGAGGAAAGGCTGAGGTGGAGGACGACGAGGAGAGGCTGAGGTGGAGGATGACGAGGAGAGGTTGAGGTGGAGGACGGCGAGGAAAGGCTGAGGTGGAGGACGACGAGGATGACGGAGAGGAGGACGACGAGGAGAGGCTGAGGTGGAGGACGACGAGGAGAGGTTGAGGTGGAGGACGACGAGGAAAGGCTGAGGTGGAGGACGACGAGGATGACGGAGAGGAGGACGACGAGGAGAGGCTGAGGTGGAGGACGACGAGGAGAGGTTGAGGTGGCGGACGACGAGGAAAGGCTGAGGTGGAGGACGACGAGGATGACGGAGAGGACGACGACGAGGAGAGGCTGAGGTGGAGGACGACGAGGATGACGGAGAGGAGGACGACGAGGAAAGGCTGAGGTGGAGGACGACGAGGATGACGGAGAGGAGGACGACGAGGAGAGGCTGAGGTGGAGGACGACGAGGAGAGGTTGAGGTGGAGGACGACGAGGAAAGGCTTAGGTGGAGGACGACGAGGATGACGGAGAGGAGGACGACGAGGAGAGGCTGAGGTGGAGGACGACGAGGAGAGGTTGAGGTGGAGGACGACGAGGAAAGGCTGAGGTGGAGGACGACGAGGATGACAGAGAGGAGGACGACGAGGAGAGGCTGAGGTGGAGGACGACGAGGAGAGGTTGAGGTGCAGGACGACGAGGAAAGGCTGAGGTGGAGGACGACGAGGATGACGGAGAGGAGGACGACGAGGAGAGGCTGAGGTGGAGGACGACGAGGAGAGGTTGAGGTGGAGGACGACGAGGATGACGGAGAGGAGGACGACGAGGAGAGGCTGAGGTGGAGGACGACGAGGAGAGGTTGAGGTGGAGGACGACGAGGAGAGGTTGAGGTGGAGGACGACGAGGAAAGGCTGAGGTGGAGGACGACGAGGATGACGGAGAGGAGGACGACGAGGAGAGGCTGAGGTGGAGGACGACGAGGAGAGGTTGAGGTGGAGGACGACGAGGAAAGGCTGAGGTGGAGGACGACGAGGATGACGGAGAGGAGGACGACGAGGAAAGGCTGAGGTGGAGGACGACGAGGAGAGGTTGAGGTGGAGGACGACGAGGAAAGGCTGAGGTGGAGGACAACGAGGATGACGGAGAGGAGGACGACGTGGAGAGGCTGAGGTGGAGGACGACGAGGAGAGGTTGAGGTGGAGGACGACGAGGATGACGGAGAGGAGGACGACGAGGAGAGGCTGAGGTGGAGGACGACGAGGATGACGGAGAGGAGGATGACGAGGAGAGGTTGAGGTGGAGGACGACGAGGATGACGGAGAGGAGGACGACGAGGAAAGGCTGAGGTGGAGGACGACGAGGATGACGGAGAGAAGGACGACGAGGAGAGGTTGAGGTGGAGGACGACGAGGAGAGGTTGAGGTGGAGGACGACGAGGATGACGGAGAGGAGGACGACGAGGAGAGGCTGAGGTGGAGGACGACGAGGATGACGGAGAGGAGGACGACGAGGAAAGGCTGAGGTGGAGGACGACGAGGATGACGGAGAGGAGGACGACGAGCAGAGGTTGAGGAGGAGGACGACGAGGATGACGGAGAGGAGGACGACGAGGAGAGGCTGAGGTGGAGGACGACGAGGATGACGGAGAGGAGGACGACGAGGAAAGGCTGAGGTGGAGGACGACGAGGATGACGGAGAGGAGGACGACGAGGAAAGGCTGAGGTGGAGGACGACGAGGACAGGTTGAGGTGGAGGACGACGAGGAGAGGTTGAGGTGGAGGACGAGGAGGAGAGGTTGAGGTGGAGGACGACGAGGAAAGGCTGAGGTGGAGGACGACGAGGATGACGGAGAGGAGGACGACGAGGAGAGGCTGGGGTGGAGGACGACCAGGAGAGGTTGAGGTGGAGGACGACGAGGATGACGGAGAGGAGGACGACGAGGAGAGGCTGAGGTGGAGGACGACGAGGATGACGGAGAGGAGGACGACGAGGAGAGGCTGAGGTGGAGGACGACGAAGATGACGGAGAGGAGGAAGACGAGGATGACGGAGAGGAGGACGACGAGGAAAGGCTGAGGTGGAGGACGAGGAGGATGACGGAGAGGAGGAAGACGAGGAGAGGCTGAGGTGGAGGACGACGAGGAGAGGCTGAGGTGGAGGACGACGAGGAGAGGCTGAGGTGGATGACGACGAGGAGAGGCTGAGGTGGAGGACGACGAGGAGAGGTTGAGGTGGAGGACGACGAGGAAAGGCTGAGGTGGAGGACGACGAGGATGACGGAGAGGAGGACGACGAGGAAAGGCTGAGGTGGAGGACGACGAGGATGACGGAGAGGAGGACGACGAGCAGAGGTTGAGGAGGAGGACGACGAGGATGACGGAGAGGAGGACGACGAGGAGAGGCTGAGGTGGAGGACGACGAGGATGACGGAGAGGAGGACGACGAGGAAAGGCTGAGGTGGAGGACGACGAGGATGACGGAGAGGAGGACGACGAGGAAAGGCTGAGGTGGAGGACGACGAGGACAGGTTGAGGTGGAGGACGACGAGGAGAGGTTGAGGTGGAGGACGAGGAGGAGAGGTTGAGGTGGAGGACGACGAGGAAAGGCTGAGGTGAAGGACGACGAGGATGACGGAGAGGAGGACGACGAGGAGAGGCTGAGGTCGAGGACGACCAGGAGAGGTTGAGGTGGAGGACGACGAGGAGGACGGAGAGGAGGACGACGAGGAGAGGCTGAGGTGGAGGACGACGAGGATGACGGAGAGGAGGACGACGAGGAGAGGCTGAGGTGGAGGACGACGAAGATGACGGAGAGGAGGAAGACGAGGATGACGGAGAGGAGGACGACGAGGAAAGGCTGAGGTGGAGGACGAGGAGGATGACGGAGAGGAGGAAGACGAGGAGAGGCTGAGGTGGAGGACGACGAGGAGAGGCTGAGGTGGAGGACGACGAGGAGAGGCTGAGGTGGATGACGACGAGGAGAGGCTGAGGTGGAGGACGACGAGGAGAGGTTGAGGTGGAGGACGACGAGGAAAGGCTGAGGTGGAGGACGACGAGGATGACGGAGAGGAGGACGACGAGGAAAGGCTGAGGTGGAGGACGACGAGGAGAGGTTGAGGTGGAGGACGACGAGGAAAGGCTGAGGTGGAGGACGACGAGAATGACGGAGAGGAGGACGACGAGGAGAGGCTGAGGTGGAGGACGACGAGGAGAGGCTGAGGTGGAGGACGACGAGGAAAGGCTGAGGTGGAGGACGACGAGGATGACGGAGAGGAGGACGACGAGGAGAGGCTGAGGTGGAGGACGACGAGGTTGACGGAGAGGAGGAAGACGAGGAAAGGCTGAGGTGGAGGACGACGAGGATGACGGAGAGGAGGACGACGAGGAGAGGCTGAGGTGGAGGACGACGAGGAGAGGTTGAGGTGGAGGACGACGAGGAGAGGCTGAGGTGGAGGACGACGAGGATGACGGAGAGGAGGACGACGAGGAGAGGCTGAGGTGGAGGACGACGAGGAGAGGTTGAGGTGGAGGACGACGAGGAAAGGCTGAGGTGGAGGACGACGAGGATGACGGAGAGGACGACTACGAGGAGAGGCTGAGGTGGAGGACGACGAGGATGACGGAGAGGAGGACGACGAGGAAAGGCTGAGGTGGAGGACGACGAGGATGACGGAGAGGAGGACGACGAGGAGAGGCTGAGGTGGAGGACGACGAGGAGAGGTTGAGGTGGAGGACGACGAGGAAAGGCTGAGGTGGAGGACGACGAGGATGACGGAGAGGAGGACGACGAGGAGAGGCTGAGGTGGAGGACGACGAGGAGAGGTTGAGGTGGAGGACGACGAGGAAAGGCTGAGGTGGAGGACGACGAGGATGACGGAGAGGAGGACGACGAGGAGAGGCTGAGGTGGAGGACGACGAGGATGACGGAGAGGAGGACGACGAGGAGAGGCTGAGGTGGAGGACGACGAGGAGAGGTTGAGGTGGAGGACGACGAGGAAAGGCTGAGGTGGAGGACGACGAGGATGACGGAGAGGAGGACGACGAGGAGAGGCTGAGGTGGAGGACGACGAGGAGAGGTTGAGGTGGAGGACGACGAGGATGACGGAGAGGAGGACGACGAGGAGAGGCTGAGGTGGAGGACGACGAGGAAAGGCTGAGGTGGAGGACGACGAGGATGACGGAGAGGAGGACGACGAGGAGAGGCTGAGGTGGAGGACGACGAGGAGAGGTTGAGGTGGAGGACGACGAGGAAAGGCTGAGGTGGAGGACGACGAGGATGACGGAGAGGAGGACGACGAGGAGAGGCTGAGGTGGAGGACGACGAGGATGACGGAGAGGAGGACGACGAGGAAAGGCTGAGGTGGAGGACGACGAAGATGACGGAGAGGAGGACGACGAGGAGAGGCTGAGGTGGAGGACGACGAGGAGAGGCTGAGGTGGAGGACGACGAGGAGAGGTTGAGGTGGAGGACGACGAGGAAAGGCTGAGGTGGAGGACGACGAGGATGACGGAGAGGAGGACGACGAGGAGAGGCTGAGGTGGAGGACGACGAGGAGAGGTTGAGGTGGAGGACGACGAGGATGACGGAGAGGAGGACGACGAGGAGAGGCTGAGGTGGAGGACGACGAGGATGACGGAGAGGAGGACGACGAGGAGAGGTTGAGGTGGAGGACGACGAGGATGACGGAGAGGAGGACGACGAGGAAAGGCTGAGGTGGAGGACGACGAGGATGACGGAGAGGAGGACGACGAGGAGAGGTTGAGGTGGAGGACGACGAGGAGAGGTTGAGGTGGAGGACGACGAGGATGACGGAGAGGAGGACGACGAGGAGAGGCTGAGCTGGAGGACGACGAGGATGACAGAGAGGAGGACGACGAGGAAAGGCTGAGGTGGAGGACGACGAGGATGACGGAGAGGAGGACGACGAGCAGAGGTTGAGGTGGAGGACGACGAGGATGACGGAGAGGAGGACGACGAGGAGAGGCTGAGGTTGAGGACGACGAGGATGACGGAGAGGAGGACGACGAGGAAAGGCTGAGGTGGAGGACGACGAGGATGACGGAGAGGAGGACGACGAGGAAAGGCTGAGGTGGAGGACGACGAGGAGAGGTTGAGGTGGAGGACGACGAGGAGAGGTTGAGGTGGAGGACGAGGAGGAGAGGTTGAGGTGGAGGACGACGAGGAAAGGCTGAGGTGGAGGACGACGAGGATGACGGAGAGGAGGACGACGAGGAGAGGCTGAGGTGGAGGACGACCAGGAGAGGTTGAGGTGGAGGACGACGAGGATGACGGAGAGGAGGACGACGAGGAGAGGCTGAGGTGGAGGACGACGAGGATGACGGAGAGGAGGACGACGAGGAGAGGCTGAGGTGGAGGACGACGAGGATGACGGAGAGGAGGAAGACGAGGATGACGGAGAGGAGGACGACGAGGAAAGGCTGAGGTGGAGGACGACGAGGATGACGGAGAGGAGGACGACGAGGAAAGGCTGAGGTGGAGGACGACGAGGATGACGGAGAGGAGGACGACGAGGAGAGGCTGAGGTGGAGGACGACGAGGATGACGGAGAGGAGGACGACGAGGAGAGGCTGAGGTGGAGGACGACGAGGAGCGGTTGAGGTGGAGGACGACGAGGAAAGGCTGAGGTGGAGGACGACGAGGATGACGGAGAGGAGGACGACGAGGAGAGGCTGAGGTGGAGGACGACGAGGAGAGGTTGAGGTGGAGGACGACGAGGATGACGGAGAGGAGGACGACGAGGAAAGGCTGAGGTGGAGGACGACGAGGAAAGGCTGAGGTGGAGGACGACGAGGATGACGGAGAGGAGGACGACGAGGAGAGGCTGAGGTGGAGGACGACGAGAAGAGGTTGAGGTGGAGGACGACGAGGAAAGGCTGAGGTGGAGGACGACGAGGATGACGGAGAGGAGGACGACGAGGAGAGGCTGAGGTGGAGGACGACGAGGATGACGGAGAGGAGGACGACGAGGAAAGGCTGAGGTGGAGGACGACGAAGATGACGGAGAGGAGGACGACGAGGAGAGGCTGAGGTGGAGGACGACGAGGAGAGGCTGAGGTGGAGGACGACGAGGAAAGGCTGAGGTGGAGGACGACAAGGATGACGGAGAGGAGGACGACGAGGAGAGGCTGAGGTGGAGGACGACGAGGAGAGGTTGAGGTGGAGGACGACGAGGAAAGGCTGAGGTGGAGGACGACGAGGATGACGGAGAGGAGGACGACGAGGAGAGGCTGAGGTGGAGGACGACGAGGAGAGGTTGAGGTGGAGGACGACGAGGATGACGGAGAGGAGGACGACGAGGAGAGGCTGAGGTGGAGGACGACGAGGAAAGGCTGAGGTGGAGGACGACGAGGATGACGGAGAGGAGGACGACGAGGAGAGGCTGAGGTGGAGGACGACGAGGAGAGGTTGAGGTGGAGGACGACGAGGAAAGGCTGAGGTGGAGGACGACGAGGATGACGGAGAGGAGGACGACGAGGAGAGGCTGAGGTGGAGGACGACGAGGATGACGGAGAGGAGGACGACGAGGAAAGGCTGAGGTGGAGGACGACGAGGATGACGGAGAGGAGGACGACGAGGAGAGGCTGAGGTGGAGGACGACGAGGAGAGGTTGAGGTGGAGGACGACGAGGAAAGGCTGAGGTGGAGGACGACGAGGATGACGGAGAGGAGGACGACGAGGAGAGGCTGAGGTGGAGGACGACGAGGAGAGGTTGAGGTGGAGGACGACGAGGATGTCGGAGAGGAGGACGACGAGGAGAGGCTGAGGTGGAGGACGACGAGGAGAGGTTGAGGTGGAGGACGACGAGGAAAGGCTGAGGTGGAGGACGACCAGGATGACGGAGAGGAGGACGACGAGGAGAGGCAGAGGTGGAGGACGACGAGGAGAGGTTGAGGTGGAGGACGACGAGGATGACGGAGAGGAGGACGACGAGGAGAGGCTGAGGTGGAGGACGACGAGGAGAGGTTGAGGTGGAGGACGACGAGGAAAGGCTGAGGTAGAGGACGACGAGGATGACGGAGAGGAGGACGACGAGGAGAGGCTGAGGTAGAGGACGACGAGGAGAGGTTGAGGTGGAGGACGAAGAGGATGACGGAGAGGAGGACGACGAGGAGAGGCTGAGGTGGAGGACGACGAGGATGACGGAGAGGAGGACGACGAGGAGAGGCTGAGGTGGAGGACGACGAGGATGACGGAGAGGAGGACGACGAGGAAAGGCTGAGGTGGAGGATGACGAGGAGAGGTTGAGGTGGAGGACGACGAGGAAAGGCTGAGGTGGACGACGACGAGGATGACGGAGAGGAGGACGACGAGGAAAGGTTGAGGTGGAGGACGACGAGGAGAGGCTGAGGTGGAGGATGACGAGGAGAGGTTGAGGTGGAGGACGACGAGGATGACCGGGAGGAGGACGACGAGGAGAGGCTGAGGTGGAGGACGACGAGGAGAGGCTGAGGTGGAGGACGACGAGGAGAGGCTGAGGTGGAGGACGACGAGGAGAGGCTGAGGTGGAGGACGACGAGGAGAGGTTGAGGTGGAGGACGACGAGGAGAGGCTGAGGTGGAGGATGACGAGGAGAGGTTGAGGTGGAGGACGACGAGGATGACCGGGAGGAGGACGACGAGGAGAGGCTGAGGTGGAGGACGACGAGGAGAGGCTGAGGTGGAGGACGACGAGGAGAGGCTGAGGTGGAGGACGACGAGGAGAGGCTGAGGTGGAGGACGACGAGGAGAGGTTGAGGTGGAGGACGACGAGGAGAGGCTGAGGTGGAGGATGACGAGGAGAGGTTGAGGTGGGGGACGACGAGGATGACGGAGAAGAGGACGACGAGGAGAGGTTGAGGTGGAGGACGACGAGGATGACGGATAGGAGGACGACGAGGAAAGGCTGAGGTGGAAGACGACGAGGAGAGGCTGTGGTGGAGGACGACGAGGAGAGGCTGAGGTGGAAGACGACGAGAATGACGGAGAGGAGGACGACGAGGAGAGGCTGAGGTGGAGGACGACGAGGAAAGGCTGAGGTGGAGGACGACGAGGAAAGGCTGTGGTGGAGGACGACGAGGATGACGGAGAGGAGGACGACGAGGAAAGGCTGAGGTGGAGGACGACGAAGAGAGGCTGAGGTGGAGGACGACGAGGAGAGGCTGAGGTGGAGGATGACGAGGAGGACGGAGAGGAGGACGACGAGGATGACGGGGAGGAAGACGACGAGGATGACGGAGAGGAGGACGACGAGGATGACGGAGAGGAGGACGACGAGGAGAGGCAGAGGTGGAGGACGACGAGGATGACGGAGAGGAGGACGACGAGGAGAGGCTGAGGTGGAGGACGACGAGGAAAGGCTGAGGTGGAGGACGACGAGGATGACGGAGAGGAGGACGACGAGGAGAGGCTGAGGTGGAGGACGACGAGGAAAGGCTGAGGTGGAGGACGACGAGGAAAGGCTGTGGTGGAGGACGACGAGGATGACGGAGAGGAGGACGACGAGGAAAGGCTGAGGTGGAGGACGACGAAGAGAGGCTGAGGTGGAGGACGACGAGGAGAGGCTGAGGTGGAGGATGACGAGGAGGACGGAGAGGAGGACGACGAGGATGACGGGGAGGAAGACGACGAGGATGACGGAGAGGAGGACGACGAGGATGACGGAGAGGAGGACGACGAGGAGAGGCAGAGGTGGAGGACGACGAGGATGACGGAGAGGAGGACGACGAGGAGAGGCTGAGGTGGAGGACGACGAGGAAAGGCTGAGGTGGAGGACGACGAGGATGACGGAGAGGAGGACGACGAGGAGAGGCTGAGGTGGAGGACGACGAGGAAAGGCTGAGGTGGAGGACGACGAGGATGACGGAGAGGAGGACGACGAGGAAAGGCTGAGGTGGAGGACGACGAAGAGAGGCTGAGGTGGAGGACGACGAGGAGAGGCTGAGGTGGAGGATTACGAGGATGACGGAGAGGAGGACGACGAGGATGACGGGGAGGAGGACGACGAGGATGACGGAGAGGAGGACGACGAGGATGACGGAGAGGAGGACGACGAGGAGAGGCAGAGGTGGAGGACGACGAGGATGTATTGTAGTCCGTATCTCGTTGAACGCCGTATCCGTGATCCTTTTCAGTCGTCATGTATTTGAATGTTGATGTCCAGGTCCAAAATGCGATCTGTGTAAAAAATATGTGGTGGTTACACTGCAATCTATCAGACACAGTTTCTGGGTGATCTACATAACCCAAATATCAGTTTTATACAGGTCTTCTTGCGTTTATGTATATGACTATAATTATTATGAGGTTTGTGCGATGGATTTTCGTACGATACTTCATCGCAGATCGACGATGATGTTGTGAAACACGTCGGCAGTGGAATATCATATGGCCGGTGTCCCGAGATATTCTATCCCCCTAAAGCTATCAGGGGGGATGAATGGCATAATATACCGTTAGAGACTATCCGGTGGATAATCCATTTCTATCCCCCCATCGAGTGAAATCATCCCCCGGGGGATAAAAATTCACATGTCATAAGGTATCATTTTAAAAAAGCGTTGAGATTGCAACTAATAATAGACTAATGCTTTATTCGAAATCTAAACTCAGCGCCAGGACAAATGAGCGCATTCTCAAAAGCGTGCTCGATCAAGGGCGGATACAGAAATTTTCGAAGGGGGTGGAGGCAAACGTTTCGGTGATCTTATCTTTGCCAAAAAAATCTGATGACTTTTTATAGTCATCAGACCAAAATATCTCGAAAATGCAACGTTTTCCTTTGCCAAAAAAATCTGATGACCTTTTTTTAGTCACACGGACAAAAAGTCTCGAAAATGCACCATGTTCCTTGCCAAAAAATCTGATGACCTTTTTCAGTCATCCAGCCAAAATTTCTCAAAAATACACCATTTTCCTGCCAAACTACTCCAATGACCTGGCTTGTTCAGACCATATGGGGGGGGGCACGTCCCATGCAGTTTTTTTTTACTGTCATGGCCGGATAATCCCTCCATGGATCCGCCCCTGTGCCCGATAAATGGACAATTTAGAAACATTTTGTTGAACTAGAAATAGACTAGAATTATAAACTGTGAGCGCAGGAAAAGGCAAAAACATAGCCTATACTAGAATATGTTCAAACTATAAATATTTATTGTCGTGCAGGTTCGTAAAGTTCATAATGTACTTACTGTCAGCCAACTTTTGGCACATGAAAATAGGCTACAAATTATAGACCTACATAGGCCTACTAGAACAAGTTTAAACTAGAAATAATATTAAAATACAATATTTAACCTAGCAATAGACGCGAATTATAAAATCTCACGAAAAAGTAGACTGCGAAATCTCTTTGAACTCTGTCAGGGCAAAAAAATATCGAACTACACTATGTCTAAAAAAACTGTGCAGAATTGTTTTTGTCAGAACTTCGTAAAATTTCCACCAGTCTTAATAACTTTTGGTAGGTAGATTGCAAAATGGCTGAAATTTAATGCTATATATAAATTTTCCACCTCACCTGATTCATATCACCGCACTACCTTGTTAAACAAAGATGTACCAATTTTTCATATAACGGCGTCTCGAAGCGTGGCTACACTGAAATCCATTGCATCGAACCGGATGTCAAAGTGAATGGGGCATAGGCCTACTATCGCGACAACCTGCTAACCCAGAAGATACCGTCAGACATATGCCGGATATCCCAGGGCTAGTTCAGTAGTGCAGTGAAATGACTCAGGTGAGGTGGAAAATTTTTATATAGCATGAAATTTCAGCTACTTTGCCATCGACCTACCAAAAGTTATTAAGATTGGTGGAAATTTGACGAAGTTCTAACAAAAACAATTTTGCACAGGTTTTTTTTAGACACGGTGTAGTAACGACCAACTCATCTGGTCACCTGGTGCTGTCAGCTCTTGGAGCTCTGGCGAGAGTCATGATGTATCCTCTCCATTGTCTCCTGTTTCTCATGACTGTTTTCTTGGCAGTATATAAGGGGTGGTTTGCCATTGCCTTCCCCCCGTTTGCCATCCGTGCCCGTTCGTTCACCCTCCTTACGGAGAGGCTACTAACAGGTCGCACCACGAGAAGGTGGGCACGGTGGACTTTGATTCGCCAACCCAGGTCGGCTCCGAGTCTACGCCCCAATTGGGGTCATCGGTCGGGTCTCCTCCCTGCTCTACTCACGTTAATGAGTGGCTGACGAACCTTTAACGACCAACTACATTAAATAAAAGATCGATATCGAGCGCGAGCTACGAAATCACACAATTAGCACCATAGCTCTCGGACATAGCCTAATCGTCCCGAACATAACTGAGGCTTAGCTATTGAGATAGGCAAAGACATGTCAGAGGAGACTGATGTAATTAGAGGCCTATAGCTACTGAGATAGGCAAAGACATGTCAGAGGAGACTGATGTAATTAGAGGCTTAGCTACTGAGATAGGCAAAGACATGTCAGAGGAGACTGATGTAATTAAAGGCCTAGCTACTGAGATAGGCAAAGACATGTCAGAGGAGACTGATGTAATTAGAGGCTTAGCTACTGAGATAGGCAAAGACATGTAAGAGGAGACTGATGTAATTAGAGGCTTAGCTACTGAGATAGGCAAAGACATGTCAGAGGAGACTGATACAAGCTATATATTATTATAATACTAATTTGAAGGAAACAATTCCTAGCTAGGCCTTAATAAAATAGCACACATGGCATTAGGCCTATCAATTATGTCGTAACATAATTAGGCCTATTATTATCATCAACAAATTGGCGAGACATTGTAGTGTAAAGGCACATTACAAGCACTTTTAATTCATCACTAGGCAAATTCTCGAGACCCAGACAAACTCAGGTATAGACCAGCTAAACACTGAAATCTAGTGCTTTATAAATCATGAATTTGACTAAGATGCATAATTGACCCGTAGGCCTATACATGTAGCTTTTCCGTCTGTAGACAACTGCAGATGCAACGCATCAATTAAATAAAGCAGCGCCAAACTATCGATTTATTAGTCGGCCTTGTAGGCTATAGAGCCAGCTTTTTGCGCCGAATTCACTGATCACTAGAAGTTCACTGATTTGCTTATGTTCATGTCTTGATAAGAACACGTACGTGGTAATATTTTAGTAACACTTTGTTTCACCATTTTAATTAAGCGCATGTCTAAGCGTGACGTTTTAGCATAGAATAACAAATTATATGAATAGATCGGCAGACGGCAGTCTGCACGATAGCCTATAGCCTACGTCGACTGGAGTCGATCGACTTATGGGGGTCGACTCCCAGGTCTATTTATAACGCGCCTAAATTAAAAGTGTAAGTTATAGAAGCCTTTTATTATTCGAGGGACTCAAGCCCATCGAATCTTGCAGGAAGTCGCGCACATGATTAGGGAAACTTAATATGAAACCTGTTAGACATAATTATGGCAATAGAACTAACCTTTTTCAGTCCTCTTATCTCGTCTTCGTTTTCCATTCAGCGCTCTTCTAGTATCTTGTTGTGCACTCGACAGTAGCCTATTTAAATAATCATTGAAGGCGTTGTTCCTTTGTTTCTCCGCAGCGCTCCTTACATGTAACGATATAGCGCGTAGCCTATTATGATTTATCTGATAGCGGTGTGTCTATCAGTTGCGTTGCCAATTAAACGAATATAGGCCTAATAATAATGATTAAGAAAACTTAATATGAAATATTATAGCGCTAATGATTTTCAGTCATTTTATTCTCGTCTTCGTTTTCCATTCAGTTCTCTTCTCGTATCTGATTTTGCATTCGACAGTACCGGTATTTAAACATTCCTTTGTTCTTTGTTTCTCCGCAGCATTCTTCCCGTAAGCCTATAATTATTATTGGCCTATAATGGTTGAGCATTCGACCAAGGTTATTGGTCGAAGGTGTATAGGCTACGCGGGTTTTACGAAATGAGGCTAGTGTCGCAAGCGATTTTGTCTCAAAAGGGGTTACCAGGTCAATTTTCACTTTTTTTGCATTTTCGTTTAGTATAGTACTAAAGTATCTTATTTAGCCTATATATTTTCTGAATTTTGTAAGTTATTTCCGACTGCAAATAGGCGATCATTAATTCATTTTAAATCTGAATTTGTTCCAGCAAATTTTGACTGAAACGTTTTTCATTTTAGCCTGTTTTCGACGTCATTTTACGGTGGGTAGCACGGTAGCACCTTGACACCCCTATTGAAAATGGTATTTCCTGGAAGCTTGGCCATTCTATAGTTTCATACGGCACAGAAATTATGCAAATTAGCCTAATCATAATAGGCGTACGAGTCAAGGTTCTTTGAATACATGATTGTGTGGATTGATCTTGCGTACGAGTAGAGAAAATAATGAATAGCCTAATAATCATTTTTGAAAATGCTTGCATTGGCCAGCTGCAGGCACGTGATCAGACCCATTGGTTGAAAACTTGGCGCTTGGCTGTTCCCTATTTATGGGCCAGCAGGCTTAGTTCACGGCCTTCTAAATTAATTTAGAATCTTTAGTTTCAGTTTCACCTTGAACCTTGTTGACACTGATGCGTTAGTACGGAATGATCGTAAATAATCCATTAAAAATACTGGAAATGGCACAGAAAAGACAGATTAGGCCTAATGGATAACACACTGGCGTAGAGTGCGACAGGTAACGAGTTCGAGCCCCGATTTTGCTTTGTAGGCTGCTATTAGCGCCGTGTATTGAAGTTAGTAGACATAATGGTTAAGTTTTGATATATTTGTTAGCCTATATAATACACCTCTATGGATGTAACCATTGAGATGTATTACATGTATAACATAACGCTAGAGAGAGTATGACGTATCTGCCCTGCAATCAAATATGAAGTCACACATTTAGCCATGATGTAGGATTCCTACATCATGATTTAGCCTACATGGCTCGTCCAATATCGACCAATCATAGGCGATTTCTCATACCGACCAATCACACACAGTCTTACAGCATCGATTTGAAAAATAAATAAAACGACATCAGCATTTTTATAATAAGACGAACATGTCGATGTCTGCTCGTTAATTTTGCAGTTTCTTGAAATATTGACAAGTAAACATCGACAAGTTCGTCTTATTATAAAAATGCTGATATTATTTAATGTATTTTTCAAATCGATGCTGTAAGACTGTGATTGGTTGGTATGAAAACTCGCCTGTGATTGGATCGGTATGAATGAGGCAGGTATGATGCGATTGGTCGGTATGAAAAGAGACAGCGACGTAGATGTACAGCGCGATACTCTCTCTAGTGATAAGTTTAGTATATAATACATCTCTATGGATGTAACTAGTTAGCGCATAGATGTCACTACCCAAATTATCAAAACCGGATATGGAATGTAGACGACTTTTATTTTCCATATTTATATCCTCTGGAATATATAGCTTCCATGGGATTTAACTCGGGAATGGCGAAATTAATTTATTTCTTAGTATTTATTAATTTATCCTTAATTTGTGTGCTATTAGCGGCTCATGTTGATCTGTACGGAATTCTTGGCGTTAGTAAATCTGCTTCCACGCAAGAAATAAAGCAAGCGTATAAAAGCTTAGCCAAAGAATGGTACAGTATTCCGTCTTGCAGGTGGTATTGATAGCGCTATAATAATATTATTCGGGTCTACGCGAATCAACGAACCTAGATTTTCCCGAAAACTGTTGAACTGCTAAGTAAGCAGAAGCCCCCAAAGCGGATGACCCGAAAACTATTCAATTCGCTTGGTATCAGCATTCATTCATTCAGAGCATTTATATAACGTCCCTTCAAGAAACTACTCAGAGGCGCTCCCTGCCCAACCACGAACAAAGAAAAAATACTTGAGAGACTTGTAGAACCCAGCCGGATGGGCCACAAGCAGAGAGCGAAGCGTAACTGGGAGGTCGTTCCAGACAGTAGGCGCCACGACCGAGAAAGCACGGCGCTACTTAATAGCTAAGCGAGCCCGCGGGACCAGAAGCTCACCCCTAGCCGAAGAGCGAAGTACACGACACAATGCAATGTCAGAGACTGGACAGCAAAGACCACAGCAGCAATGCGGTATGAGATCCGCTGGGACACAGGCAGCCAGTGCAGCACATCGCGCATATAGGCAGAGACGAGAGCAAATTTAGGAAACCGCCCATGAAGGCGAGCAACCGAGCGCAAGACGCGGTCAAGTCGCCCCAGGACCCCAAGGGGAAGACCAGCAAGTAAAGAGCACTCTGGGGACCCAGGGTTTTACTTGTCAGCCTTTTTTTATTCTGGGCTGCAATATGGTTTCCATAAACTAAGAGCAAGAACCCCCAGCGAATTGTGGCCAAATCTCCCAAAATCGATTTTGGTAGAGGTAAATGACGGCTCGGTAGTAAGTAAACATTATGTCCGTCACAGATAGGAGCAGAATAGAGCGGCCTGACCTACGGCGACGAATAGCCCAATGTTCCCGCGAGCCCACTGACCTACGACAATCTATAGCCCAATGTTCTCGCAGAAGTAATGACGGCCATGTTCAGTTGGTATAGTTAAGATTTATGTATTCTGTAATCTGAGTTCCTGTAAATTGTTTCAACTGCATAATTGTACACTGTAACTGGTTGCGGTCTGTCAACCGAATTGTTGATTAAACGGAAATTACTTATGATCTTATGCACAAGAAAACATGATCTCTGAATAAGGTAAAATGCCTTTGGCTTCATATATGCAGTTTTTCACTTGCATAAGACAAGACAGTACTAGGTAGTAAAATTTATGTCTGATTTTTGTTCCCTAATTACTGTAATTTTGCCATACTTTAATAACAGCAATTATTATGACAATTTATATAGCACCATAACACAGCCATGCCATTACAAGGATGCCTTAAAAAGCAGTTAACATGCATGATAAGCCCTATACATGCTTTACATGTATTATTGCCTTTTAGTTCTGTTTAGTATTGCTGCGCATGTTGTTTCGGTTCAAAGTTAGTTTATGTACTCAACATGTGAGTTGCAGGTTGGATTTTCTTAACCTTCTTTATATCTGCATTTCCAGCTTCAGACAAAAAGTATTGATCCAATTATAGATGTCTTTTATATGGTATGCTGTTTTCAGGCATCCTGATAAGAATCAGGACCCAACTGCAAATGAGAAATTCATGAAAATCAATGAAGCATATGAGGTAAGTTGACGCTGGCAACCGTTTTTTTGTTGCGGTTTAAACTGACAATCTGTTTGTGAAAAGACAATAATTCGATGACATTATTTTGAGCATATAATGGCATGATATCAGTTATCAGAATGAGTAATGTCTTTAGCAGATTGTTGGATAAAATATTTGTTGCACATTGATCAAACAACGGGAAGTTCTGGTAAGATCGACTCAACGACCGAACTACTCGGTCGTTTAATCATCAATGCGCATTCGTCGAATTTGTTGCTTTCGAAAAGGAGTTTGATTTTGTGGAGAATCATCACGGTGGAGATTGTCTCCAATGATTGACTGATTGATGACCAATGGAACAATGGCTGGTTAATTGAGAATACCTGGGTAATTGATTTACATTTGTTGTTTAAAAATAAAGTAGTAAGTGATTGATCAGCAGTTGATGAGTTTAGATTGATTGAAAATGAATGATTGATTCATTGATTGATTCATTGATTGATTATATGATTGGTCTTTTCACTTATAAACTATACTGATTTACCAATGGTATTTTGATTTAAATATATCTGTTCAACTCTAGACATTGAGCAGCGATGAAAAGCGGTCGCAGTACGATGCATACGGAACGAGTAGTTCCCACGTGGGAGGGGAACAGCGGCGGAGTGATGCGGATTTCGGTGGGACGGATGCATCCTTCAGTTTTGGTGGATTCACTTTCTCGTTCGGCAGAGGAGGTGGGTCTTTCGGAGGAGGATCTTTCGGTGGAGGATCTTTCGGAGGAGGATCTTTCGACTCATCTGTTGACAGATATCAGCTGGTGCTTCGGTCTGTATTGTATTGTATTGTATCGTATTGTCTTCTTTTAATGCGATTTTGCGCCAACGTTTCTTTATTTGTTGTTCTTGAATGTATGTATGAGTGAGCACTTGTTTTAGTGCCCCTTCATGATTTCTACTCAGAGCTGCTCCTGGCTACAGCGTGGAATCTGAATTGGAGTTTTATGCTGAAGCGCATGAGCAATTGCGAGTGAAGGACTTGCTCAGGGTTTCTGTGTGGCAGCTTGAGGTGGATTAAAACCCACAACCTTCCAGCTGCAAGGCTGCGATCACACCCCTGCACCACCACGGTCCACAACGTAGTGTTCCATGTGTAGTAACTCTGTAGCTTGATTTTAGACAAAACAGTTAAAAATTTCCTGAAAATTTTGCTCTGATGGTGTTTTTTAAGTTGATGATTTTTCAACTGATTTTTTTTATAGAAAATATGAGGGAATCGTTGTTCCAGAAAGCCGACAAAAGCCCTATGTCATATTTGTGTATTCGGAGTACTGTGAAGAGTGTGGCAGAGTGGAAAATGTCTGGCAGCTGCTTGTACAGGATCTTGTGAAAGCAGGTACAAAAGTTACTAAATTAATTCAATTTGATATGTCTTTTTAACACATATTTGCATAGGAGTATGATATTTTAAAAAAACTGTTCTTGGTCAAACAGAGTCATGTGTAAGCACTTTAAGGTCTCTTGGGCAAACGACCAATGTAACTCTTATTGCACATATAATCGTATATCATATATGATGTATAATACACGATATTATCACCTTTTCGGAAAATTCTGATGATGCAAGATAATGCAGTTGTGCAGTTAAATATTATGTCCTGATCTGACTGAAGAACAGAGGTAGCATTAGCATTAGCGGATTGTTGACTGAAATGTAAATTATGTAATTTAGGGGCCAGGTTGATATAAGCTCTGAGCTTTTTCCGGGCTTCCTGTTGCTTAGAGACCGTTCTGTATCCACTACTTGTACCCATGTTCTTTTTGTTTCTTTGGCAATAAATAAATAAATAAATGAAAATAAATAAATAAATAAATTTCAAAACTCAGCTTGACAATGCGATTTTTTGCAATCAGCTTCAACCCCACACGATGCATCATTCTTAATTGGCAGGTTTCTTGCACGTGGCTTTAGATTAGCACTTGAGTAATTTAAAGTTTATTACTACAATTATTATTTTGCGATTAGCTTTGAATGGAAAAGAACTTTTCCTTTTAAAGTAAACAAATGGAAGATTGGTTGTTAGCACCTGGAATGCAAAGAGCCGTTCTCAGATTGTTTTGCTACATGATTAATTAATTATTATACAGGCATTGGAATTGGAACCGTGAATTATGAGGCGGAAAAACTGCTGGTGAAGAAACTGCGTGTGGGTGGAAGGTTTCCATCGGTCGTTGGCATCGTTGACGGTCGACTTCGTTGGTTCACGAACGCTTTCGACTTGCACAACCTGCGAGAATTTGTTCGAAGCTTATTTCCCAACGACTTGATTACCACAGTAAGCAATATTTGTGAACTTCACTTTTGGCTGAGTTGCAAAAATGATTTAAGAAAAGAAAAAAATAATTATTTTTTATTTTGCAGTTGACTGTTTTGCATGTTGATTTTGTATAGTTGGAGATTTTCCATAACTAGTGTTTTAATTCATTATGTGGCGTAATGAAAAACAATGGAACCATGCCTTTTCATTCTTCCATGTATAATACTGTGAGAGGTGGAGATGTCAAATTCAGTGCTCTCCACCATTTGACAGCTTTGACAGAAGCTGATCTTCGTGTCTTCTTTATTCAAATGAGTTCTGAAGGGTTGAGTAGTTCTAGAAAGCGTACGATTTTATACGGGTAGCTAATCTGGTAATAATATTCATATTGTAACGCTGAATTTTTCACTACTTCTGGTCCAACTTGTGTTAGGTGAGTAATGCAACGATTGGTGGATTTCTGGACTCCTGGGAAATCGACAATCGAGTCCGGATGTTATTTTTCGATGTGAGACGACTCCCACCGTTGCGCTTCATAGCCGCAGCATTTGCCCATAGAAGACATGTTGCAGCTGGTTATGTCAATATGGCCAGGTAGGAGATGCTGCGACATATTTGTTCTCAAGGTTCTGTTGTTTCGGTGATTTTTTATCTTAAGAAGAATCATGATGCTCAAGTAACTATGACTAAATAGTCATCAAATGTGTCTACATGCCTCTGAATAATTATACAGGTGTTGGGAGTGCCTCTGAGTAGGTTTCTTGAAGAGGCGCTATATAAATTCTCGAAATGAATGAACGAATGAGTAGAATTAGGAATTGTCTTTGTTATACTCTCTGGTTGGTCTCGATCATAGTCAATGGTGGTTGATCTCACAGAGGACAGAGTGCATGTCTAAGCGAATCCTTCTACACAGGTAAAGGTCATTGATATAGAGTTCAAGGTCATACGCATGTCGGTTGATGATAAAAAACAGTGAATTGTTTAACAGAATTGGTCATGTTCATCAGTCCTTAATTAAATTATAAGCGGTTGTTTAATTCAATTCTATTGGTATGCAAGGAATTTTTGATTCTAATCTAAGCTAATGAATTCATTAGTGCTACTATGATGATGATGCATATAAGACAATGCATATAAATTGAATCATTGCTGTGTATCAGATTAGATGAGTGGATGAACTTTTTTGTTTCAGATTGGAAAGTGATTGGATGATTGTGAACTATCGTGTGATTCGAACGCAGGAGAACATGCTCATCTTCAGCGAGGATTCTCTGAATCCCGTCAACAGAATCATGGTCAAGCATCAACACTATCTTGTCTACTTCATTCAGAATTCAGAATTTATCTTCATTTTATTAGTTGCTCTGTGTCACAACATTTCTTGCCAGTCTGAGTTGAATTCACGATCAGCTCTGTTCTCATGCTTTCACTAATTGAGGATATTTTAATCATTTTTGATGACCATTTCAATATAATATATAGAATTGTCAAAATACTGGTATATGACTTCTATGCCCAGATGCTCTAAAGAGGTTTTACACAAAATGGCTAAAACATTGTCAGATGTGAGAAAAGTTTGACGGGTCTCTTTAGGCCAGAAGGTGCTATTTATCAGTGTTTATTCAAGTGCCAAAGAGTTAATGCCGGGTCTGAGACCCGGACAGACCTGGCTCACTTTCAGCCCTGCGGGCCACACCAAACAGTTGGCAGTCAACTAATGACCTGAAACATCCTTTTTAAATTGGCCTTAAGGTGAATTTTCCAAATGGTGTTTAGGTAAATTTTTAATTTCGCCGTAAAGTAAATTTTCAGATTGACCTGAAAAAACCTTGTCAATTAGCTGTTTGGCAGGCAGGCATCTATGATGCAGAACTATTTGAACAAAACATTGAAATTAAAATCTGGTGAATATTGTGTAACTTTGATGATGTTTTCTTCAGATGCCTGAGATTGGAAGGAGTGATATGAATGACGCAATTGATGCTCACAAGTTTCTCGATTTACCGCGGATTTCCAGTCCAGCAATGTTCTACGACTACTGTCTGCCGCAGTCTCCATTAAATAACAGAAAGTACGGTGCATTTTTCCTCAGTCAGCTTAGTGGATATAGAGGAATCTTGCATGAGGTGTTGTATGATGATGCTGCTAAATTATTTCATGCTGAGCAGCACACACTGCTTCAACCTGGCCATCTAGTTCCAAGGTTCTCTCTGCTTTTTGAGACACGCTGAGTTCTCGTTGGGACACGGGTTGGGAACCACTGGTCTAGATGTTATTTGTGCATTCACTTTTATTCCAACTACAAACACGAATGCATTCATTGGATTGTGGCTTCACGGACTCATTTAATAAAAGGCAAGGGGGATTGATAATTAGAAATCAGTGCAATTTATCTTGCCTTACACCAGTCGTTGATTTCAGACTCTGCGTCATTCTGCTGTCGAGACGAATACCACAGCACGACATTTACCGAGACAGTTTTCGTGAGTTTGCGAAGCGACACACAAAAGACCGTCTTAGGTTTGGCTACGTCTACGAGGAAACACAGAGGCCTCTCGTTCGCCTGATGACGTGGGAAGCGGGTGCCGTTAATGATACACTGCTGACTCTTAAGGTTGGAATTCATCGGAAATTTACGTCATCCCTCAGTTTAAGCCATGTTATGGTGTTTGCTGCATGGTATGTTTGGGGAAATAACATACACAGGTTTACGGCAAGTATATTGACTGGTGGTTTATAAGGATTCGTGGAAAATATCTGGATTTTCTGAACAATTGTTGTATGTCGAAGCCTAAAAGTATGTGAGGATATATTTAGGTGTCTCAAGACTTGTGCTCTTGCGAACATGTATGCAATAAAATGTCTAGATTTCTCCAAAGTATACCGGCAGGTTTTTTTCGTGGCAGATTTATTAAAGGAATAACAAAGTCATGGCCTATGGGTGACACATTCCAGAGGGTAGCAAACTTGCAAACTGTAGATTGAAGTATTAAACAATTTAATTAAATAATAAAAATCGAACACTAAATTTAATTTAAAGATGCAAACATGGTGAAAAAGATTAAATAAATATAATTTTAATTATGTGATATTAATGGCAGTCTATATGTTTAAAATTTTTAAGCTTGTGTGTCTGTAGTGTTATTTAGAAAATGCTAAACTTTTGCACATAAAATTTTAGGCCGCAAAAACGCTTGTCAGTTTACATCGACATAATTTCAGTCTTTTATATTTCGATCTATAAGTACAATATACAAGGAAAAGTCTTGTGATGTCCTAAACGTATTACGTTTTCTTACATGGGCGCTCGCACATAGGGGCAAGAGGGGACACTTGCCCTCCTAAAAAATTGAAACCTATTTTTCTCACTGCTACTTTTGGGGTTTATAACAAATTTATTTGCATTAGAGAATTTAAAAACCTACTTTTAGCTAATACTTTTCGATTTTTTAAAAACAGATTTCTTTGCAAAAAGAAACAATTTATATTAGAAATTTTGAAAAGTGAAACTGAGAAATTTACATCAAGAGACCTCTATGAAAAATACCCATGCATGTTCTTAACTCCCTGCTTTGCATTTTTTGACCTCTTGCTACAAATGTTTTTAACGTTGACCATCGTGTTTTGCCACTCCTGCAAAAATTTCTGCGGGCGCCCACGTTTTCTTATTGTTATACACCGAAATGTGTTTGGTGTTCATAAACTAGGTGGCAGTGCTGTGGCGCAAAGACCAGAAAAAGGTTCACTACGACTTGCTGGAGCACGGTTGGCACGCGTCTGGCAGCGACTTGCAGCGAAGTCGACGCAAACTCATCCAGATCGTTGACTGGCTTCTCGAGACGACCGACGTCCTGCCGTACATAATGCATCTCTACAGCGAGATAATCGACGAACACGCAGAGGTGATTGTTGACGTCCCGTTCGTAGCCAACTCAAATATGACGAGTAGACTGACCACGTCTGACCATATCTGACCGTGCATTGTTGGTGGGAAGATGAGATGGCGAGGGAGAGGACTGGCCATCCGCCCTCATCTGCAGAGGCTGAGAAAACTAAGTCGCTACCGCTTCATGCCTGTTACTGCCTCTATAGCTAGTCCTTGTTGGACTTTTCTACTTGCACTTCCTCCTTTTGTATTGTATGGTATTGTTTCTGACCATTTATGAAGCGTTTCTCGCAGTAAAAACCTTTCAGGAGCGCTCCCAGTGCGCTCAACCCCGAGAGAAAAGGCGTGTCTTCAGACGAGTCTCCTCTTTCTCTTCCTGCTTTCCATCTTCCACTTTCTGTAACTTATGGATTGGTGGAAAGAAACTGCTTCAGAATTAGTCGAAATATTGGCAGCTAGAAGCCTTTACCAGCTACATTTCTTTGCCAAAGGAATTCACATTCATATTATCAATAATTATTATTGGAAATTAGACTAATTGTTGCTGGCCGTTAGAATTGAACACATCTTCATTTGTGTGTGACAGAAATTTTCTTCACTGGAAATCTCTTAAAAGATGACAAGCCATAATTTTCATATCTGTTGCCTTTTTGGCTGTATGTACCGAAATCTGCTGTGTGATCATTAGTCATGCAGATGCCATGTGAGATCATTAGCCATACAGATGCCATGTGAGATCATTAGCCATACAGATGCCATGTGAGATCATTAGCCATACAGATGCCATGTGAGATCATTAGCCATACAGATGCCATGTGAGATCATTAGCCATGCAGATGCCATGTGAGATCATTAGTCATGCAGAGTTCATTAGCCAATTCAGATATTATTAGCCATGGGGATTTTTGTGCTGTGATCACTCAGATCCTCTGAACGACTTAAACAATAAACCTACAAATGTTTGAATGACACAAACCAGTATTAATAGTTGAGTATCTGGGATTAGCAGCAGAGAAACAAACAAATATGCATAGAAACAGAGATGAGGTCCAATTATCATTAATTGAAACTGTCTTGGTCCATTTGATGTATGGGTTTGTACATTCTGTTGGAACTTTCCAGAACATACGGATTCGAATTTTCCAAAAGATCATCTCCTGGATTGACAGAATATGGGACAAAATTATAAGGTACTCAAATCTAATTCCACTTCATTTAGATGTCTAGTTCATTAGACGTTCAATGTTGTATCCAATGTTGTCTAGTGAGTTCACTGTGTTAAAAAGTAAACTCTTGACTGATAACCTCAAAGAGCAGGCACAAGTATAAATCAGTATAATGGCTGGGTGCTCAAGGCAGTCGTTAAAGTCAGTTTGCACCTGATTTAACTGCTTAGTCAACTTGCTGTAGATGAATATCAGACCAACGTATTTTCGATGCTTGTTTGCTTGTACAAATAGATGTGATTTATCGATAAAAAAGAATGCGTGACATCATGCAAGGTTGCAGGCTACATCGGGGCACGTATCAAATAAGAACAGATGATCTAGCATTGACTGATTGATTGACTGTTAGTCTGTTACATTGTAATTCACACCTAGGTTTGCTTCTGTCCTTGCAGCTGATGCCTTCGTCAGAAATCGAAACTGGGGGTCCGCAACTAGCACATAGTATTAAAACGAATGAAGTCAGCTTGATGAGGGCTTGGTGGTAGTGGATGGTGGCGATATCAGGGACTTCAAAGTTGTGGTTTCGTTATATAGTACATTGATATTCCTGGTTGTGGAAATGTTTGGCCAGAGCTTCCCCTCTGTCGGTTTGTTTGTTGGTATTTATTATTGTTGCTGTTCTTGTTGAGTTTTGTGTGTAAAGTTTTTGAAGAAATGTTTACTAATTCAGTTTGTGTCATCTGAGATGATTCTATTTCAGTGAGATTTAAGAATTACTTGTGTTGTTTTCTTCCATTTGTTGTAGTATTGACGAGATTCTGTTGTTGACTGTTGTTACTACGGCAATACTTGTGGTCATCGTTGGCATGGCGGTTAGGGTTCTTGTGGCTACGGAGGGTGCTGAGGTCCAGAAGAAGCTGACGAAGCAGAAGACTCTTCCTCCGAAGAAGACAAGTTTAGATACTCAGACAGCAGTTAACAACGATAAGTAAGTATCAAGTTTTATATGTCTTATGATCAGGGCTGTACTCAGAACTTTTAAGGTGAGTGCACGTTGCGGCGGAAAATATCGACTTTTTGGGCCAAAAAATTCTGACGACTTTTTTAGTCATTGAAAGCTTTTTTCTGGATTTTCGCCCGCAAAAATTTAAAACAGCGTAAAACGCTCTACTTCTCATGATTTTTTGCCTTCGTAAATCGTGATTTTTGCCTGCGTATACCAACTTGGTCTTACTGAGGTGGGTATACACTGTATAGCCGCGCGTACCCTTGTTTTTTGAGGTGAGTATACGCTGTCATTTTTTACCGGGGGTGAGTATACGCTGTATACCTGTGTATACCCTTGAGTACAGTCCTGCTTATGATGTATGATATCTGGTTGCCAAATCCAGTACTGGTCATTCCTAGAAATTACTGTGAAATGTTTGACACTTTAGCAATGAAAGTGTACTCAAACTAATGCAGCTCATCATTAAAGTCTTATTATTTGCTGTATGCACGGCTTACATTCTTGACACAACATGCTCCTTTATTTTTATTTAATCAGTCACCTTGAAATATAGTGGCAGCATAAAAAATAGACACGTGTGTGAATGCTAGTTAGTAGTAAGATGCTTCACATTGTCGGCTGTTGACAAGGAAGCAGTAAATGTGTTTGATTGAAACTTTTTGAAATAAAACTTTGTACTTGTGTTATGTAATGTCAGTAATGATGACTTGTAATTGAATGTAGCACGTATAAAATAATTATTGCCTCAACTTAATATCATAATGTTTATAATGGCTGCGGATTTGATTATTAAAATAATTGATTCAACGAGTAAAAATAAAATAAAAAATTTTTAGAAAGAAGAGTCACTGGCTAAGTGACTTTGTTTTAAACAGTTTTTCTAGCTTTGCTTAGCATATTCTAAATTTAATGAATTTAATCAATTAATTTAAAATTTTGGAATTTAATCAATTTAAAATATTTTTAGTCAGTTCCACCCCTAATATTTATCAGTTTCTGATCAATATTGAATTATATATTGCCATATTACATTATAAAATGTCGATAAGATAAAATAGTTCCTACAATAGTGAAATAAAGATGCAATGGCTAAATTTACGTGTGGTATAAGAAGACGTGTATGTAATAGCTGCAGGCCCACTGTTCACTTTCATCCGCTGTGTCCTGAAAACTACGAGGAGCTGGTCGTTCAGGGAGAATCTGGAGTCCGTCTTATGGTCATTCTTGTTGACGAAGCTTCTCGTGCAAAACTACTTCAGTATTTTGCGTGGATACTTCTTCCTTATTTGAAGTAAGACTTCTCTGGTAACTTTCGACTTTGATTTGTGAATTTTGCTTGTTTGCTGGTATCCTTTTAAATTAAAATAAATAAAAATGACATGATAACCAACGAATTACTTACTCCCTAGTCTCTAGCCTCAATTTGAGGTTGCTTTATCTCCACAAGATTTAAGATAATTGCAACTTGTTGAGTTTCTTTAAATAGTATCTTTTTCAGTATAAAAACTCTTCACTGTCTTATAAAGCACCTCTCACAGAGGCACTCAAAGTTATTAAGAATAAAAAAGAATGGGCACAAACAGCAGTGCCCCTCAGAACTCAGCATAAGTTATAGCTGGAAGGTCACTACAGCAAAGGTCCAACAGAAGCATAGGCACAATGCAATGCTATGGCAGTCGTTAAACGGTTGTTAGTCATGTTCTGTTTGGCATCTTTTAGTTTGCCTGTTCGGGTTTTGCCCTTGGTATTTTAGAACGCAGTCTTTTGTTGACACTTCAAATTATTATTATTATTATTATTACATAAATTTATTACGCGCGCAAGGTCACACCAAAGTGTGAATCTGAGGCGCGGATAGTTAGCCGCCAGAGGAAGATGCAGTTAAAGGTCCATGTGCTTGAAAGCCAAAGAGAAATAGTGAGTTTTTAGCCATTTTTTGAAGGTAGGGAGTGAATTTGAGCAACGAAGAGAGAGTGGAAGTAGATTCCATTCTTTGGGAGCAGAGGCATGGAATGCACGCGAGCCCATAACAGTTCTGCATCGAGGTTCAACTAAAAGACCCATGTTTGATGATCGCAGGCAACGAGGAGGAATATAAGGAGTAAGCAGTGACTGAAGGTAGGGAGGTGTTCCGGTAGAGAGGGATTTGTAGGTTAAACAGGCCAATTTAAATTTAATCCTAAACTCGACAGGAAGCCAATGCAGCTGATGAAGTAAAACTGAGGAACTTGATCGTAGTGGGACACAAATGATGAGCTTCCCAGCTATTCTAAGTTATTAAAGAGTTAATGTGTAGTGCAAGTAGATGTGGGTCGACGACGTGAAAGAGTGGACCGGGATAACGATGGAACAGGCATTTCGAGCAACGCAGCAGAGATCTTCTTGGAGACAGATCGTCCTTTGTGCCGCCAAAGTTCGGACGTACGAATAAGGCACCGACGACGACGACGATGTGTAGTGCATAATTTTTTACCAATTATAAAGGTATTTCCTCTTTAATCCATGTGTTAATTGTGTTGCAAATGCATACTTTTCAATCGATTTCACTTGGGTTTTGCTTGTTCAGGTCGCAGGCATTCAAGGTCGCTTTTGTGCAGCTGGAAGAACACCTTCCGTGGTACCGATCTCTTCTCGAAGCGACCATCGGCCTCTTGGATAGCTCATCCGATCCAAAGTATGATCTCACGCACATCAACATGAGGAACTGCCTCGGAACTGTGCTGGCGATCAACGGACAAAAGAAGTTCTACAACATGTACCACTACAGCACGATGAAGACAAACGCCAATCCATGGATGGAAGATGATCTATCGGCGGACGAAAGCGACAGCGAACTCAAGTCGGACGCAAAGAAACTGTTTGAGTCGGATCTCGTTTCTGGTCTCGGTCGATGGATGAACCGACTGCGGAACGGGAAAATGAAGAAATATCGCGTTTCGTTTTGGCCTGAAATGAAGATATGAACAATTGGTCTTGTGGTCGTCCTTCCTCAGTTGTTGTCTATGGAGTTGTCAGCATAGATGAACTATGAAGTAGCTTCTTGATGCCACCACCGAGTCAGCGTTTTAATCCCAGCACGAATCAGCTATTCATTGTGGATGCTGTGCAATACTAAGGGAATAAATCACAGGAGTAATTTTCCTAAACGAATGATTATCCTAAAGGAATGACCTCTCAAAATGGGTGATTAATTATCACCAAAAGATGTGGTTATCATAAAGAAATAATTATTCAAAAGATGTGATTATTCTAATGACTTGGATGTTTGATTACTAATATCAGCAAAGCTTTCACTTCTTCTGATTAATCTAACTGTGCCTGTAATGCTGATAGGTGTAGTGTGTGGATATGATATGCCCTGAACACTGGATGAATCCCATTGTAGTCTGCCTTGATTTGGAGATCGAGTGTAAAACTGACTTCATTGCAAATACTTTACCACACTATAACAGAGCACTGCTGGCAATTGATGTTAAAAGTACAGTAACTGTTCTTGACGTCTGTAAATAATGGTTTCAATTCCTTATGCACCAGTTAGTTGCTGTTAGTGCAACTTATATATAAGCACTCGAGAGGATCAGGTCTTAAAGCAAGTACAGCAGTGTATGGTCTGCTTCTAGTCTTAGGTTGGCATTTAGACCATGTAGGAGCCATCCTGTAATTCAAAAGCTTGCTCTTCTTTTGATCAAGTTCTTAAATCAAGTTCAAGTTACAGCAAACCCTTTTTGTATGCACAAAATCTCTTCAAAAGTTTTGTTAAAGACTAGTCCTTAATTATGACGACAAAAGTTTTGGTCATGAGCTGGCCGACAATGTTTGAATTGTAATGCAGAGCATCCCTTTAACGACCAAGGGTAAAGAATTTCCATACCATTTACTGCACTATGGGCGGTAAAGGGTTAATGACGAACGTAGTAAAAGCGACTTGGAAGCCAATGCAGCTCATCGATAAAGTATTGTTAAAGTATGGTGCTTCTTTAAGTGCATTGGCACCCAGCAAGCATTGGGTCTCGCCTCTGCTTGAATCTGGTTTTGTGAAAATGTGACTTAGGCTTTACGGATTTTACACTCTCTACTTCAGATTGTGATTATGATTCATCTAATCATCTTGGTGTTGAATTAATTTTATTGCTGAGTTATAGCTGTGCTTTTCAGTTTCCTGGCTGTAAAGTTTAACTTATATGGGTGGTGATCTGTTTGTAACTCTAAATAATCTCTCTGTATGAAATTCGAACGAATGCTCAGACAGTCATTTGATATATTTTGTAGGGAGTTAACAGGCATCTAGTCAGAGTGTATGGAATGCCAGTCATGCATGTTAATCCTTTTGTTTTGAAAAGCTTTTGTCAATTGTCAGTTTTAACAGCTTTTGCTGTGTCAAAAGTGACTTTGTCAATTAATTGTCTCTTTATAGTCACTGTTAAATGCTGCTTTGTTAATTTTTCTTTCGTATTGATTTAGAGTGGGGCAAACGCCCGTTTTTACATGTATACCATACTCGACCTTTGTGCACTCTTCGGCTATTATTTAAGATGACAACAGTGTTTAACTGTTTATATCAGTATTTAAATCTTTTAATTTAATATTTTGAACTTATTCATAAACGTCTAGTCATGCAAACATGTTCTTCTGTGTCATCTTTTTTACTTAAGTTTACTTAAGTTCTCTGCTTTTGTTGTGCATTTACCTTTCGGTTTTAACACTACCTTGAAAAATCATCAAGTCATGTACACAATTTTGTAAGTGTTGAAAGAATGTCTATAGTGCTGGGTAATGGGAAAAACATTGAATTGAGAATGCAATTAGGTCCACCAAGCCAGTCGACATACATGTGTCAACTGATAAAGTTGTTTGTGGTGATCAACATAACCAGACATGGCTATTGTATGATTGTATGGTGGCAGAGGGAATGATTGTAGGACATGATCCCCTCCCCCCGGACAAAAGCCTCTGTGCAATTTGTCTGTTTCTTCATGTAGTTTATAAAGCTTAATTGCCCTGGTTTTGAGCGCTGTGTCAACTTATTAATGCCGTCACCGATAAGACTTGCCACTGCCATTCAGATGCAAGCTAAAGACTTGTTAGAGCCATTTAGTTATTCATTTCCAACACAAGGTGTTGTTAGTAAGTGTCAGTTAGGTACACAATTACGACCTTTTAATGCTGCTTGCGACTTAAGTTAGACTTGCAAATGTTCTTAACATCCAATGAACATTCCCATGAACTACATCTGTCAGGAACATTGTGTAATAAATTAATAATATATTCTTAAGTACCAAAGACAAAGAGTAAGCATTACTGTATTTGACCTACTACTATTATTAATACTATGTCTAAATTTTTTATTGCCATTCAAGCCAATCCCAATCCCAGGATTGTCTCATTTATAATCCCGGAATTGAGCAAATTCCCCGGGATTACATTCCCTATCAGTACCATTTATCGGTTGACCTAATGAAGTCTAGTGAAGTCAGAATAAACCTGCTCGAGTTACAGCTACAAATCGAGACTTTTATTCGTTACAGCAATCAGTACAATTTGACAGCGAAACATGATTGCATGATGACCAAAACACAGTTCACGTGTCAATCAGTTGTCGTCCTGCAATTTACTTTCAAATTTCCAGCTGTCAAACCAAATAAATAAACTTCTATGCACCCTCCAATCATCACGTGCCATGTTCGCTAGTTATTTAAACTAGAATTAGAATGTTTATTGCACAGACACACACACCTATCCATTTGGAAGGTATCCATCTTTGTTGATCCAGATTACGGTAGTCCGTCTAGCAGGCATGTACATGCATAAAATATTATACGAAGCGTCACCAGCTTCCCAAGTTCCTAGTCCGAAAGTTCTTTGAAATGGAATAGATGTACAATTGTACATTCACCGTCAATAGTTTGTCAGTCAACCTTTGTCAGCAACACAAATACGAGAGGAATGACAGATGAGAGGATGACTGAACACAACCAACACAAAGTAACTATAAACAGACTTCATCACGCCTATACTATCCCCCTTTCCCCAATAACTTCTTCTTTATCCCAGCCTAAATCCTTGTTAAACAGGCATTCCTTTTCTCAATGTGGACCTCGGCACATTTTGCAACTTTCAGAAAAACCGATTCATTCTAGGCTCTGAATGTACCCCTGCACGGAAGGATACCACACTCATGAACATAATAGCAAGATAACTAAAAGAATAGTAACATGGCGCAAATGTAGGCTGAATAATTTTTCAATTGGTTTTTACCTCTCACGTGTACACATGCATATACTCAATTATTTTACCTCTCATCACTTTTACATCAGATTTCAAGACAGATTTTACATAACCATACTCTACTGTTTACTGATAATAATGGCTAGCTAACAGGAGGCGAGAAACTTGTTTGTTAAATTGCGGTACCAACCAACATTCACACTCATCAACCTCCTTGACAACCAATCATACTCTTCATGTTGCATCACCAGCGCACGACATTCAACAGCCGTTACATAGTTTTAAAGCTTCTGTGAGATCTTACGCGCAACATATCATCAACCTAAATGATCACATTACTGCTGGTAATGGTTTATGTGACATTCAGACAATGGCCTCAGATGCCATTTATATAAGCACACGTAGTAATGTTGTCAAAGATCACGTTCACAGCTGCATCACACAACAACATGCAGATTCTTCAACACAACTCATACACTCCACGTGAAATAAGTGTATTCATAAAACCAGGAATAACCAGGAAAGAGACATTCTTCATAGAGGCAAAGAAACACTTACTTTAATAGGACAGCTATTTGCGGTTGATGGCTACATGCAAGCTAGTATCCATGTACAATTTGTACATGTGAATCAACATTTCGATAGAGCATCTCTAAAGAACCTCTATAAATCACTTCCAATGGTCTCTGTTAAGACTACTTGGATAAGGTTACAGTACGGTAATTAGTAATTACATCAACAAATGTATTAACCCTTTGAACCCGGAGCTTCCGTCGGGTTCAAAGGGTTAAGGGCCTACTTTAAATGAGAATACAAATTTATCAAGTGCCAAAATGTTACCAATTTGTTACTTCTGCTTTAAAATCAGCAAAATGTAGCTTGCTTTTGGCGCATGAGCACTTCTCAATTCCAAGTTGTATTTTATAATTAGTCAGTGGCAAACCTCGGTCATAAAACAACAACAACAATGTCAAGAATTGCCCAACAAGGGAGTAGAGAAAACAATGACAGAATCATGATCTAACACCATAACAACAAGAGCATGCTAAAAGCTACTGGGAAAATCAATCCCTCTTGTCGATTAACACATTCACCGCCTACACGCCATGTTAAATGACTGGCTGTACTACGAGTTAACTCGTAGTAGGCGGCCAATGTGTTAAGGATTAAATCAATCCTCTTTAAAATGCTTCAATCAAGGATTAAATCAATCCTCTTTAAAATGCTTCAATCAAGGATTAAATTAATCCTCGATTAAATGCTTCTTCAATCATGCAAAACAAAAGCCAAGCCATTTTTCCATGTGCATTTAGCACACGACCCAAACCAATTACAATGGTGCTCATCTAATTTCAGATGCAAAGCAAAGTTACAGTTATAGCCACATAATATGTATCATGAATGCTCCTGACATTACACATTAGTTTTGACCATGTCGCGTAACATAATCTGAAAATGAACAAGCTACCTAAATTCTGAAAGCAATCAAGTTTTTTAAAAAAGAAATAATAAACACATAATGGAAAATGAGAAATATTGTTGAATCTTTGGAAAATGTTAAGACAGGAGTGAAATTGCTAAATGTCAAAACCCAGGAGAGTTTCTTAGTTTGCCTACATATATTGATGTCGTCTGAACTAAAACTGTGGTTGCTTGCTTAAAGTCCATGCAACAGTTATTACTCTGTTAATCAGAACTAACGTTTCAGGCCCAAAAAAGCAACATCACTGGGATCTCAGTCTCATAAATTCTGCCAACCCCTTCGCTTAATGGTGAAAAAACTTAACTGAGGAGATAGCTGCTGATTTCCATGAAGTAGTTGGAAATTTTAGGACAGTGTGGTTCAAAGCCTAGAGCTGAAACACAGACCATGGCAACCCAAGACCCCACAAAGGCTACTTACTTACGATCTTGCCAGTAAAGGTATCCATTCCTGGAAGACACTACACCATCTCCCAGTTTCGGAGCCAACAAAATAAAAACACAAATGAGATAGATCATCAAAGAACATTTTAACAAATATCCCATTTGCTTCTCCAGCTAGAAGCAAACTGGTCCGTTGCACGCTTTGCTAAGCACCTCACTTAGCACTAATAGAAAGATTTCCTGATTCTGTGGCTTAGCTATTGATGTTATTATTATTTCCATTCAGCTTTCTAAGGTAAGTTAAAGAAAAGGCGAAAACAGAGGTTACTAAATTCAGTTCAACCTATATGGATGGATGGATCCGATTTGACCAGGGTCTATGACAACAGACGCCGTTACCCTGAACAGAAATTTGCTCGGCGTATTACCCAACCTATATGGCTCCAGCAATCAGGTGCAGACAGTTTGAACATCTACGATCCAGTGAATCTTGTCAAATGGCATTCAAAAGCAACCACTTCGTACGCAGCTGCTAAACACTGGAGAACAAGAGTTTCACTGGTCACCCATGCATTTTAGTACACACTCACTGTTTAAAGAGCTAACCCATATCTGTGCATGGTCATCTCCAGTGATATCTTCGCATAATACTTGGCACAGTGTTACTATTGAAACTCTCTCCAAGTTTGTGAATGCCAGTCACCAGTTTACTAAAACTGAGCAAATTCATCACTTGGTCATTGTTGGCCTTCAGGTTTATTCTTCTTTTTAACAAACGAAATCTACACGCCTCAAAGCCTAAATAACTTTTCTGACAAAATTTCTTGTAAACACGAAACGTTCAGATTATATATCTATGTAAAATTGCATCAAACAGCTCAACATTTCCGGTTTTTACAAATGTCGGTTCGAATAAAACTGCAAGTACGATTCAAAAACGGCATTTTGGCAGAGAGAACCAACTACTACCTTAGACATGTTATTAACATACAGTAGAGTACATCTCTTGCATGCCACGTCCACCCTTCGATAGAGACAAGTTCCGAGACGCCCACTGTCCACGCCACACCCTCAGGACATACACGACGACGACAATGACGATGATGATGATGACGATAATGAAAATGACGAGGAGAGAGGAGGATGTTGAATTCCGGATATTATTGTGATGGCAGATGGCGACGAAAGACAGACGACGAATCCTAGAGCCGATGGAGATGAAGGTTGCGACTTAGAACGGATCGTACGTCGGTGACGAACCGCAGGGCGTCGAGCATCGGCAGAAGGTTTAGAAGTGCAGTATCTGTTGGGTCTGAGAACCATGACTGTATCGGCACTGCGTTATCTAGCGACAAAAATAATAAATCCTCTTGTAAAGATAATACGAGAATATTCTTTAATTGACCAAATCCGCATTTTGCAGAACAGACATGGTTATAATAAATGCACATATAGTCAATATGCATACAGTCAATCTAAGATGAAATCTTTTAACTCTTTGAACCCGAATTCCCGCTATAGCGGGACGTTATCCATAGAGTTACGGGAGCTCAGGGTTCAAAGGGTTAAAATAACACACATAATCCTAAATCCAATATCAGTATGTTAATTATAAATGTCTAGTAAATACTATTGTATGAATAAATGCACATCACTGTCATCGTTATTTGCCGTTAAAATCAGGTCTCTTTGGATGCATATGCCTCTGAGTAGTTTCTTGAAGGGTCACTTATAAATGCTCTGAATGAATGAATGAATATGCAGGACAAAGAGCAACAGGAAGATCAGAAGTGCGACGTCTGCAACAGTGAATGGCAGAGCAAGAATGGGAAGACTCAGCTTAATTATTTATTTATTTTCAGATACTCTTACGTGACAACACTGGCAAAACAGTGATGTGACAGAAAATGCTAAGGATTTTAACAGCTTGTAACAAGTACAGTTAAGTGACAGAGGAAAATGACAAAAAAGAGCAAATAAGCATAATTGTAAAGCCCAAAACATTGACAATCACACATTTTTCACAGACACAAAATGACTTTACGGTGAATGAAGAACGCATCTGGATTCAAGCAATGCAAACAGACGGCAGAGATTAAACAGTAACTCACGGAGATAGGACCTGTAGGCGCCCGGGGAATTGTCTATGATGAAAATGCTCGATAAATCATTGCTTATAGCTGACAAGTCTTTGGTGTAGCTGATGAATTCGAACTGACAATGCTGAAAAAAAAAAATTAAACATTAACTCCATATCTAAAGGACCATAATTATAATTAGCATCATTCTGTACTCCAAACATGCAACTAGGCAATCTGATTGCATCTCGTTCCAAATATCAATCGCCTGTCCCTAGCTTCCCAAAGCAGCATGGATATAGGTCCGCGATATGGAATATAAAACTAAATAACACAAATAAGAGAAACTAAATCTATGTATAAGTAAATGTGCAAAGAATGCTACTTCAGCCTTTTTGACCTGAATTAATTACATCATCAAGAGTGAGCAGTGCCTCTAAATAGTTCGACAATTACCCATTTGACATATCAAAGCGAGTTATTGGATGCTCTTTGACATGCATAAATATCTCATCAACATTTAACACATTACCTGGGACTTGACTTGTCGTCCCTAGATGTCTGTAGCAACAACAATAAAGTATGGCTAAGTTAAGCCAGCTACTCCTTACCCACTAACCCTGCCATCTGTGCTACAGATTGGATTGGTAAGTCGTCAGTACACTCACCTGTCGGTAGTACCTGCGCTTGAGTATGCCTCGGTTTTTGTCAAGTTTCTCAGCAACAGCTGCACCATAGATTTCCATGCTGGCAGTAAAGACGACCAGGTCATACCACTGGCTGACCTAACAAATAAAAACAAATGAATCACTGCATTAAGAACTCTGTACTAACAGCCTGCTCTAGATAATATCAACTGTACTTTGCAATTGGTGCACAATGCACACAGACATTTACAATGGTGCAGGCGAAAAACTTCTTTAACCCTTACCGCTCAGATTAATAATTTATTGGCCCAAATTTGGCCGCTGAGAGCGGACATATGAGTGGTAAAGGTTAACAAATGATCTGGACACAAGCCTAATACAGCTCTGAACTGATTAGATTGTAATACACAACTGGCTAGCAACTACTGTTTTTGAAGTCTCTGTTTGCATTAGAATTCAAGCGTTCCTATTAAAACGAATTTCAATTTATTAAAAGCAACACTGCTCATCCAACTCAACTGAATTCTAACCACGAACTTTAAAAATGATTACGACAAATGACATGGCGCTGTAACATGGCTATGCAGCTAAAAGGGTGTCCTACAAAGTAGAAAACAGGCAGGACAAGCCCTAGAGAACAAGTGTGTTCTTAGTATAGATTTCAAAAAAGCCTTTGACGGTGTAAATGAAACTGTAAAAATAAAAACTTCATTACAATACAGACAGACAACTGTTAACTAAATACAACAGAGGTAGTAAACCATTCACTTCAGCAAAAAATTCAAAATTTATACAAATAGTCTATACTTACCGTAAGAACAAAAAAATGTATGTATCTCGCCATTTGCAGTGTATGTTAAGAGCCTCACAATGGTGCTCAACATAGCAACTTTACAGCTCTAAAAAGTGTGTTTTAATCCATCTTGAAAATGTTGCTCGACTTGTTTCTGACAAACCAGTCCTTATGAATAGAAATTATCATAGCCACCAATGTGCAAAAATCTGATCAGAAATTTAAAAAAAGGAGATATTATTGTGACATTATTTTAATATTATTATATGGAAACAACAATTAAACATTTAATAATTTAATACTGGCACTGTTTATGTTATTAATATTGTTCTTATCTCCACTACATTGAAATCATCATTTTAAATTGGTTCCACAATTATTCAATAATTTTGCTTGAGGCAATCGAATAAGTAAGGCATTAATTATTTGGCTACAGGTCTCAAACATGTCTTGTGTACAGTTAAATTTAATCGAACAGAATTCCTAAAAGTTTACTTAAATCGGATAACAGGACTCACAACGTCAAGAAAGAAATCGACATGAGGTCGTTTGTGAACAAAGAATCTGACTGGATGACGATCGATGACAACCTGAAAAGACAACAGAAACTGTGCAACAGACAACAGAAACTGTGCAACAGACAACAGAAACTGTGCAACAGACAACGACGATTTGCATACATCTGATATTTAATACATGTATGCTTCTGATAAACACATTGGTCACCGATACAGTGGATCAAGAAATAATTAAACCATTTGCCAATTAATTTAAAACCATTTAGCAAGACACAATATAATATCGTATTTCTCCCATCATCCCATGCCTCTAAAACCTTCAGTTACCAGAAGCATCTGATATATCCGACATGTTACGACTTCCACATATTCCTAAAATGCCCTTGAATATGATCAAAGAAGCACAGGGTGGAAAGATTCTTCAGCTAAAGGACCATTTCGTCAAACAATGTAATGCAAGGTGTTGATAATTCGTGCCCTCACATAGTCCTTTTGCAAACCAATTTGCATTTGCATCTCTCACTCAGCATATCTGCCTCATGGATAACTAGTTAGACTCATTCATTCATTCCGGAAATTTAGCTAGCGCCCCCTTCAAGAAGTTTACTCAGAGGCACTCTCAGCCCAGCCACGACTAAAGAGAACGAGCTATGACCGACTAGAGTTCATATGCAAGAGGCGCCACTCAACGAGTATTAGATTAATCATCGCGAAATTGCCTTCAGCAACATTTGAAGCTCTACAACCCAGCATTCAGAGTGCATAACGTAACAAGGTACATCAGTTTGACAGCTCCAAATACCAAGCTCAAGCGTACAACAACTAAATGAATGTCTGGTCAATTATTGCAACGACCACACAAAAAATTGTAATGTAAGAAAGTCCGAATGCGCTGGACTGGAGCGAGAAAATGGTAATACAACTTACGCATCAAGTCACTCAAAGCAGCAGTCTCAAGAATCACTGCTTGCCATAGCAAAAACTCAACCATCCAGAAATATCTTTTTATAATGTTCATCAATCAATAACAATGAACAGAAATCAATAGCATTCGGTTGCAGTCCAACTGCTTTAAAAATTACAAAACAATCTCAGGTGACAGAAATTCAATAATTATTTCAGTTTATTGAGCGAACTATGAAAGCAAAATTCAACATATGCTTAGTTTTGACACATGCAAAAAAGTCGTCAGCACAATTTTCTAGGTCAAGAATATGTGAATCTTCATATACAAATAATACAAAATAATAATAATAATAATCATATTAACAATAACATTAATAATAATAACAATAAAAAAACAGCTCCAAGCATAATTTTTTGAAATCCCGAGGGATCCTAGGTACCTCGGGTAAAAAAACCCAATAATAATAATAATTTAGCAATAATAACAATAACTTCATCTGGAGCATCAATCTGTCCAATTTTTTCTTGGATAAAAAGAATTGTAATTGCTATTGAAAAGTCCAGATTGCTAAGGCTCCACTTGTAAGCCAGGCACAGGGCACCAGCCTAATAATGAGCACTGCGACAAGACAGAGGGTTTTCTAAAGTGAAGTAGAAAGGAGGCCAAGTCCGATTACAAGGGAGTCCAGATTATCTGCACTGAAAACTGCACTGTTTATACAACTGACTTAATACGCATTGTTTTATGTCTACCTTAAGAACAAAGTCTGGTGGTGTTCCCGGTTTAACAGTTTGTCTGAGGACGCCATCGTGATGCGAATGAATTAGCGTCTCGTCAAGATCCAGTACAAGCGTCTTCCTTTTCACAGTTCCTGCAAATTTAGACAATATCTCTAGACAAACCAGAAAACAAAGAACAGCAGACTGTCTCCAAACATTTTGCTCCTACTTCCTTACCACCGCCTCACGACATCTTAGGATAGCCTGAGCTTGTTCCAAGCCAGGATAAAGGAGTAGGGTTCTGTGGTAAGCTTGCAACCTACCCGAATAAAAAGAAACTCTACGCAGCAGAAACAATGCAACAAGTTCATAACCACCCGCTGATGATTCCAGCGCTTTCTTTGTCCCCCAAATTGAAAAATAGACTGGAGTCGAAAAAGTAACGGGCAATGAAACATTTTTAAACAATTTAAGAACAGTATAAATAAACATCCACACAATAACAATAATAATAAGAATGTTTTCTAGAATAGTCTGTGGGTACAAACATCCTGCAAATTATAGGCATTTTATACTCGGTTAGAACACGTACTTCGTTGCAGTGTGTACCTTTGTGCATAAAAGGGCAATAGAGCTAATTTTTGGGTAGTCACTGTATAAAAATATCTTACCAAAACAAAATTATTTTTTCTACCTACCTATCCATTTTTTAAGCTTTGTTACTGGAAAAACACAATTAATTTTTTGACCTAAGACAACATAAGCGTACATATCAAAGTAAATATATCTCTATGTATATATATGTTTTACAACTTACGAAGACGGTTGCGTTGTATATATGACATTGGCATAATAGGATAGCGAACAGTCTGATACTGAATTACCTGCAAAACACAAACCAAATATCATCATTACGTCGATTGGTTACCAAGGTAAATGTTGTACACATTCAGACTTTATAAAACTGGAGCACAATGGAAATATCTGAAAAACAGGTCTCAATTTCAGTGGTACCCAGGATAGTTTTGCATAATGCAATTTATTACACAAGCAGGTCTTTGATGATGTACAACAGAACACTACTGTTGTTGTGGTCATTCTGGTCAGCTGTAGTAGTTGTGGTCACCTGCGGTCTAAGTGCTTACAAAATACCTTTAATAATCTATCAAAAGCAGCCAATATTCCTGCTATAATTAGTTACTTACTGGTTGGTTCAAGTGGTCACTAGTTTAACTTATACATAATTTTTAGTAGGATAAAGATGGTAATAAAACATGCAACAAAAACAATATTTGCTTCACACAAAACAATATGTATCGGATAACTTGGTGGCCTAAACAGTGAAGGCAGGCTGTATCCGGATATGCCCAAATGGCAATGGCTCTTGGTTATATGAAGCTTGCCCTAAACTATTTAGACCTTAATTGCGAACGCAAACAGGGATCAAGGAATATTATCTGTATGCACTTTATACTGTTTCGCCAATCTCCTTTCGTTATCAGCAGAATGTTTAATAGATATTAAAACTTATTTTAAAACTACACTAGATTATGTACAACGTCAGAAGTCAGTTTATCTACAATAGACCACTGAACACCAAGAGCTCAGAGACTATGATACAAATGTTTCCACTTAGTTTGCAGTTTTCGAAATACGGACATACATAACCGGCTAATTCCACTGTTCGGTCATAAGCCACGCCTACTAAATTACATTCAAACAATGCTAGGGAACAGTAAAATCGCCGCTAACACTCATTCACGCACAGATCTACAGCACAGCAGTACTTACCGCCCGAATCTGTCGTCTGAAACAATAACAGACGAAACTCCAGACTTTAGCGGCAAACAAGATGAAGCCACGCAGACCCATCGTCACTCGAGCCGCGATGCATAAACGCAGCATATGCAAAAACACAGCTCAAACACCGCGTAAATGGCAATGTCACCTATAATATGCGAGATATTTTCAATCGGTGTTTGTATTCTATGTCAAATCGGATCTTGCAAGACGGGTAATTGCTGTTTTTCGTCTGACTTGATGTTAACTTTAAACGCTATCAATTTTATCCCATCTGGCCGCCATATATACATCCCATAATCCCTCGCGCTCGGCTGTTTCCACAGATTACTGATCCGAGTCAGAGTCCGCTGCAACAAGAATCGTCATAATTTCCATAAAGTTACTTTTCAGCTCAATTCAATTATTTATTTATTTATCCAAGTAAAACAATACCAGTAGCCTAATAAAAAAAACAATACTGTTGAACAATTATAGCAAAGAAAATAATTATATAACAGAAGTACAACTTGTACTGCGCGAGGCAGCTTAATTATAAGCTATAAGGGAATAAAGACATTCCGAAATGGATTGGACTGCGCTATAATAGATATAGCACAGTGGATATAGGCCTATAGCTAAGGGCAAGGATTCTATACAATAATTTATGTGAGCTTCCGGGGCTATAATAGACCCTATTCAGTCACCAATTATTGACAATTAATATTAATTTTCGTTCAATCAACAATCCGGTTGGCAGACTTCAACCGGTTACAGTGCACAAATATGCAGTTGAAACAATTTACAGGAACTCAGATTACAGAATACATGTATAAATCTTAACTAGGCCTTTACCAACTGAACAGAAAGCCTGCAATACATGTAATCAGGGTAATTTTAACGTGCAGTTGTACACAAAATGTACGTGCAGTTCTAAATGGATTTGTGCTGTTGTAGAAACACTTTTGTACCTAGACCTGGGAGTCGACCCCAATAAGTCGATCCCAGTCGACTTGGTCATCCCAAGTCGGGTCGGGTCGTTTCTGCTCACCGCAACTGACCCCAAGTCGAATTTTGTAGATAGAAGTCACTTGAAGTTGTTTTTACCTCAAGTCGACTTAAACCGACTTGAGACACAAACATAGCTAAATTTGTCACTTCAAACCAATGATTGTGACAACATTTAAGCAGCTTTTGTTGCCTAGTGTTTTTACAAGAATGAATGAGGTCTTTGCTAAACAGATACTTAGGTTATAGGCTACTATAACTAAAGCGCCGGTGAATAAGCTGGTCTCCCTGACGTGGCTTTTGTGGGCGGTGAGAAATTCTCGAAGATTTACATTACATTACATTACTGATTATTTTGCCGGTAGGCTATCGTGCAGGCTGCCGTCTGCGATCTATTCATATAATTTGTAATTTTATGCTTAAACGTCACGCATAGGCATGAGCTTAATTAAAATGGTGAAACAAAATGTTACTAAAATATTAGCACGAAAGCTGGATCTACGATGTCTATAATAAATAGATAGTTTGGCGCTACTTTGGAGCGCTGCATCTGGACTTGTCTGCAGACGGAAAAACTATTGTAGGGCCAATTGAACAATGAAATACTTTACTGTCAGTGAGTAGAACTAGTAGCTGTAGTAGCCTACTGTAGGATGATGCGCTTGCAATGCTATATGCTAAGCTGCGAAATGATGTTAGTGGCCAAATAATTATGAAAACAGAATTACAAATTAGGCTTATCGTAATACGCCATTCAGTGCAACCATGCAATCCGCGGTCCGTTATTTTATCTTAGACCTTGCGCTTTTTACAAATTTATTTAATATTAATATTAAAAAATAATAATAATGAGTGTAATCTGAATAATCACAGACAATGGACAAGCTAAAATTCATAGGCCTAATAATTTGCCGTCGCATTGTCTAGGTTACTAGATGGCCCAAAGCATCACAAAACTATTCAAACTGAAACACAAACAGCTTGAAATGGACTTGTAATGTAATGTAATGTAATCAAGACAATTTATATAGCATCGTCAGAGGCAAGCCACTTCTAGAATGATTTACACGCATAATGTCAAATGTCAGAGTAAATGTCAAAAATCACAATAAAAAGCACTAAATAATGTACAAAATTAGACAAAAAGTAATCTAGAAGAACGAGCGTCAGAATTCTAACATCTATACAGAGAACGACTAAATAATGATCTACGGAGCTACTGAAAATTGAAGAAACACACGAGCTATGCAAATACGACTGACTGCTGCCACATACGGCGCATAAATAACACTTAATAGACTTAACTAGACTTAATAACACTTTAACAAATTCATGCATCAGTTAAGTGTTGAGGCCTCATTACTCATTTATAGGCCTAAATGAAATCAATGCTTGCAGGAAAATTGGCTTGACTTCTTGCATTATTTAGTAGCCGTACGCAGACCTAGGCTAATGGCTAGTACCATGTCAGAAGTCGACTTCAAGTCGGAAGTCGGTTGCTTTTCTGCCAAGTCGGGTCAAGTCGTTTTGACGCCGAGAAGTCGACTTCAAGTCGACCTCAAGTCACTTTAGGGTCAAGTGGGGTCAGATTAGCTGACCAAAGTCACTCCCAGGTCTATTTGTACCGTTAAAACTAGCAAAAATTAAGGTCATTTTCCTCCGATTGCAAGTAGTTTACCATGGAGGATGGGAAAGGAAAGAATTTAAGGGATTGCGCAGTTCTAAAAATTTCTTAAAAACAGCCCTGCATGTAATGTAATGTAAATCTTCGAGAATTTCTCAGCGCCCACAAAAGTCACGTCAGGGAGACCAGCTTATAATTCACCGGCGTTAATAGCAGCTTACAAAGCATATCCGCCCAACGGCTGGGGGTTCGAACTCACAGGTCTACCACTCGCACTCTTGGCCATCGTGTTATCCATCAGGCCTACTCGATCAGATCTACCGCCCCCTCAAAGGCATGGTTGAGGAAAAAGGAATATAAAATAAAAATGAAATCTTCCTAAAATGTTAATTTTAACTTCTAAAACGCGTAACTCCATCTAAATAACGTCTGCGCGTACGTGTCACTTACGTTTGTCCTTTAGCCTACGTAGGCTACTTCTTGTTGCAATGTCCGCCTGTTATATAATATATCACACAGCTATAGTGACGTAGCCTATACGTACGTTAACACCGAAACTACCTATAGGCCTACATAACCTGGACTAATAAGCGACAGGACGCTTATCATAACAGCGTTCAGGTTTGATCGCCTGCAGTAGGCCTACAAAACAGCTGCAAATTATAATTAAAATCTAATATCATTTAGTGTTGACAATCACGCATATCTTAAAGTGTAGAAAAAGAAGAGGCTGCACATGCCCTACTCGATCTTACCTTTCCAGTCTGCAGTACGTGTTGACCTAATAAGACGCAGGACGGCGTTTAGATTTGAAAATAGGTGCATGGGCGCCACCTAGCTATGATCGACCTTCCAGTTGACAGCTATAGGCTATAAAACTTTTATACATACAAGTAGACTGCGCTATGAAATACTATACTTATTAGAGTCACGTGTTGCATTTTGGCGGGAGATGCGTTGTCACTATCAATGTTTTTGCTGACTCATCAAATTGCGTTCTCGCTATCACTCCGCTTTTCTGTTATTTAATTTATTTATTGACATAATTTCTATCGAACAGATTGAAACATGCAAAGAAGACAGCTCATTACAACTGTACAATTACAATTTTAGGCCTACCTGCCATGCAATTTCTGTCTCTCACGTAACGTTCCGTCTTCGTCTCCGACTCTCTCGATCGCTCGACTCCTCCCGATAGCTATAGCCTAGAGCTGTTCCTTTCTTCCCACGTCTATATATAAGTAAGGTGTGAGATGCTTTCGGATGTAAAACCATTCAGGTGATTGCACAGGTGCTTTCGACGACACTCACAGCGCATGCATGCCCACTGGCGTAGGCTTAGGCCTACTGATAGCTATAGGCTACTAAATTTAAAATGTGTTTGCCTTCTGACAGATATAAGGGCGGATTACTGCCATCATTTGCTGCCATCAGACGACTCGCACAACCGGGAAGGAGACGGGTAGATTGCAGACAGGTCAAGCTTATTTGTAGTCAAAATAGATAAGCCTATTTGCGTCATCGTTCTGCTGCCATCCCGCGTGAAAAATCAAGTGGGAAATTCATCTCGTAGGCTACAATACAGACGCTAGTCTCTTCTGCTGGTAAACAAATGCATGATAGCCAGCACCACGTGCTGTTACATCTACTGGAAAACCTGCACGACCCAAACGAAATAAATAATTAAGCGTTGAAATAGACGGTAAAGAAAATCGATTTTTGTGCATGTTCGTTTCTATGTCGGCGTGGCTTAGCCAGTGATAGCGATCAGTTTTACGCCATCATTATTCAGAGATCAAATATATTTCTAATTAATGTAACAACTCAACTTCAATAGTCAGGGCTTAAAGTGTGCCTGGACGGTCATAGACGGCGTCCATGCACTTATTTTAAAATCTGAGCGCCGTCCTGCCACTTATTGGCCAGCACTGACTGGAAAGGTAAGGGGCGTCCAGGCACTTCTTTTGGAAAGGTAAGGGGCGTCCAGGCACTTATTTTTCCACACTTTAAGCACTGTCAATAGTGAAGACAACGCGTTTTCCAAAGGAACTTTTCTTATGATAATTATTTCTATGGATTCCACCTTGATTTCCGATTGGTTAAATCATTCGAATCTTTAAAAAAGTTTGTCACTGAAGTAGGCCTATACATGTAAGTATATCCAGTAGCCTACAATAATTAACTCTTTCACATAGGCCTACTATTTTTCGCTTTTATCAGACATATCACACAAACAGCGGCATGCAAATATTTTCATAAAAATGATAACCGTAAGAATGACATATTAATCGTGAATTTATTTAGTTTTAAAATAATGCATGACGTCATAGGCCTATAGTGCAAATCGCGTTGCCTTTGCTGTCGTGACGACATACATGTATATGTAGTTCATTGCGTGCCATAAGCATTATTATAAAACGTTACGGATATAATATCATAGTAAAAATTCATGAATACAAATGCCTAAATACAGAGACCTATATATAGGCTATAGGCCCATCAACTGTCACTGGGTCCTTAGTTGCAATCACCTGTGTAGCCTGTTATAGGTCCATGCACATATATAGGCCTAGATTTGATCGCCAGGCTTATTTATATTTGTATCTATAGGCCTACTATATATTCATATAATTATGGCTTATTTCGACAAAATATGAATACATTTATAGGCCTATTGTTTGGTCTTTGAAAAATTAACATTTACATGCCTACCGCCCTACCTATGAGCTTAATTAATATTATAGGTCTATATAATTATATATAATGCGTGCATTATATCAACGCAATGCAATTACAATTACGAATATAAAAGTTCAGGTCCTTTAGGCCTTTAATATAGTTTGCAGTTAGTAAACAAAGCGGTCTCGAATCTGCGGAAGAAAGCGAAGTGGGTTGCAAGCTGGAGTTCAATAAGACTCTGCATGGTGAAACAATAAAACTCTGGTGAAACAATAAGACTCGATGTGGTGAGAGTCTGGTCCGACTCTGCACTCTGTTCGATCTTCCCTCGGGCTGCATCATATGATGGAATTGCGTTCTAGGCGGATAGCTTGTAGAGAGGAGGTGCAGGAGAGAGTCTCGACTCCGTCATGTATGCCTCATTCGTGAACCCTGTCCCTGTTTCATAAAGATTCAGCATTAAAAAAATTAATCAACAATTCAATAATCAACAGCAACATGACAGAGACCTACTATAGGCCTACTAGCATGCTAAATAAACTACTCTTTACAACCGTTGTTTATTACAATTAGGCCTAACTAATTATAGTAGGTTTAACGCCTTACAAGTAGGCCCATCACGAGAACCCATATCACTGGTCATCACTTGTCTTAGATAACAATTAACATAATCCTATTCTAGATGCTTATGTAGGCCCTAATTCATGCATACGCCATACGGTCGACACCAAGATGCATTCCAAAGCATATATGTGGGCACACAAATATGGGCCTTAACGAATGAATGTGATGCATTTTCAGTCATCACTTTTCACTAGAAAATCTAGCAATATCACATTACTAAGCCAGTTTCATATACAGACAAATTAGCGTGGCATACGTACCCACAGTATTTGTTGTATAAGAGGGATAGTATGTCACCTGAAATAGACAGAACATTCAGATTTAAAGAATGTGTTCGCTATGTTTTGCATTCTTCAATAAGCATAATAGGTTATTCTTTCCTAGACAGAGACTGAGAGACAGACAGACAGACAGACAAACAGACAGACAGGCGACTGATAAAGACACAGAGATAGAGCGATAGAGGAGACAGTGAGAAAGACAGATAGAGACACAGAGACAAAGACAAAGACAGAAGCAGAAGCAGATAAAGACACAGAGATATAGAGAGATAGAGGAGACAGGGGAAAAGACAGACAGGGATAAAGACAAAGACAGAAGCAGAGGCAAAAAGAGAAACAAAACAAAGGGAGAGAGAGAAAAAGAGAGAGACAGACAAAGAGTAAGACAGAGAATAACAAATGGAGTAGTTGGAAGACGTATTTGAACGTACAGCTGGAACCCTCTTTCCACAGCAGGCAGCATGACAGCCCATGATGGAAACGGCCAGAGCGGCAGCCAGTTGAATGAATCCAGCGAGAAGCAACAGAACATCGACTGGCGCCCACGCGTTCTCCTGCAATTACACGAAAACATAGCCATATAGACGTGCGAATGCATTGATCAGGGTCCATGCAATGTAATGTAATGTAGGCTAATGTAATGTAATGTAATGTAGTGTAGTGTAATGTGATGTAGAATAATGTAATGCAATGTAGAATAATGTAATGCAATGTAGAAAAGGTAGCACATACATGATGCTCGTACCATAGGCCAATAGCCAGTGGCGATGCCAGAGCTAGGGGCTAAACCCCTAAATGTGGCTCAGAAAAAAATCATTAGCTTTTCTGACAGAGAAAATGAAATATTTTCATGAGATTTCGACCAATTGACTAAAAAAGGTCGTCAGAGATTTTGGTGAATGAAAATGGAAAATTCCTCCGCGACTCGTCCCCCTCAACTTCTAGACCAAGTCTACGCCCATGGGCTTCAGCCCCAAAAACTTAAATCCTGGCGCCGCCACTGCCAATAGCACCGGCGCAATTTCGTGAATGATGTAAGAACAGTCTGAGTCGTAGCTAACTGGGAGCAAATGCAAGACGTTGCGCTTGTCAATAAACTGGCAGGCGCGGATTTAGAGGGGGCGGAGCCGGCGTACGCCCCCCCCTAAACCTGCAGCAAATGTTCTCAAACTAAACTGACCTAAAACTAATATCTTGCAAAACAAGCAATTCGTGGTCTAAGTCTCATTCCATCTAATGTTTCAAACATCGACGCACTCACTGCTGATGGTATACTTCATTACTAGCCTATCATGATGACCTGCCTTCGCCGGATTCTTTTCATCAAGAGGTAAAGCTATGGCAGCAGATGTGGAGAAACGCTGACAGCACACCAAGCACCCTGTCGGACACCCTCGCTGACAGCCGCTCCTGTCGTATTATGTATCCAAATATTACCACAATAATTCACATTTTGCTGCTCACTTCTGTCACGGCTTGCAGTGTTGAACGAGCAAATTCTAGTCTGCGAATTGTGAAGTCGTGTTTCCGAAGTACAATGAACGAGGACAGATTTAATGCACTCATTTTATTGTTTGTCCACAAGGACATCAAGTTAGAAGACATTGATGACATTTTCAATGCCTACGCCATGCAGAAAGCATCCAAGGAGAATGACACTGCTTAATCCACTGGCATGTGACACTTAATTATTTCCTTTTTGGATCAAGGGTTGCATGATCAAAACCGATAACTGATTTATAATCGTTTCACTGTTAACCTTCAGTGGAGACCAGTGGTTTTATATGAGAAACTATATATTTTTTTAAAGTTCCATAACATTTTCTATTTATAAAAAGGATCATTATAGTTTTGCGTGATCTAATTTCATATATATATATATATAAATTATATATATATATATATATATATACGGGATTGGATTGGTAGTATTTACGCCCCCTCTAACCAGAAATCCTGGATCCGCCACTGACTGGAGCCCTGCGCTTAGCTTTGAAAAAGGATGTTGAGCTCGCGACAGTGGCGCATAGTCAAATTTTCTTGGTCCCGTGTGCAGAGGTTCCGCGTGGGTCCCTGTTTGACCTTGTATACGACCGGTATCTTTTCGTTCTTGCAGTCAAAACCAACAAAGCTAATCTACAGAATTTGGTCTTGGTCTTAACACATGCAATACAGCTCACTCACAGAATAAACAGGAATGCTGTAAGGATATAGAATTATAGACAGATCAATTACAGTGTTATAACTGCAGTGATTTTTCAGTGGAATTTAAAATCTCTCACGTTGCAGACTTATCCACTTATTATTCATATAGTAGGCATACTTGTAATAAACTAGGCCTATTGTGACGTCACTTCGATTATGACACAAATATACTATTACAGAAGTTCATTTTTAGAACATGACTAGATCTATACCTATTGTGACGTCACTTAGACTATGACATAAATCTACTGTTGTAAAAGCTCGTTTTGCGATTATAAAGTAGGCCACTGTGACGTCACTTCGATTGCGATACAGATCATTATAGAAGTTCATTTTGAAAATATAAAAGTAAGGCTTATTGTGACGTCAATTCGCTGATGGCACAGATCCACTATTATAGAAGTACATGTTTATAATATAACTTGGTAAAATGTGACGTAACTTCGATTATAATACAGATTTACAACTAGGCCCTATAGGAGTTCATTATGAGAATACAAAACTAGGCCTATTGTGACGTCACTTCGTTAATGATGCAGATCTGCTATTATAGAAGTAATTCATTTTGAGAATATAAATTAGGCCTACATCGTGACGTCACTTCGATAATGACACAGATCTGCTATTATAGAAGTAATTCATTTTGAGAATATAAATTAGGCCTACATTGTGACGTCACTTCGATAATGATACAGATCTGCTATTATAGAAGTAATTCATTTTGAGAATATAAACTAGGCCTACATTGTGACGTCACTTCGATAATGACACAGATCTGCTATTATAGAAGTAATTCATTTTGAGAATATAAACTAGGCCTACATTGTGACGTAAGCTTATACGGTATACCTCGCCTCGCGATCATGAAGCTTGGTTTCAAAAATTAACTATAGTCAAGGTTGCCTATATATTATATGCATACATGTATATGTAGCTATAAACTTTTTTTCGCTTGATCTCAGCCGGGAGCGCCTCTGAGTAGGTACCTGTAAGGCAATTTAAGTCTACGCACATGCTATTATTGCAATATTATTGTATAATAAATAACACATTCAAGCGGCAATCTCTCTAGAAGAGGCGCTACACAAATTATGCGATTACAACTGTATATAAGCTAATATGTAGCTACGTCTGCCGCGAATGAACTGGTCGTGAGACGAACCCATGAGAATATATAGTTTGGTCCGGTGCAGTAGTAGTAGAGTGGATTGTTCTTTTCGGCGTAGATGTCGTACTCCTCCAGGTTATCCTGGTAGTTGAGGACTCCGCTTCTCTTCCCTTTGGAGTCGTTGTCGGCTGCGACGATTCCAAGCGACAGTTGAACGATGGCCAGACAACAGCAGATGATCGACAACGTCATCGTTGAAAAGACCTACAAAACATTTTTAAAATAATTAATTATACAGTGTACTATTCACGACAATTTATGTAGCGTCGTTGTTTAGGATATATGCTTTGCACGCACTGTCTAATTGGAAGTATACCAGGTGTGCATGTATTAATATAGGCCTAATTATCCTTGTGGGGCGCGGTGGTGTAGTGGTGGCGTCATTGCCTTGAAGCCGGAAGGTTCGAGGTTCGAATCCACCTCGCCGCGTAGGGACCTTGGGCAAGTCCTTCACTCGCAATTGCTCAGCGCTTCGGCGTGAAACTCCGATGCAGTGTCCGCGCTGTAGTCGGGAGCGCCTCTGAGTAGCAGTTGAGGGCTGGAAGGGGCGCTATAACAAGTGCGCATACAAAAAACAGAATTCGCTTCTGCTCGCCGCTCTCTCTATAGATATGATTCTCTTGTCTTATGCCATGGCATCAGTTCTACTTTTGCTCAAAATTGGCGTCGCTGGCGTCTGGAAACCTCAAGGTCACATAGCCTGCAGCATATGCGTCCGCGGTCGCTGGTCATTGTCACACGTTCCTAGGCTGGAATAACTTAGACTTAGTTCCTCCTGTTCCGATCGGAGAATTGGCCGACGGGCTGGAATAAACTGACCTGTATGGATGGTAAAAGCTACGTGTACACTGTACAGCCTACACCACAGACATTTTCAATGGAACTCGAGTTTGCTCCATAGGTCAAATTAATTAAGTATGAGGTGATAGGCCGACTTACCATACAGCTGGATTTGCGGATACCGGAACCAATGGTAATGCCACCGGTCAGAGTAAACTGTAAAAGAATTTTAAAAATAATCTCACGCTAGTTATAATCAGAAATTAAGAATAGTTTTCAATAATTGCCTTAAAAAGCTTCAATCGGCAGGATTACACGTTACACGTGTGTAAATAATAACCAAATTTAAAAAAGTTTCGCGATTCGCGAATTTTCAAGAAGCAGGATGTAAATAATATACAAACATATTCAGACAAACATATTCAGACAAACCTATTCAGACAAACCTATTCGGACAAATCTATTCGGACAAATCTATTTGGACAGATCTATTCGGACAAATCTATTCGGACAAATCTATTCGGACAAACCTATTCAGACAAACCTATTCGGACAGATCTATTCGGACAGATCTATTCGGACAGATCTATTCGGACAAACCTATTCAGACAAACCTATTCAGACAAACCTATTCGGACAGATCTATTCGGACAGATCTATTCGGACAAATCTATTTGGACAGATCTATTCGGACAGATCTATTCGGACAGATCTATTCGGACAGATCTATTCGGACAGATCTATTCGGACAAACCTATTCAGACAGATCTATTCAGACAAATCTATTCGGAGAAATCTATTCGGACAGATCTATTCAGGCAAATCTATTCGGACAAATCTATTCGGACAAACCTATTCAGACAAACCTATTCAGACAAACCTATTCAGACAAACCTATTCGGACAGATCTATTCGGACAGATCTATTCGGACAAATCTATTCGGACAAATCTATTTGGACAAACCTATTCAGACAAACCTATTCGGACAGATCTATTCGGACTGATCTATTCGGACAGATCTATTCGGACAAATCTATTCGGACAAACCTATTCAGACAAACCTATTCGGACAGATCTATTCGGACAGATCTATTCGGACAAATCTATTTGGACAAACCTATTCAGACAAACCTATTCAGACAAACCTATTCAGACAAATCTATTCGGACAAATCTATTCGGACAAACCTATTCAGACAAACCTATTCGGACAGATCTATTCGGACTGATCTATTCGGACAGATCTATTCGGACAAATCTATTCGGACAAATCTATTCGGACAAATCTATTCGGACAAATCTATTCGGACAAATCTATTCGGACAAATCTATTCGGACAAACCTATTCAGACAAACCTATTCAGACAAACCTATTCGGACAGATCTATTCGGACAGATCTATTCGGACAAACCTATTCGGACAAACCTATTCGGACAGATCTATTCGCGTATACAGACCTATTCCAATAAGCATGTAAGACAAGCGGGCATGTAGAAGCAGTGTGAGAATTGTGGAAAAATAACTGGGAGTTGGACAATGATCCACTTGCCATTGGGGTGTCAAAACAGACTTTACTATAAGAAAGACTGGGGGTTGAAACCCCAACCCCGGCAATTCTCACCCTGTGTATATAGAAGGCATAATAATAATATTATTGATAGGCCACTTGGTGGCGTGCACTTACCATGAAGCCGCACCATATTCCGTATGCAATGTAATATCCAGAGGAGATGGTACAGATGGCCCCGACCCCGAGGGCCATCGACAGAAGACCCATGAGGATCTGGATGAGACCAAGGGCCGTAACAGCCACCCTCGGATAGAACGGGAAATGGTCGAACGCCCTCGTCTGTATATAGTCAACGGTCTGCATCCTTCGTGGTTAGAATGTACTTCAACTGCCGAACTATATTGCGCTCCAAATCTGAAATTGAATCAATAGAGCTGTACAGCTTTTGCATAGTATTGGCCCTTAGACCGAAGTGGAATGATCGTATAATACTGCCGAGAGTAGACACCTCTAATGAGGCAGACTTTGTTTTATCAAAATGATTTATACTAGCTTACTGAACTTTAATTACTAACTTTGAAACTGACAAACTGTTATCCTTTTACATGTGTACGGAAGCGAGTTTGTCAAATGGTTTATGAGAGAAACACGTCATCTGACAATTAAATAGGCATAAGCATCATTTGCTATAATAATTATTATTCCATAGTATCCTGCACATTGACCATTGGTTTGGGATATAGACGTGGGGACTTCTGGGTTAAGAAGGCAGTCGCTTTTTAACTACCAGATGCGCTCTTTATCTGTCGTTTCAATGCTATTTAAAGGCTTTTCATGATTTATGATAATTAGGACATCAAGCGATTTTCTTATTGCCCTAAATTCGTTGGCATGTATATATGTTCAAGTCAATATTCTAAACCTATTCTAAACTTATTTTTGTGCTGTTACAAATACTCTTGGGTACAGTGTATCCATGGGTACCCAGGACTATTTGTACCAGACATAATCGATGTCTTCTTTATTTTCTTCCGCCGGTGTCTCCATACGGTCGCCTCTTACGACCTGCAGGAGGAGCAGCGGTCCAACTCTCTCCCCAAAACCGCAGGGGCCCCCACCTAGTCGCCTTTTACGACTTGCAGGAGGATGCAGCGTTCTATTCTTTCCCCGAGACGCAGGGCCTCCATTTGTTGCCTCTTACAACATGCAGGAGGAAGATGCAGCGGTCCTATTCTTTCCCCGAACCGCAGGGCCATTAGTCGCCTTCTACGACATGCAGGAAAGAGCAGCGGTCCTACTCTTTCCCCGAAACCGCAGGGGCTCCCGATAGTCGCCTTTTACGACCTGCAGGAAGATGCAGCGGTCAAACTCTTTCCCCAGAACCGCAGGGGCCCCCAGTTAGTCGCCTTTTACGACATGCAGGAGGATGCATCGGTCATACTCTTTCCCAAACCGCAGTGGCCTCCGTTAGTCGCCTCCTACAACATCCGGGAGGCTACAGCGGAGGTACTCTTCCCCTAGACCGCAGGGGACCCCACACTTAGTCGCCTCATACGACATGCAGGAGGTAGCAGCGGTTATATTCTTTCCCCGAAACCGCACGGGTATTCCTTTTAGTCGTCACTAACGACCTGCTGGAGGTTTACAGTAATACAAACTTGGTGCAATGTTTTCTATCTAATCATCGTCTTGAACTGTATTTTATTCTCTTTAATTTTTGTTTCTGTTTGAGACAATTGCGTATAGGTACAGTGGGTACTTTCAACCGAATAAAAGCCCGGTGCACAGTCTCGATACTTATAACTGACACAACGTCCTCTCGCGGCTCGCCCTTATATGGATTTTTACGCACGCAAATAGAGTTCGGTTGCGTCTCATTGGCTAAAACCACAACAGAGAATCATTATTATCTTATTGGCTGACTGAGCAACGCAGTAGCATAAATATAAAATCTGGCAAACCCAAAATCGAAAGCACACGGATAGGGCCTATGTTTCTGACGATTACAGCAAACTCAAGAAATCCAATTGAATCTATTTTATACTTCGAATTCGTTTTTTGGAAACTGGAAAGTACGTAAGTGATCTCGTGTGGATTGCTCCTTTTGATGCTTCAATCTGATGTTGTTATGGTTACTCAAATGACATCACAATGCACTTTGTTAAACGACGTCATAAGTTAAAATAGAGGTCTCCTTGTCTGAGGCGATCGTCATTGTACAATATAGTGAATTGCGGATGGAGAGAATGATAATAAATTTCAAGGTCGTAGCGAGGATTTGATTTCGGGGGTGTTTCACCAATTTCCCTTAATAAAAAACTGATTAACCTTTTTTGTCATCCGGCCGAAATCTTCAAAAATGTCACAATTTCCCTTCCTGCCGAATTTCGATGTAATTGTGAATCAAAGTGAAATGTAATCTTTTCATCAACTCATGGTCACTTGAAGTTAAAGATGTGATTAGATTAGATTAGATTAGATTAGATTGGATAGCATTACATTACAGAAAAGAATTAAGACTCGAATCCGTTCGTTCCGCATAACAAGCGACCGTTCTAACCAATAGGTCACCATGTCCAACATTACAGGCCTATAGTCTATAATATAGGTTATAGGCTATAGGCTTAAAAACTCAACATCTGCGTGGGATCTTGTAGTCCATAAAGATGCCTATTTAATATTAGGTCTACGCATATCAATGGAATTTCTAATATGTTTCCGTGGGCCAATGCATATGACGAAGTTCTGAAAAGAACGCACGCCAGTTCGCGAGCTGAAGAGAACTTTATGACTAACTGTTCATGTTATTATTTGCTTAGTTCGCCAAGCGTAAAAGAATTCATTTCAACGTATATAGGCGATAGGCGTATAACTCATACACCTCTCAGGTTTAATACATGTGACAGACTGCTCTCAGTTTTAATACAGGAAGACTTCGATATTATAGCCATAGGCCTACATGATATAGAGCATGCATGACTCTCTGTTCATCACACTATATATATTGTCCAAAACATAATTTATATTGACTCGAAACGATGAGGACCACGTATAAAATGTATTTACGGTTTAACTGCTTATGATAATTTCTAATAGCCGTAAGCGCAAAACGATAATGCTCACGACCACCAGAGTTTAATCTGCCATGGTTCCTCTTCCCTTGTGGGGGCGGATTCAGGTTTCTGGGGGAGGGGCGAGGAAAAGTCCGTTTGGTCGGACATTAATTTTTGGCATTTTGGGCGGGCGGCCATCTTCATCGGCAAAATGTTGGGTTTTTAGTCCCTGACAAAAAAATTGCGAGAAATCTACCATTTCCTATACTGAACAAATCTGACTTTTAAAAGTCTTTCCTACTATCAGAATTTACCAACATGTCCATGCACAAGTCCGTTCGATTTTTCTAGAGGGGGGGGTGGATTTCTACACATTGACTCTTCTGAGGGAGAAACGGTAGGCCCTACGTATATTTACTGTTATATATATATATATATATATACATGTACCGGAATGCAACACCCCGCGATATTTCCTTGGGGAAACCATTTCCATCCTGGGGAACCCCCCGGAGGCGTCTAGATTAAAACTGGCATGATATTTATGATAGTGACGACGAAGATGCTTCGACTAACAGCATAACCAGTTTCTACATGACGCTGATATAAACAAAAGAAAAGACCTACCGTACGTACGACGTCTATGATAGTCCCCCTGGCGATAGATGCGAGAGATATAGATGTTCTATACAGCAGGGTACTGCAGCAGCTGATCTCCTTCAAGAAATCTCAGGTGGTATCTGTCCTACAACGTTTCTTCTTCCAATTCTCGATGAAATATCTTCGTCGCCTGCTTGTCTACTGACCCAGTAGCCTAAGGGAGAAATCGTCTGGAATACATGCGATGCAACGGCGGCCCACCACCCACCTGCGTCTCGCTCCAGCCAACAGCGCACAGGCAATCGAACGCTCGAGCAGGTATGCGCAGGCCATGGCCGTCTTACAAGCGCAGCACACCTGAACGTGTGCGCGGGGGAAGCATTCGGAGTCCTTGCGCAGCCATGCGTTGCTCGCCACGCCTCGCTGACAATGAATAGCATAGTAATTGTTATGTGAGTCGAATATCCGATTGAGAATCACAAGACCCCAGCTTTAGTCAAGCTGCGCAATTTTTACTTACAGTATTTAAAAGCTGATTATAGTCATTTTAATCATCATAATTTTAACGCCGCAACTCCTCCCACCTTGGCAGTGCCAGTCTCAAGCCTGGAAAATGAGGGGGTGACTCTATCTTATTATCCTGCAGTTTCGTTAAACTGAATCAATCAAATCAATCATTTAATAGGCTTATAATATCTATCTATCTGTCTATCTATCTATCCACCTGTCTGTCTGTCTGTCTGTCTATCTGTCTGTCTGTCTGTCTGTCTGTCTGTCTGTCTGTCTGTCTATCTATCTATCTATCTATCTATCTATCTATCTATCTATCTATCTATATATATATATCTAACCGCGATAGAAATTCTTTCAACGATTCCATTTTGTTCCAATAACAGGCAAAATATTTAGAGGTAGAAATGCAACAGTTACACTTAATTAAGCGCATGCACTCAACTACATGTATATATAGACTATAGAGACTATATAGAGTGAATGCATGGCTCTATAGGCCCTATGCATGCATAAAGTTAGCTATTCTCGGCCTATTATGGATAATTATAGATAAGCTGGCTGGATTGAAAAATTAACTATCTTTTTCAGAAGCAGTTCTAACTTAGCAGCTAACCAGAAATTATAATTATTGCAACAACAAGGTTTTCCTATGTTTTAAATATTTCTATGGCTTTCTTTCTCGGTTGGCCTACTAGCGGTTGTCGACTGCGTGCAGCCTTGATTCTGATAGGTCTGTTACAGCCTGGGTTTTATTTCTATAGCTCGAGATCCCTGTTTAACGACACTGCTTGATCAAAGATGATTAGTGTTGCCCTCCTACTTTATCCAGGCTGGGGACTGGTACTGCATGGCAGAGAACAACCCATAGCAGCTGACCTCGCTGCTTTATTTGCTATGTGTAGACCATGGGCGGAGACCTACGGGGGAGCAGGGGGACGGTTCCCCCCCAATAAAGGTGTTGGGGGACAGCCCATGCATTTGTCCTCCCCCCCCCCCCAATCGTTGAGCGTCAAGACTAAAAAAAAGGTCATCAACTTTTTTGGCGGCGAAAATAGAACTTTTTGTGAGATTTCGTCGCCGGATGACTAAAAAAGGTCATCAACTTTTTGGCGGCGAAAATAGAATTTTTTCAGAGATTTCGCCGGTCGTCAGAAATTTTGACCGGCAAAATAGCCTATGGAAATTTTTCTGCGACACTCAGAGCAATTCGTCCGTCAAAAAATTTCGCGTCTTTCTGCCCCCCCCCCCCCAAGTCTCCGCCCAGGTCTCCGCCTATGGTGTAGACCTAGCCTATATATTTCCCGTGTCGTACGATGGTCGATTTATTAATGCATAATGTGTAACAAAGTTATATTGATGGGCTATCTAGAGCTTTTTTTGCATAAACCTAATTTGATCTCCATTTCAAGGTTAGTAGGCCCTACATAATTTCCAATTTCAAAATGCTTCGTTGTCGTAACTATACCCCGTTCTAGATTCTGTAGGCTTAAGCCCTAAATGAACTTCAATAATTATTAGGGTAGACCCGTGTAATAATCGAAGTGACGTCACAATAGGCCTAATTTATACTCTCAAAATGTACTTAGGCCTATATAAGTGGATGACTGTAGATCTGTACCATAATCGAAATGACGCAACAATAGACCTAATTTCGTTTTCTCAGTGAACCTATTTAAAAGTAGAATTGTATCATAATCGAAGTGACGTCATAGAAGGTCCTGTTTTATATTCGCAAAATGAACATATATATATGTATACTAGTAGACCGCCTAGATATGTATAATAATCGAAGTGACGTCACAATAGGCCTTGTTTAGGCCTATATTTTTCAATATGCACTTCTATGATAGTACATTAATTATTTTGTATCATAATCGAAGTGACGTCACAATAGCCTTGTTTATATTCTCAAAATGCACTTCTATAAAAGTACATTTGCATCATGATCGAAGTGCCATCATTAAAAATCTTTGCTCTTTGCAGTCTTTGGCGGGCAGTAGTTTTGCTGACGTAGGCTTTACATTATGCTTTACAGCCGAGGCCTATTAAAATATAATTGTGTCACGGATTACGGTATATTATAACTTTGTACGTAGTGCTTTGCGTAATTTAAATTGGCAATTGCATAATTAATTTAGGCCTACTTATAAATACTCCCTCCATCCCTCACTTAATTAGGCTTAAGACCAGCTACCTGATTAGGCTGAAGCCCACAGGTCAGATTCGGTTTCAGCTGATGCCTTTATGAATTGGACTAGAAGCTATCTCTGTATAAATCTTATCATTTCTCAGCAAAATCTCTGGACGTCCTCTCTGCTCATTTAGAGCATCTTGACCTTCATGTAACTCAGTCTCACACTGCCTAAGCACAGCATCGTGCATATGCTTCCGTGACCCTTAGCGTAATGAGCTTCCTTGCAAAAATAAATAATAGCCAATGGTAAAATACACGTTTCATAGATGACTTTAGCAGGGCTTTTTTTAACGTGCAGTTGTACACAAAATGTGCAGTTCTAAACGGATTTGTGCAGTAGTAATAGCACTTCTGTACAGTTAAAACTAGCAAAAAGGCCGTTGTCCTCCGATTGGAAGTAATTTACCATGGAGGATTGGAAAGACAAGGAGGCTGTGCAGTTCTAAAAATTCCTTAAAAACAGCCCTGGACTTTAGTTATATGACCTTTGTAAGGGGAAGCTACAGAAGCTTATTCGCATGTAGTATGTATGCATAGAGGTAAAAAAATGTATGGGTACGTAGCACTTCGTACCGGAGGAGGGATTTGAAAATACTATTTTTGCATATGTAATAATACGGATGGCCCTGTGAATTTCATTAAGTCATATGAACAATTTCTGTTCTCTACATAATTATGTCAGTAGGTAATTGTCGGTCAGTAGCAACAGAATAATAGAATTGTGAAACGAACTTGACAAAAAACAATGGCAACACATTTGAGACGTTGTTTACTTCAGAACTGTACAGTTCACTGTCATTGAAGGCCGACAACTTGATATATCGTGGAAACACAGCGGCACTGGCGTTCAAGCACACACCTCCACTGCGTAAGTGATGCAGCAGCTTAATTACATTGCCCACAGGGGGTATTGTCACGACCCCAAACCCTTCTAAGGTAATGTCCGTCTCGCTCCACCGCATCCAATGTAGGAAACAGCGTCTTGTGCTTTGCACATTGCCTTCTGGCAAACAAAGAGCTTGCATTTTTTTGAGTAGACAAAGGGAAATGATTCCGGCAAAACAATGATGGCCAACAAGGACTTGACCAAGAGGAACAAAAATGTGAAAAACAAAAATTTCAGAAACAGTTCACTCCCCTCTCGCTCTCACTATCAAATCCTCACTGCTCATTCATGCATGTCCATCACAGAAAGCAAACCCTACCTACCCCTTCCACCAGGCCCGCCACGCATGACTCGACCTCGCGGTGCTCCTCTGCCTGGTGGGCCACCCCGAAAAAAGTTACCCCTTCCACGGCCCATGTTCGGGGGCCTTTGACCCTCCGGAGGGGGCGGCGGCTGCCAAGATTCGGGATCTTCGTGCATCCCCTCTGGACTGGCTCCGAACGGAGGGGGACCAGGAGCGTGGTTATCATTTGGTGGCATATTGAAATCGGATTCTTCATCTGTCGGTGGCCCCTCCCCCCACTTTCTTTTCAGTCCCATAGCTGGCGGCTGCGGCATCGCCGGTCCCAGCTTCATGTCGAGAAGAGACGGCGGTTTATTCCGATTTGGGAAAGGCTCGTTGTTGTTTGGACCTTGGTTGTTTGGACCTTGGTTTCGATTGTCTGGGGCACCCATGTGGCCAGGAGGGCCACCACCACCCCTGCCCCGCCTCCAGCCACCCCGACCGTTAGAGTCTGTCCCCTGCATCGTGAATGGCTCCATGCGCATCTGAGAGCCTTCGCCTGGACTGAAGCTGTTGCCACGGTAATCCATGTCGCTGCCACGGCGATGGCCCTCAAACTGGTCGTCACGGTTGGACATCTCGTTGAAGCCATGGAACTCGTTGCCATGGTGATCAGGCTCCTCCAGAAAAGCATCTGTGCCTTCGGCAGAAGCACTGCCAAAATGAGTGCCTGGATGAGGAGGGTGTTGAGAGTCAGCCTCCGGACCAAGAGGCATCATATGCGATGGCAGCCCACGCCCAGCACCTGGATGACCACCAGGACCCATGCGACCACCAGGGCCTGGATGACCACCGGGACCGGGACCTGGATGACCACCAGGGCCTGGATGACCACCGGGACCTTGATGACCACCGGGACCTTGATGACCACCGGGACCTTGATGACCACTAGGGCCTGGATGACCGCCGGGACCTGGATGACCACCGGGGCCTTGACGACCACCAGGACCTGGATGACCACCAGAGCCAGGATGACCACTAGGGCCTGGATGACCACTAGGATGACCGCCGGGACCTGGATGACCACTGGGACCTGGATGACCACCAGGACCAGGACCTGGATGACCACCAGAGCCAGGATGACCACCAGGACCTGGATGACCACCAGAGCCAGGATGACCACCAGGACCTGAGTGACTGTTAGGACCTTGATGGCCACCTACAAGAAGAATAAACAAAACAAACTGCAAACACAAGCTGACAAATGTATGCAATGACGCAAAACAAGAGACTACAGACATAACCAGTGAGCACTTACTTGTAATAACTATTATACTCAATTCTGTGCAAGGTCACCACTGGTTCCTTGTTGGTTGGTAGATAAATCACCATGTTGTCTTGACTGTGGATGTTTATGTTTTCAGTTAAGACTGCATCATGTTTATTTCCAGATTGTAAATACTTACATGACACTTGCCTATCTACCATCCTGAATCTGAAAGCGTGCATATAGGTAGCCCTACCAGTGGGACTTCTAATCCCTTCTGGGTTTCCGGTTGTAACCAACTGTTTTGTATATAAACTTTGCAAAAATGTTTTTGTTATCTTGGTGCAATAAAATTGATGGTTATGGTTATGTTAATAACAGCTTTACAGTTGTCAAACCAATGTATCAACAAACCAGTCATTAGAAATTAAATGGCATTCACATTAAAGATGTACAATTATGAAGAATACATAATTATTTATAGCAAGAACATCAACCTACCGGGAGAAACGTCGCGATCTTCGAAAGACAGTGAAAGCAGAGGTCGTGGCCCTGGGGGTCCCTGCGATCCAGGAGGACCCTGCGACCCAGGTGGGCCCTGTGGTCCCATCGGTCCTCTGATTGGTTGATTCATCTGCTGGGGTCTTGGAGGTCCCATCATTCCTTGTTGCTGCTGCTGCTGCATTGGATTCTGCATTCTTTGCATCATTGGATTGTGAGGACCATGTTGCATTGGTCCACGTGGTGGTCCAGACTGCATAGGACCGGGTCCTGACTGCATAGGACCGGGTCCAGACTGCATAGGACCGGGCCCAGACTGCATAGGACCCTGCATAGAACCGGGTCCAGATTGCATAGGGCCAGGGCCAGATTGCATAGGTCCCCTGGGACCCTGATGAGGCCCCATGTTAAAGCCTTGACCAGGAGGCGGCATCATCTGCTCTGGCCCCTGTGATGACGGATTCATCTGATCATGGTTCGGCTGCCCATCCGGACCATGATGTCGAACCGGTCCGTGCCACTTGTATGGGTTGCGTGGCGATTCGAACGGTGGTGGTCCCCTGCTGTCAAAATTAGGTCGATTGCCTGCGAAAATAAACAGACACCAATACAGTAGGATTTAGATTGAAAACAAATAAAGTAAACTGGGAAAGTGGATAATTTTCAAGTGCAGTGCTACCACGATTTTGTATTGCACTGTATCATTTCCGAATATTTATAAAGCGTTTCTAGGTTTCTAGCAGCACGAGCCTTTCAGAAGCGCTCTTTCTGCTGACCATTGTCCTTTCACATCAAGAGCAGAAACTACTTAGGTCATTGCAAAACAAGTCACTGATTTCACTGAACCTGGCCTGTAGTCCCCAGATCAGTCACCAAGAAATAGCAAGTAATGGCAGGGACTAATGGCCAACCCAAAAATTGAGCAACATATAACTTGCAGGCCGAAACACAGCTTCTTCTGAAACACATCCCTCATTCCACCAGCACACTGAACTCCCACCTATTGCTGGCAACAGACCAGACTCACAGTATCATTGGTCCCCTTTGGGTTGCAGAAAGTCTCAACTGCTCACCTGGGGAGTCCATTATGTGACGCTCTTCTGGAATGTTGTCCCCAGACGAAGCGGTGATGGTGGGTGGCTGGCGTCCCTCCGTCCACGCTCGTTCAAAGTCCTTCGGAACTGGCTTAGTGTATATTGCTTTCCGGCGCATCATCTTGCTATCTGCACTGGAATATCCGCCGGTCGCTGTATCAGATGATGCTGACTTTTCTGGAGACAGATCAAGCCCTGGAATGGCAGGCGCCTCACCATTATCTGCGCAACATAACAAACAGCAAATTTATTCCAATTTTTTAACCAAACGATGTTTAGCTTTGGTGTGATTATTACATACAAGTGTTATTTTAAAATAAAAGACCAATCGGAAAGATACAATGAACTCAAGGTTTCACATCAAGACTAATTATCCAGCCCATCTATTGTTACAGAAAGTCGTATATTTTTTCACAGCGCAGTGGTTTAGTGCTGCGTATCCATTAGCGTCACACTGATGTTTGCGACGGTTGTATTTTAGAGAAGTCGGACAATTAAATACCTTGGCTTGCTTTTGATGTATTGTCAGGAATGAACTCGTGGCCAAGACCAGGCACAGTTGGTTGACTCACATGGTCATATTCTACAAAAGAAAACCATTCACAGATCAGCATGACACAACAATGCACAATCAGCAAGAATCGTTCTAGACTTATCATCTACAATAACCATAATCTAGGTACATCAGTTCGCATCCAGAGGTCAGAGCACCACATATCCCAAACAACATTGCGACCAGATCATGACTGTGGTGCATACCAGAAATTCAACCAAAGAGGCACACTAAATATTTCAAATTGAAGGGTTCACATCTCAATACTTCATTCACTCCAGAAATTATACATCACCTCTTCAAGGGGACTACTCAGAAGTGTTCCTGACACAGCAAAAAGGAAAATTTTGAGTTTAATAAAAAAAAGCTTAATTAATAATGCGCAATTGCCTCGCTTCAGAGGCCAGGGGAAAAGGAGGCATATGTATATATATAATTATATATATATATATTGCATGTCTGTCTAAATTAGGCCTACTTACATATAATGACATTGCATATCTGCCTAAATTAGACCTTAATGAACAATGACTTGCATATAAATAAAAAAAATCAATTAATTAATAATTATGGATGTGCCATCTTCACGCACAGGCCTGTTGGACAATTGATTTAACACCCCAATGTGGGAGTTATGGAATATATATTTAGTATATCTAAAAATATGTAGTTGAGCACTCGCTAATAATGGACAAGTACATATTTTGACACCTCCATCCATAGATGTAAAAAACGTTTTTTTCCGTTTTTTATTCTCTCGCGAAAAACGTCGTTTCTTTCGGGTTTTTTTCCATCGTTTTTTATTTTTTCCTTAACTCTATTTATTCATTTACTTTCTGTTATTATTTCCTTAATTTTAATTCTTTTCTGATATTCCTTGTGTTTTCTGTCAACTCTCAAGAATTCAGCTAACTCAAGTCATTATTTCATCGTTTAACATCATCATTTAAGGCTGCGTGTAGTAGGTTCCTAATCAATGGTTTCAAGGTTAAAATGCGGTTTTAGATGTTGCAAAGTCAAATTATTTATCGTTTCCGTTTTTTATTGTTTTTTTGTCGTTTTTTATTTTTTCGAAAAAACGACGTTTTTTTCCGTTATTTATTCCGTTTCCATCGTTTTTTACATCTATGCCTCCATCCATACCCCAAATCAACTGCATTTCAAAACTTCGGCCTTCGACATTAATTATCAAAATTGCATCACACAATGTCATCTAACCTGGTAATAGATTAATACAATTAGCAAAGTCAGCTGATCACAATTATAAACAAAGTAGGCACTTGTCAAAAACTATCATACCATGTATCTTGAAACAACAGTCTACCCGTAACATTATTTTAAAAGCATTTGGTCAATCTTCAAGTGGCCTACAGCCTAAAACCCTGTCAGCAGATGCTGGCAAACCTAAAGTTTAACTCCTACGCTAACTCACGAAATGAATTAAAACAAGATACCATATTCAAGTTCGTCAGAAATTCCTGCAGGCAACGTGTTCAGATTGTACCGATCTTTCATCGTATCACCAGGACGATTACGCGTCCAGAATTTCCTGGAAAAAATATTCAGATAAAAAATGAAGGTCATATAAACGACAATTTGTCTATGGATTATAGAGCTGGGCGGAATCAATTCCACAAAGGCCAAAGAGCAGAGAGATTACTGGTGCCACGCATAATGCCCAAAATGTGAAAATTGCAAAATTGGACCTACTGATGAATATTTATCGCCTTGTTGATTATACCTGACGTGCAAAACAAAATACTGCAAAAACTACGGTAACTTGATAAGCTTTGCAAGAATAATATTAAATCAAAAACAACAAACATCTGAATCAAGGGAAGAGTTCTGCAAAACGACTTATTAAGGAAATGTTCGCCTGTGTGCTAGAATGTAAGTTTCTTCAACTATTTCAATGAATTTCTTGCAGCTCAATACAACGTTAAGCATCTGGTTATGACCATTGATGAAACCCATGCTGCAATTGTAGTCCAATATCCTTATTTGCTGCTGAGGTCATCCAATGTATAAATCACTGAGCAAAATGACATCACACAACATCTAACCTGCTGCAATATTATGTAAGCCTTAAAGCATAAAATTCGCCGTGCCAGCACTGCCCCTTAATCAATTCGCTGTGTCAGCAACGTCCCTTAATCAATTCGCCGTACCAGCACTGTCCGTTAATCACTTGTAATTGTGTTTGAAAAGCACAACTTACGTGGTATGATCATTCGAGCCAGAGACAAGGATATGGCCGAGTGGATGCCACGACATGCTCCAAACCATCGTCTCGTGAGCTTCATCTATACTTCCAAGCTCCTTCTCATTACTACAAGTAACGCAAAAGATCATGTTGCTCTTTTATAATTTGAAGTAACAGCTTTTCCTAAAACAATGTACGATTGAATTGCCTAGTACTTCAAGGTTGTGTCTCAATCCAACAGAGGTGTTCTGCTAGCAGCACAGAAAGGTCACCAGAAGAGGTAATATGTTTAATGTTTTGACATACAAAAAGTGAGTGGCACACACATCATCTGAATATATGGTAACTGCATGAGATTGAATATCTGGGCACAGATTTCTTAAGCAAAACAAATCAGCAAACTTCTATCAAATACATAAATATTATTATGTTGACTATTATTATTATAGTCCCATGCACCTGTGGGAGCTCTCCTGTCCCAGTTCTGGTGTCTAGTGGCGACCTGCTCTAAGATCGGCTGATCAGGCTGAACTCTTAGTGCCTCACTCATAGACTACTATAATTCAGTGGCTCTCTTTTTATCGATAGCTGGTCCTAGAACCAGGATGCACTCCCTGTAGCTCTCTGCCTGGTGTCTACACCACCATGTTCCTTCCAACCTTAAGGACTACCTTATTTAGCCGTGGAGCACCTTTAAGTAGATTGCCTTGAAGGGACGCTATATAAAAAACCTCAATAATAACAATAATAATAAGTAGAATAAATTAGCAAATACTTTATGTCACTTACCCAACAAGCCAGAACATAATTGCCCCATCCGACCCACCACTGGCAAAGAGACATTCATGAACTGGATGCCAGGCAAGAGCTACAAATCAAGTAAATATTCAGTCAAACAAAACAAATCAGTCAAAACAGAATCTGCCAACCTGCAGCCACAACCAAACGCAGAAGTGTTACAGCATTCCAGACAACTTAATTGAAAACAAAGCATATTAACAACACTTTAATGATGAGCTGCATTGGTTTCCACGTCACTTTAAGTACACTCTTGACATTAAGGTTTCAATGTTATATTTTATCTGATGCACATGTACAGTGTACATCAAAGTGTGGAGAGGCAGCTGGTTTAATAAAGAATATGCTTACTTACTTGCTTACTTTAAATTATGTGACATGTTACAACATCGCGAATCGTACAATACTGTTATGTTAAATCTGATATCTCATACACACGAACAATCATATTGGAATCACATCATGATAGACATAGACATATTTTTATTGATCCCAACAATTCAATTGTGCATGTATACTTAACAAAGTATAAACATAATCAGCAACAAGCAAATACTCAAAGTGAATAAGTAGAATAAGAGTGAGGGAATAAATAGGCACACCAAAAGGGACAAGTCCCACCAAGTAGGGCCTAATTAACAAAGTGAGGTGTGAAAGTAAAAGCTCTAGGGAGAATTGGAATGCAAAGATGTTACTTAACTAAGGAAACAAAAAATTATCAAAAACTAATGTAGTAAACACTGCAGGAAAATTCAGAAAAAGAACACAAACAAAAGATAGACAAACAGTCCAAAAAATCAGCATTAGCATGAGTAACCCCTCATGCCATTAACAGAAAATGTTACGTAATGTATAACACGTGATATAAGTACTTGTCCAGTGTATTTTATTCACCGGATCAATCCATTAATAATCTTAGAGCAATACATGTGCAATTTTAATCAGCCAATTCAGTCATCGTTGAATAAAAACCGAACTAAACCTACAGCAACGAACAAAATCATACAGCAACAAAACATAAAATACTTGCTTTAAAAAACTGTGATTACATAATAGATAGCGCAGTTGAACGCCCGTCATCTGTAAATGCCAGCATATTTTACGCAAGGGAACAATTGTATCAATTGGAAAATAACAGTAACAGTGAAACCTATAAGAACAGTGTTTAATCTAGACGTCTCTGGAAGGGGGGGAAGTTGTAAGTTCCCCCAAAAATGGACTCCCTCCCGGAAAAATCGGACATTTCTCGCCTCCCCCCGAATTTCCCCTCCCAAGACAGGGGACTAGATTAAACACCGCACATGCAAGAACATGATCTTCTACAACGGAGAAGGAAGTGCAGTCCTCATTAACGAAGCAAGCTTCAACTGCCAGACACAAGCCTTCGTGAGTACAGTGAGCAAAACTTCCTACTTGTGGCTTCTTTCTTGTGTCCCCTAAATGACTGCATTTCCTCTTTGAAGTTGCGAATGTCGAATATTTTGAGCAGATGGTCTCTTGAGGCGGTCAGCAGCCAGTTTCCGTTACGATTCCACTTGAGGTCCATCACGGTGTGTTTGTGAGCATGGCTAGCAGGACAAACAAAAACAGCGTCAGAAGTTCCTCATTCAGATTTTCACCTAAGATTCTCGTTGGCAAATTATCTGCAGTGACGTTTTCGTATTGCGGTTCTAAAGGTAACATATTTTTACAATGATATTTCAGTATGCATGTATGAGCACTTAATATAGCGCCCCTTCAAGAATTCTACTCAGAGATACTCCTGACTATAGCGAGGACACAGAATTGGAGTCGCAAGCCGAAGAATATGAGTTAAAGTGAAATACTTGCCGAGTCTCTACGTGGCAGCTGTAGGTGGATTCGAACCTTACAGCTCCAAGGCACCGAAAATACCCCTACACCACCGTGCCCCACAGTGTTAACAAATGCTTCTGGTGACTTAAAGATGTCTCGTTTCTACCGCGAAGTAACCCGTAAGAAAATTCGTAAAGTGGAAGCAATATTAAAAGTGAAAGTCACATTTTATATAAATTCAACTACCATTAAACTTCATTCTAAACCAAGGCTCTATGAATTCAAAGCGAACGACAACAATGGAATTCTAAACAAAGTACATTTCCTCGACTTTCAGTTCACAGTTTTGTCGTGCATGTGACAACATCGATATAGACAGAAACAAAAAAGTTAAAAGACAGATGAACTGCAGATGAACTGCATCAGATTATGCACACAGTAATATTATATGACTATACAACTGGAATAGGCTGATAATAGACATAATAGATGATCAACATAGGCTTGTATAATAGCCCCTTGTAAGGCCTTGTTGCCTTTGCACCAACGTTGGCTGAAACCAATCTGCTCAACATTCGTTTCAAGTAACCAGTTCCAGAATGTCACTGGGAAATTTTTCCTAATGTAGCGTCTCAAATACCAAAGGCAAGGAAGGAGAGAATTTCAAAGACACCAGCACAAGGTGAACGCATCAGAGTCTAAAGTGGCACTGGTATTGCATGCACTGCAATCCATGAAGTCAACATTTATTACGCTCATCTTTTAACCAAAAACTTTACAGACATGCTTTGAAAGCAATTTTTCTGTGACTTGGGTTTGTGTCAGCATGCGATTTATTTTTATGCTTCAGCTCACAAAAAATAAATGTACAAATTCCCACTGTACAGTGTTCTTAAATTTATTACGTCACCATCTCATTGATTGCATTTCTGAGCAGTTTTTCAGACCTTTATTAGATTCTTCTCACTCATCACAAGACTGACTGAATTTACCAACTCTGGATTACATCGGAAAACACATTTTCAAATATGTTGAAACCGTCTTAGGACAAGCAATGATCTAGTAATCCTTTAATGACATGACAATATTTTACATCACCTTATGACTAACTGAACACAAAAAATAATTATGATAAATAATTTTCGTTTAATTAACAATCCGGTTGACAGACCACAACTGGTTACAGTGTACAATTATGCAGTTGAAACAATTTACCGGAACTCAGATTACAGAATACATAAATCTTAACTAACTAACTGAACAGACAGCCTGCAATACATGCTTCCACACACATCCATCGTAGATTCCTTACATTGTTGCAAGACTATTTCCGACTCGAGGATCCCAAAGTTTGACCGGCTGCTGAGTGTCTTTGCTTCCGGAAGCAATCAAACCCTTCAGAGGATGCCAATCGACACACTTCACGTCTGCTCCATGTCCTGTTCAAGAAAAGTGCACAACAGTTTAACACCAATCAATAATTTATTAAGTATTCTTTGAGCCTAGATAAGGCAATAAACCAATTATACATCGCCATGTGACCCACTATTAAATGCAACCTGCAGTACCTCAAAGATACATGATGGAATCCGTAAAAATAAAATGTCATGGGATAATAACTGACTAGTGCATGGCTTCTTCCTCTGATAATTCAGAATCTGGACACACCAGTAAAGCACACTGTTTCCTTATGCCTTAACCAAACTGCCATTTAGTTTGCAGCTAAAATCAACATTTTTATTTGAAATTATTCAAAAAAATTTCATATATTCCCATATCAGCATTTTACCGGCGGCAGCATCTGCACATGTCGAATGTGAAGCACTTTAAATCTGCACGGCATTCACGTGGAAGCAACAGCCCACTTATATAACATTGACAAACTATAAAATTCAACATAAAAATAGCATCACATAGTTATGCGACTAGAAATTTACAAAGTAGCATAATTAATTAATTTTTCCTTCACAAAACCGTAGCTTGCTAAAGTTGTAACATATACTTCTAATAAATCTCCAAATGTCAATTAAATTTATCCTTGGAATACTACTGTTAAAAAAATATGAAGTTGACCACCACTCATCAACGTCGTAGATGAGAATGCCATTAAACCAAAAAAGAACTAAAGAAATATTTCAACTAAGCAGTCAACATACCTCTTAGGATTCTCTCTTCTTGATATCTTAGGAAATCCCAGATTCGCACGGTCCCATCATCAGAGCAGGAGGCAAATTTTTGGTCAAGGGGACAAAAACTACAAAACGACAAATTTGGGAATGGTTCTACAAAAATGCCTCTCATTCACTGTCACCGTACGATGACAATTTTACTGACACAGAAAATTCTGCATAGGAATTTTGCTATTTCATGTGGGCCCCGTTTTTCATACATACATTTTTACACTCAACTAATATCAGACAATAACAACATAGTACTATCCATAAACATCCGAATTAGATCAAATTATAGAGCAGTCAACTATTCCTTGAATTTGTATGCACCACAGATAAGTCATGGCTCAAGATTCAGCTTTATCATGTCACTGACGTATGCATGGAGGGGTAAATACAACTTTAAAGGTATTTAGGTAAAGTTAAGTTATATACTATCATGTGATCAATGGATTTCTAGCAGTTAAACCGAACAAATGAACACCTGAGAGAATCTAAAATAGATTTGCATTTTGGGAACATGGGGGTCTTTAGACATAGCTCAGTGCACACTCAATGTGTTAGAAGTAACCCATTTGTAATTTAGGAACTACTCAAAACCATGGTTGTGGGGTTGAAGTACGCTTGACTCAAACTATCACAACCAAAGCACATCAACATCCAGACACTATTTTAACCTCACAGGAGCTTGCAATGGTAGTCATTTGCTATAAAATCCTAGACGATGGAAGGCAGAGTTGAAATCAGATGGCCACTTATTCCTCCAATGCTGATCCTGCATTCAAATTAGTAACCAGGCTAACCATGTCGAAAGAGCTAAGAGTGAGCAGTCAACAGAGAACCTCTCCCATCTGAGCATCAGTGAATTGTTTGTTATAGCACACACTTGATGTGCTTTAATTGAAACCAGGAAGGCTTTCTTGGCATTTTCTGACTAACAATATTATTTAACCTGCTTCTGGCCACTGAAAGTGGCAAAGGCACAATAGAAACATTGTGTAGCTTTAGTGTCACTGTCTTGTCCTGCTTGTCAGTTACGTACCAACAGCACAGAGCCAGTAATTGAAACAAAAGAAGCACAGAACTGTTGGTATCTATTCTGGCAGCAACATTTGCTATTATGAAAGCATCATCACAGTCAAGATGAGCCTATATCAAATTCCACCATGTAGGCAAGAATGTAAAAGCATATGTGTATAACATTCTAGGATTCTCGCAGATGAGAACACAATGTTAAATCTAAAAAACGTGCCACTTTGTGTTACTAACAGAAAACTGTCAAGTTTCTAGTTTCACACTGAACTTCCATCAGTGCACAAAAACCTAGCGGAGAAAGCAACTGTGCGCCTATCAGCGAAATTTCTGCAAAGCAGAGTGAGCAACTAATAAGATATATGCTGCATCTGAACAGGTAAGCATATGTACAGATTGGAATCTTGGGTGGTGGGTAAATGGAGCATTTGCCACTTGATTATAAAGTATACCAGATGACATTATTCAATCAATCGATCAGAGGACTTACATAGCATCTATCCAAGATATCTTCACAGAGGCACTCCCAGTTGAAACTCCGAAGCTAAAACTTGTATTTGCTTGAGGGTGTTGAAGATTCAACAGCATTTTGTGATTTACAGAATTAACTAACACCTGCTTCTAGACAAGGCTTGGAATTTCAAAAGGGCTCTAGAAATCACTCCTAGAAGCAAATCATGTAACAATTTGCTAACAGGCGTTTCTAGACTAATTCGACCCTGCTGAAAACGAAAATCGCTGTTAGCAAGCTGGATTTTTGGCGGTTGCATGGGAAAACAAGATGGCGGACAAAATGGTGGCCTATTACCTCTAATGACCATAAGTGAAGTATTATATGTGATAGGAACATGATTTTAGAGTCTAAAGTAGCATTTTATGGTTCAAGGAATGCGATGGAACTAAAGACACATCTATAACACTTCCTGGAAACCAAGATGGCGGACAAAATGGCGGTCAGAATCTTAAAATTGCTGTAAGTGAAGTCATGTATGTGATGGAAACATGATTTCAGAGTCTTAACTAACATTTTCTGGGTCAGGAAATGCGATGGAACTAAAGACACATATGTGGCACTTCAAAAAAAACAAAATGGCGGCCAAAATGGCGCCCAGAATAAAAAATAGCTACAGGTAAAGTCATGTACGTGATGGAAACACGAGTTAAGATTTTAAATCAACATTTTTGAGGTCAAGGCATAAGATGCAGCTAAAGACTGCACTGTCATGAAACAAAAATGAGGTACAAAATGGCGGTCAAAATAGCGGCCGAAATGTTTTCGAAATTGCTGTAGGTGATGCCATGCATGTGATGGAAACACGATTTAATATTTTAATCGAACTTTCATGGTCAGGTAATGTGATGGAACTAAAGACACACATGTAACACTTCCAGAAAACAAAATGGCGGCCAAAATGGCGACCATAATCTTAAAATAGCTATAGGCAAAGTCATGTATGTGATAGAAAGACGATTTCTGATTTTAAATCAACATTTTTGAGGTCAAGGCATAAGATGCAGCTAAAGACTGCACTGTCATGAAACAAAAATGAGGTACAAAATGGCGGTCAAAATAGCGGCCGAAATGTTTTCGAAATTGCTGTAGGTGATGCCATGCATGTGATGGAAACACGATTTAATATTTTAATCGAACTTTCATGGTCAGGTAATGTGATGGAACTAAAGACACACATGTAACACTTCCAGAAAACAAAATGGCGGCCAAAATGGCGACCATAATCTTAAAATAGCTATAGGCAAAGTCATGTATGTGATAGAAAGACGATTTCTGATTTTAAATCAACATTTTCGGGGTCAAGGCATGCGATGCAAATAAAGGCGAATATGTAACACTGCCAAGAAGCCAAACTGGCTGCCAAACTGGCTGCCCGAATCTTACAATTGCTATAGGTAAAGTCATATGTGTAATTGTATTTTAGTAACGATTTCAGAGTCTAGGGCAATGTTTTCTATGTAAAAGAAAACACAAAGATGCAGCTTTTTCAAGCATTGCTGCAGTCAATGCAATTGCACATTAGAGTGCATGGCAAGTTCGCGCTTCGACAGCAGCACCGCTTAGAGTTACACTTGTCCACTCTGCATGATTTGCAGTAGACAAACTCTAGACACGACTGTGGCACAGGAACAATGCCTACGGGAAGGCTATGCGAGCTCACAAGTTATCTTTTCAAGCTTTATGGCGAATTTTCATGCCTCTTCTAATTGATCACATTAGCGTGAGTGGAGGAAGAGTAGCGGAAGTCTTGAAGGATTTACAAGGCAACGACCCTTCATCTGTTCTTGAACTAATTCGCAATGCTGATGGTGAATCTTCTGAAGGCGAATCTAAGTCTCTAAAGCAACATATTCAAGATTTTGCTGACGCAAGGTCAGAGATCAGTGACAACTTCTCCTTCTGGTGGAGCTATGCACAGATGGTTCAAATTCTTCTAAATTTCACGAGATCAATGCGAGATGGTATCTGGGACTTGTCCCTGTGGAGTCTATCTGCCATGCCGCCTTATTTCGCTAGATATGATCATTTAAACTATCACAAATCTCTCACAATTTACATTGCAGAGATGCACATGTTGCCAAAAGAAATTGAGGACGCATTCCGTGACGGAGATTTCGTCGTTAAGAACAGCAAGAGAAAGTTCAGCCAGGTTGATGCAGACCATGCACAGGAATGGCTAGTTGGCACATGTAAGGAGGCTGGTGGAATAATCGGCATAACCAACGATAATAACACGCTTCAGCGATGGGCATTGTCCTTCCATTGGCGTTCCGATATCCAAAGAAAAACCATGAACATGTTTGACGTGCCGGATAGTGATGAAACATACAAAGAAATGACTGTATCGCGACTGAGAAGGGATCAAGATGATGAAGAATCACTCCTTTGTCTGTTCAACAAAGCCATAACATTGCATCGAGGAACACCACTTTAGAATGCAGTAATGAAAGACATGGCAACAACAGCAATACTCGATTCACTTCTTAATGCAAGAAAACATGGATATGACAAAGTTGAAAAGTTTGTTAATAATAGGCTTCGTAGCGATGAAACTGGAACTGTGCGTGTGAAATTCAGCGATACCTTGAAGAAGAGCAATGCTCCTACATTTCACGACTTGTACAAGACATGTTCCTCAACCAGGAAAAAGAGCACAGACAAAATTGCAAAGGAAGATCGTGATATCATGCAGCGACTTATTGCAGCATATGAAGCTGACCGTCCCGTAGATCTGGCGACAATACTGTGCCATGAACTTCTGTCAAAGCCAGTAGCATTGGTGGATGCCGAAGGCAAAATGAGAACAGGTGATAAATCAACATTGTTGCAGACACTCACTGAAAATATAACATGTCCTGTCAGCATTTCGCTAACAGAAGCATCGCATTTAATTATTGATGGACAAGCTATGGTACAGGCAATAGGGAAACCTTCGAAAGCGAAGACATTTGGTGACCTGGCAGAAACTGTGGTTGCTCATGTGAGGAAACTGTCGAATGACTTCAAGAGGGTCGATGTTGTCTTCGATCGATACTGGGCCTTGTCTGTAAAAAGTGGAACCAGGCAAAAAAGATGTGGGACATTACGACCAATCCGTCGCTGCATAGAGAGTGAAAGTGTTCCGTTGCCGAGCAATTGGCAACGGAACCAAGACGGTGTTCTCGTACCAGTGTGGTCCACCATTGGTCCTGTGCCACAGTCGTGTCTAGAGTTTGTCTACTGCAAATCATGCAGAGTGGACAAGTGTAACTCTAAGCGGTGCTGCTGTCGAAGCGCGAACTTGCCATGTACTCTAATGTGCAATTGCATTGACTGCAGCAATGCTTGAAAAAGCTGCATCTTTGTGTTTTCTTTTACATAGAAAACATTGCCCTAGACTCTGAAATCGTTACTAAAATACAATTACACATACGACTTTACCTATAGCAATTGTAAGATTCGGGCAGCCATTTTGGCAGCCAGTTTGGCTTCTTGGCAGTGTTACATATTCGCCTTTATTTGCATCGCATGCCTTGACCCCGAAAATGTTGATTTAAAATCAGAAATCGTCTTTCTATCACATACATGACTTTGCCTATAGCTATTTTAAGATTATGGCCGCCATTTTGGCCGCCATCTTGTTTTCTGGAAGTGTTACATGTGTGTCTTTAGTTCCATCACATTACCTGACCATGAAAGTTCGATTAAAATATTAAATCGTGTTTCCATCACATGCATGGCATCACCTACAGCAATTTCAAAAACATTTCGGCCGCCATTTTGGCCGCCATTTTGTACCTCATTTTTGTTTCATGACAGTGCAGTCTTTAGCTGCATCTTATGCCTTGACCTCAAAAATGTTGATTTAAAATCTTAACTCGTGTTTCCATCCCGTACATGACTTTACCTGTAGCTATTTTATAATTCTGGGCGCCATTTTGGCCGCCATTTTGTTTTTTTTGAAGTGCCACATATGTGTCTTTAGTTCCATCGCATTTCCTGACCCAGAAAATGTTAGTTAAGACTCTGAAATCATGTTTCCATCACATACATGACTTCACTTACAGCAATTTTAAGATTCTGACCGCCATTTTGTCCGCCATCTTGGTTTCCTGGAAGTGTTATATATGTGTCTTTAGTTCCATCGCATTCCTTGAACCATAAAATGCTACTTTAGACTCTAAAATCATGTTCCTATCACATATAATACTTCACTTATGGTCATTAGAGGTAATAGGCCACCATTTTGTCCGCCATCTTGTTTTCCCATGCAACCGCCAAAAATCCAGCTTGCTAACAGCGATTTTCGTTTTCAGCAGGGTCGAATTAGTCTAGAAACGCCTGTTAGCAAATTGTTACATGATTTGCTTCTAGGAGTGTCATTTTGAGATTCCAAGCCTGGTCTATTCTCTGATGTAGATGGCTTTTGGAAAATTATGAATCGGCCATTTCCAAAGCACACAATCTGCGGCAAGTTCGGACCTGAGGAATTATTCCAATAATAACGTCTATTCCCCTTACTTAATCACACCCACCATCCTGTTCAGCTTCTTCCTGGTATATAGGCCCCTACTAAGCGAGACTTGTCCCTTCTGGAGTGCCTATTGCTCCCTAATCTATAACGGTAAAGCGAGGAATTCCATAATGGGAGATATGAGATGAGTAGAATAAACGTTATTTTAACAAGGGCAGGTTTTCTCCATTTGTAACACACTGATCGGTTTAACAGATGGACTTTATTATTCTTGAACGACAATTGCAACGCAGTTGTGTAATCTCTCGTTAACAGGCATGCACAGCTGTCCTACATAGAGATATCCGTGTTCTATAACACCATCACTCATGGTCCTATATAGGCAGAAAGGAATAATCAAACAGAACTCTTTCTCTTTAACCCTTTACCGACCGAAGTGCTGCAAATGGTTCGGGAAATCCTATACCCTTGGTCGGCAAAAAGGGTTAAAACTGACAGGAGTGGTGTTAAAATTATTTCAACAGATAAGCCCATGCTGACACAATGTCCTTGCTTGCGAACTGCTGTCAGACAGCGCCACGCCTTCGTGGTCTGCCAAGCCCTGCGATAGGTAAAGGGCTCCCTACCACTCTTCATACAAATACCTATGGGTGGCTCTATCTTGTTTTTTTACTGCCCTCAACACTTTTTTGTTCAACCAAGGTTTGGCTGGGAGTATACTCCTGAGTGGGCAACCTTGAAAGGGTGCTATACAAATTTCTGTGATGATAGTAATAATTTTTTCACCTAGCAACTGTAATAGGGGCACAGATGACAATTGACCCAACGACAATGGATCTAGGGTTGGCTTTGTCATCAAACTACCAAAACTAACAGGTATTATAAAACAGCTAACAGTCATCAATGAATAAGCCTAAGTTTAATTTTATCATCCTATCCCAGCAAACACTTTCATCACAAATTTCTTTATCTTTTCAATCAATTATATTATAAATATCTACAACGATCTCATTGGGAAACTAGAACAGTATTCACAACAAAGCTACTGTCTTTTCAATGGCAACTCATTAAAATATATCTTCAGCAATCACTAATAAAAGTCTAATATATGTTAGAAACATAAAGTATCTTTAATGATGATGCTTTTTTCATCAACAAATCACTGGAAGACATAAACAATGAGCAGCAAAAACTAATCATGACGAGCGTAAGAATTCTATTGTACTCTACCGCAGTTGACAATGTTACCAATGAGACTGTCAGAAGGAACATGCTTTCTGGCCAGCGCAACAATGTTGGGCAGATGTCCGAATGGTATTGACAGTGTTTAACGCTTTTTGCTGATGCCCACCTTAGTCCTCGTATCGGGTCTTTGTGCGCCTGGTACATCTTCACGTTGTTCATGTTACTTTGCCAGTACTTAACGTATCCACCGTGATCGGCGGTCAGCATCCACGTGTCGTTGTGGCTCCAAACCATCGCACGAACAGACGTATCGTGAGCCTGTTCAAACATCAACAGCAAGTAACATCAAAAAACCATAGATGTAAAAACCGATAAAATTTTAAAAAAAAACGGGGGAAATCATCGTTTTTTTCAAAAAAATAAAAAAACGAGAAAAAAATGGAAACGGAAAATAATTTGCCTTTGCCACATCTGAAACTTCATTTATTGAAGCTAAAAACCTTGCTTTTGCAATTTTATCTTAATCTGCATATAACACAACTTTATTATAAGGTCAAAATTAATTGGTATTTAAGTAACATTAATCTACCACAGTTATTTTTTCTTATAACTTTGGTTCAATAAGAAATTCAGAAAAATTAAAGGTATTGAAATCTTTTCAAATTTAAATTGTAAACATAAGTCCACAAAATTAATGTTCATGCTGATCGACATAACACAATTAAAATCTAATCAGAAGTAAAGACCACAGATGTGTACTAAATTATATATTGTTCATTTGTACTTGAAATTTTTACTTATAAATATTAATTATAGGACCAGAGGCCCAAGAATTTTATATCAAAATAACTCTTACAAATTTCATTTATTGTATGGACTGACTACATGTATTTCTCAAATGATGACCTTAAACAATAATTACATAATGACACTGTAGCTGGCTGAATCCTTGACAGTATGGTGAAAACGTATGGAACATCAGAAAACAATTAAATTAAGGAAAATAATAATAGAGAGTAAATAAATAAACAAAAGTAACATAATTTTTTTTTTTAAATGATAAAAAACGATGTGAAAAATAAAAACCGAAAAAGCAACGTTTTTGGGAGAATAACAAACGGGGAAAACTTTTTTACAACTACGCAAAAAACTGTGCAAAACAAGCAAACCACGGCCAATAAGCAAAAAGTCAGCTGTGGACAACATAAAATAAAAATGCAGGATGACAATTCCTAGTTTTAAGTGCTGCTTTATAGGCATGCTACTTGCTTCTGGTACAGACTATTTTGGGCAAATGGTAGACTCAAAATGAGTGGAAAATTAGCATAGAGGAGACATGTTGAATGAAGCCAGAATATTATCACATAGGAAAAGACCATGCTCCACAAAGCACTGGTACTAGATAAAGTAATCTGGTCAGCACAGATCATGACGCAAACAAAGCACCAATCTCTCAGCAGAAATTCACAAATTCTCAATTTACTGATCTGCTGCATTACATGGCAAGAAAAACTAAATATCGTTTTCTAAATGAATTATTCTTTAGAACTAATGAAAATAACCACCCTATAACTACACAATACAAACAACATGTGATAATCAGACATACAAGCTGCCGCAAAGGGACCTTGAGCAAGTCCTTCACTCACAATTGCTCAGCGCTTCGGCGTGAAACTCCGATTCAGTGTCTGCGCTGTATTCGGGAGTGCTTCTGAGTAGTAATCTTAAAGGGGCGCTGTAACAAGTGCACATACATACATACATATCTCCGAGCAGACTATTAATGTCTTATAAGTCCCTGACCAAATTATCTAAGCACTATGTGTAGGTTCACAGCCAGCATGCAAAAATGAAGTGCTGCAGAATGTTAGCTATGGTGCCAAAATCAATAATAAAATCTATTAAAATAACAAGTTCCCGTATTGCCCAATTAGAAAACATCTGGCAATAATTTGATGCAACTCCACACTTGTGCTGATTGCTACCTTAAAATATGCATAATCTGGACAATAAAGCAACATTTATTCATATAAATATCGAGAAAACCGCTTTTAAAAAGGTGCTCTAATCAGTGTTACAATCTTATTTACATGCTGCCGCAAAATAAGCATACATACCAAATACCGATTCAGATTTTACCTGTAGAATAGTTTCAAAGCTAAAAGTCAATCCATTCCACAGAGTGAATTCTCCACTGGAAGCTCCCGTAACCAACCGTCGGCCTTCTGGGGTCCACTGAAAATCAGGAAATCATCCAATATTAAAGCCTGGCAGATCATATAAAACTGGCTGCACTAATATAACATTCCGTGGAAATTTAAGGACCAAAATTGAAGTTCAAGTAACATTAAAAACAGACAACTGAGAAGGTTCTACAGTCCAAACTGAGAAGGCACAATGGAGCGCTGCCGACCATTAGGGGCCAAAGCCATGAAGGCGTTGTAACTCTTTCAACCTCTTGGCAGTGCCAGAAATCTGTAGTCAAAAAGTCCTGGTATGGTTGAGGTCATGCAATGTGTCCAAAAATTCAGAGTCTCTTAGCCTTAACCAGAGCTCCAACGCTGATGCATGCATCATACAGCAGCATACTTCCATACTGGTGACATGTACTGCGCAGAGAATATGTATCATCCTCCTTGCATTGTGCGGTTTAACAAGGCGCAAACATATTGGTTTATTGCCACCCTCCAGGTTATAGTGGATGCGCCAAGACTGTCCTTTGAAATTAAATGCACACTGAAAGATAAGAATGCTTGTACCAGATTCAATACCTTATGCTGCTCTAGATTACATCCAAGAGACACTACAAAAATGCTTCTCTGAGTCCTTAGGACTTTGATCAATGACATCTTCTCACCACGAAACACTTAAATCACAGTTGTACAAACGTTTTTTCCGTTTTTTATTTTTTATTTTATTTTTTGCATTTATGACTTAAACTATCCTGAGGCAAAGAACAATCCAAATCTTGGAAGACAATTCAGCTCAAATATCTATTACCGTTCCATGACCAATGACCATGCAGCATTTAATAATGAAACTCACGCTCCTACTTACACAGGTGCAGAAGATAGGACACTTGACTTTGTTCATTGCCACACGTACAGAACGTGTGGCAAGGCTGTTAACCGGATTGCCAAGTAGCATGCCAGGAGGAACCATCTGCAAGCAACAACAACTCAGTCAATAACACAGATAGCATATCATGTATAGCTTTCAATTCAGTGTGCACTGCCAACAATTATACTCAATAAATGAACTTACTGCAAAATATAACAGTGTAGCACGATAGCTGCACAATGCACATAACAATAGTCTAGTAAGAATGACTTGTCTATAGAGATCTGAAATAGAGACTTTACCAAAACAATCCAGAGGCAAGAAGAGAAACCTTGTGAAAACTTTAGGAATAATTGCATGCCATCATAGCGGGATAAAGAATTTTGTGCTAATATTGAGAAATACGTGCATTTAAAAAAAATATGTGCATCGACAAAAACAGATCCATGTATCTGACTAACCATGTGACTATAAATGGCTTCGGGCTGAATTGCTCTCATATCACGTTGATCTCTCTGCCAAATACGATTCTGAAATTTAAAAAAGGCATAAAAATTCCATTATTTATTAAAAAATCACAAATTCTATTATGTATATTAGATTTTTTTATTCAAAAGACTCATACAAGTTCAAATAGAAGTCAAAGACACAGAACTACCTACTAACAGCACTTGGATGTCCTAAGGATACAACTGGCACAATGGCTCAGTGCGCCACATTCAAACTGAAGCCAAACTGAATTCTCTCGTAAAGGAGTTTTTTTAGTAAATTAATTTTTTCCACTTTAGCGATGCATAAAAAGAAAAGCATCACTGGAAGCTGAAGCTGTCTGATGACAATTTACCAATTTGTATGCCTAAACTACTGCGCAAAGCTCCAGTACTTACAGATTAATACCTGCCTCAACCGAAATTAGCATCAGAATTGCATATTTCTCTACAACTGACCAATCTTATTATTCACTCATTCACTAAATTTGCATTTATATAGCCCCTCTTCAAGGGAGCAACTCAGAGTCAGAGGCACTCCTAACCTCTGCGCAGCCAAGTGAAACTGACTTCAGAAGAGAGAAGGACTTTTAAAAAGGGAGCGAAGTGTCAGAGGAAGGCCATACCTGGTTGAGGGTCCGACCACTGAGAAAGCATGGTTCTGCATACTGGAAGTACGTGCAAAAGGGACGGAAAGCAGACTTTGTTTAGTCGAACGAAGGGAGAGAAAATGGTGAGCAATAAGAGTAGGATTACAGAACTCACAATTTCACAAAGGTAGAAGGTCCAAGACCTAACAGGCAGCGCCAGACTAGAGTAGAGATCCTATACTCGATTCACTGCTTGATAGGGAACCAGGGCAGGCCTAAGATTTTAGAAAGGGGAATAGAGTGTCAGAGGAAGGCCAATCCAGATTGAGAAACCACCGAGAAAGCACGGTTCTGCATAGTGGAAGTACGAGCAAAAGGGTTTGAGAGTTCACAAAGGTAGGCAGGAGCAAGGCTTAGCAGGCAGCGCCAGATTAGAGTAGAGATCCTATACTCGATTAGCTGCCTGACAGGGAGCCAGCGCTTAAGCATGCTAGAAGTGGCTTGCTACCAATACTGATATATAAATTGTCACAATTACAATACAATTATCTCTGGATGGCACTGCTCAGTGCTCACCAGCCAAATGAATCAATTCATTAACAACAAGTTCATCTGCATCACATATAATCCTCAAAAACTAGAAGCAGACCTCACTGGCATGCCACACCTGCGCATAGAACCCAACCGACTCAGAATACTTGGTCTGTGTCGCATTGAAGACCAGGATAAAAAGTGAATATACCATGCGCATGGTCATGCTCGTTTGTTATTAAATAAAGTTCGGCACAGACAAGTCCAATTAATTTTACACTCAGTCTGACCATTGGACTTGTTGACTCATTTCTGAAGACACATTAATTAACCCTTTAACAACCAGCATGTACCAAAATGCATGTAAAACATGTGTAGCTGGTCGTTGAAGAGTTAAGGAAGTGTACAACGATACTTGGTCAATAAAAAATTCTGGATTGGAACCGAAACTATTTAAACATAATTTCATAAACACTGATTCTCAACAAAACTTAAAAATAAAGAATACAGACGTATAAAAAACTTACTTGAATCCAGTTGGCAACAGATGAATTATAATCGACGGTTCTTCGAATTGCCGTTTTACTTCTCATTCTTCTTCCGTCAAACGAAGAACCTGTTGCCTGTCCGCCACTCGAAGTGGCAGTGCCAGTGGCGCCTGCAGCACTTGAAGTTGACGCTGCAGCACTGGAAGCCAGCGGCTTTGGCGGCGCTGATGTTGCTGGCGAGACTGGTTGAGCCGGCAGTCCTGGATCCATCGCAGCTGATGACGCAATGTTCGATGGAGGGAAAAATGGGTGATGAGGAGGAGGAAGGCTGGCATGGAATCCCTGTATGCTGATCTGAACTGCCATGACCAACGATGCCTTCACAACCAGGTTTGATTAGGTCAACTGTCAAGACACTCTGGAGATCAGATCAATATAAATTGTCCTTGTAACGAATATTTGAGTAGAGCACAGAAAATGTAACAAATAGACATTCAGCAATAGACATTCAATAACAGACATTCAACAATAGACATTCAATAACAGACATTCAATAACAGACATTCAACAATAGACATTCAACAATAGACAATCAACAATAGACACTCAATAACAGACATTCAATAACAGACATTCAACAATAGACATTCAACAATAGACATCCAATAATAGACATTCAACAGTAGGCATTCAACAATAGACATTCAACAATAGATGCCCATTCTCAGTCAAAGAGTATCTACAGTTATACAGAAGATACATCCTCACCGATTGTTGACAATGTAGAACTCTTGGTTGATCAAAAAAGATAAATGGTAGACACTATTTATCTACCATTTCTCTCGGTCACACTTTTGGCAAAAACTAGTTTACACATTGTATTTTGAATTACTTAACTCAATCACTAATTCCTGATGCAGGACAACAGACTTTAACCCTTAGTGTTTGACACTCCCTCAGGCACATATAATCGCCACTCTTAATGAACTATGAGCTCTGCATTTTCGACAATCGGTGAGGATAAATCTTCTGCAGCAAAAGATTCTGCCGCGCAAGCAAATCTTTCACGGTCAAAATTTTTGCACATGCATAAACGAAAGATTATGGTGAAAACTTCAATCGTGCATGCAAATTGAAAAACGATGTGTGTTGTTCAAAACATACTTGAAATGGCTTCAATATTTTTGGGACAATAAACAATCACTTATTTCTCTATCAAACGACGTTGTGAGGTCGGACAGGGTGAGATCAGGCATTGTGAGGATGGGTTGTGGTCAGAGAGTTCAACCACACTTGTAATTTCTGCATGCACTGCACAGTGGAGTATTGCACCGCAAAAGCTCCACGCGATATCTTATAAATATTCAGATTAGTGGCACATTGCTAGGGGGATCGACCATAATCCCCGAAACCAGAAAACACTGAAAATACGCAAAAGCTCGATCTCTCGAAAAGAGTTCTATATATAGAGACAGAATTCTCGAAAACTTTTGAGTTCACTTAGCCTAAATACATGACATAATGGGTCTATAAGCATTGCTGATAACATAGTTCAGCTTTTTAAAAATCATTACGTTGTGTGCGCTACACTTAAAAAATCGATTTCTAGTATCCGACCGATATATTCGATTCGGAATCGCCGAATCAGGTTTCGAGGATTCGGATTGCACCCCATTGTTAGTGCCAGATGCACTATTAACCAATAACGTAAATAACACGCACGCTGATTAAAGTACCTGCACCTTCGTCGAATCATGTAAAGTGTTATTAATACTACCGTCACTGTTGAGGTAAAATAACCAAACGACTAGGGCTCATAACTTCATGACAACAAGCAGACAGGAATAAAAGCAAGCACGTTCCTCGTAGTCCGATGTTAACAGCAACTCCATATGTACTACGTTTTGCTAGATCTATTTAATAACTACGTATTTTAACAAATGCGTAACTATACAAATATACAAATTATCAACTCACTGTTCTATGATTAAAAAGTTTTAAGGGTTCCACAGTACAAATTGAAAAAGAATTAATTAAATGCAATAATTACAAAAGTAGCTAGCCATCTTGGTTTCAACTTCCGGAAATTACCGAGGAATAGCGAAAACAAATTTCTTTCAATCGACTTTTACGGCTTGAAAAATTACATAAAATGCCAAAAATATTATTGCTATTTAGAAAGACTCAGTTTTAACACATGGCTAACTTTTATTTAAAATTTAAATTTTAAGCAATAAATTTTGCTAGATCTGCGGTATTAATAACCATAGATAAAGGTTTTAAGTAATCAAAGATTTTACCAGAGAGGAAACTTAAAATGTCTCTGGTAAAATCTTTGGTATAGATCAGGTCATTGGTATAGATACTGTGGTAACACCACAGCCATAAACGAATTTTGCCAGCCTATGGTTTTGCTAATTAGACCCAGTGCAAGAACTAACATCAAAGTTGCTAATATAAAATCCTTGGGCAAAATTAGGCCTAGTGTCTGGGCCTAGTTATTTACAGGGACGACGAGGTCTGCATGGAGGTTAGGTGAAAATTTGCACACACAGAATACAAATATCGATTTATAGAAGGCAAAGATAGGCCATCACGTAACATAGCTGCTTTTATTTCCAACTTTCACTTCTCCCTGACTAATACAGGGCTAAATAAATGTTATGTACCTGCGCTATAAAATTTTCACGTGAGAGAATCGCTGACTCGCTTCTGATTGGCTGCTCTGCTAATAGCGGAAAAAAGAGCGACGAACAAGATCGCATTGGGAGTTTTAAATTTATTATTGTTTTGAGATGTATATTCGTTTTATTCAATAAACAACAGACAGAACGCTGTAGGTTTACATTAACAGTATGGCTGCTTAAAGCTTATGGTCAAAATAGTTAGTACATGTTTTTGAATAACATTCTTGGGATAAAGTTTAACGAGTCTTTATTGGGGAGGATGAAATTGTGAGCCCTTTCCCTAAAGTTATATAATGGATCACGTTGTAGTGGAAAGAGGTTACGGAGGACATGAAGTTCGTTTCCCAGAACAGCTTTGAAAAGCACCTTATCAGCCTCTTGAGCTAAAGTTTCTGAAAAGATATTATGAAAAGATCAGTTGAGTCTGCGGTATAAAGGTCGGTTTTATTAGTATAAGTTTATCAACTAGCTCGCTTAGCTACATCGGTTAGAGCGTCTGTACGCGACTCTGTGGAAAAGAGCATGCGGGCCGCGGTTCACTTCCCGAAGGTGGCTATTTCAGAGATTCAGAAATCTCGGCGTGGCGACACTAATCATCTTTGAAATGGCAATGTTGTTAAACATGTAAGTTTCTCCTTTAGGTTAAAAGGAACACAGCTATGGAACTTCACAAATATATAATACTAGTCTAACGGAGTAACCTTCATTGTAAGCTTTTAGAGACTATTAGTGTTAAGTAGGGTTACCATAAGTGCTCAAATGAAAAAGAGGACACACAAAATGTTCATCCGGTTACCCTATTGGGCTTTCAGTGCGTCTGTAAATATACACTTAGGCCTAGGTTTCGGCATTTTAATTTAATTTATTTAATTTGAAAAATTAATCGGTTATTGTGACTAACCGCTCGGTAGGAAGTAAACAGTATGGCGGTCACAGATACACGCAAAATAGAGCGGCCTCAACTCCAGCGATCGATAGCCCAATTTTCCGCTTAATAGTCAATGGTGCAATAAGACAGCAGGCAAAAATAAGTAAGTAAGTAAAAGTCCAGCTTTTCAATTGCATCAGCTGTTTTATGAATCCAACTTCTGTTTCAATAATGATTATTTTCATCAATCCAACTCCAATTTAATCGGAAACATTTTAATCAATCCAGCTCCTATTTAATTAACAAGATCCTTATCCATCCAGCTCTAATTTAATCAAGAACATTTTCATCAATCCTGCTCCAATCTAAGCTATAATATTTTTATTAACCCAGCTTCTGTTTCTCGCTTGTTATTTTCGTCAACCCAGCTTCTATTTCAAATATAAGAATACCATCAGCTTCCATTACTTAAGCGTTTTTTCATCAATCCGACTTCTATTTCAGATCTAGAAATACCTTCATCACTTACTTACTTACTTCACACAACATCACTGACTGAAGCGGGACCCCAATGTTTCGCGCGGAAACATTGGGCTATCGATCGCCGGAGTTGAGGCCGCTCTATTTTGCGTGTATCTGTGACCGCCATACTGTTTACTTCCTACCGAGCGGTTAGTCACAATAACCAATTAATCATTTTATTTACAATTATCATTGTGTAACTCGCGTTATATTGCGCCTGGTTTACAAAAAAACCGCTTCAGGAACTGGAAGTCCAATTGTAACCATAGCATTGAACCAAAATATCGCTTGAACGCGTGTTTAGTTCACGGAAGGGAATAGTATAACACTGAAAAGTAAGTAAGTAAGATCGATCGGGAACGGACAGGAAAAAACCCTGACAAAAGTCGTATTTCTAGAAAGCCGCCCGGACAGGGGCCTAAAAAGAGGATATGTCCGGGGAAACCTGGACGTATGGTAACCCTAGTGTTAAGTTACCGAACCTGTTGTAGCCGAACTGCGTGTCGTGCGAAGCAGGCCGTATTTCGTATAACTTGTACATGTAATCGTTCTGCGGTTTGTCAGATTGAATGTCAATAAACGAAGATTATTATTAAAAGGCACATTAGCGAAACTATAGTATCCGGGACCACTTAAAATAGGTTGAATTTGTGTGTTGTATTACGGCGCCAAGTAAATTGCTTTATTACTTTTGCCACCACCAAGAAACTTCTTGGTTGTGGTAAAAGTAATTAAAACAATTAAAGACAATTCAGGCAGCAATAAGGTAACTTAAAGAATAATAATAATACTAATATGAGAATTTATTTGGCGCCGTAATACAGCACACAAATTACGATTTCTCTGCGTGTGTATTATAATTACGGATAGTCCATAAGAGATTATTTTCTGCCTATGTTGGCACTTTTGGCGCCATATACGAGGCTTGTGTACTTATAGAACTCTTGTTGAGACGCCCTTATAACAGCATGTGATGTATTATGCATTTAAAAACACGGACTATGAGGCAGGCAAAAGTGTTCACAACACCTTGCTTTTGCAGGCAAAGATGCATTATCTTGACAGGCAAAAAGTTCACATATCCTTGCTTTTGCAGGCAAAGATGCATTATCTTGACAGGCAAAAAGTTCACATATCCTTGCTTTTGCAGGCAAAGGTGCATTATCTTGACAGGCAAAAAGTTTACATCTCCTTGCTTTTGCGGGCAAAGGTGCATTCTCTTGACAGGCAATTTAGTTCACATCTCATTTCCGTTACAGGCATAGGTGCATATCTTGCAACTTTTCGACAGTGCCTGTTATAAAAACATTTTTTGCAAATTAATTTATTACTGCAGTCCTATAATTTTGCTTTCAGGTTGTAGAGTGCTGTCTACAGTTATTTAAAATGTGTTTACAATTGTGTTGCTGCCAATTGCTGAATTATGCAAGAGGTGCAAACTTTCAAATTTGAATATCTTTTAGTGCTGAAAACCTGAGATGTGCACCTTTGCTTCTAAGCCCTCGATATGACAGTTAAATATGCAGTAAATAGAAACGAGAAAGTAACACGATTTGGAAATGCGACGTTTAATATAATTGAACGATTGTAGACTAAATGTTCCGAAATAATTTAAAGAATAGTCCTGCTTCGATTGATTACTTACTTACTGACTGCTTTGCATTGTGGGATGCAGGTGATAAGTTGCTGCGCTCTATTTTAGTGCAGTCATTGGCAACCATGTTGTTTTGTATACGAGCACACAGTCTTTGGGATTACTGATATGTCTTGAGTCGTGACCTGAAAGAATGGCCATTAAGTCTGATGAGCGAATTATTGGCGACACTGAGAGGTGATTGTCCAAACACGATCTTAACTTTTATCTTGCCACTTACTTTCTCATTGCTCTCTCTCTCTCTGTCCTCTACTAATAATCTCCCTTGTTTCCTCACTCAGTACAATGCAATTGCTTTGTTCTCATATATTAGCATCATGACTCAGGCATTACTCTCATGTTTGGAATTGTCTTATGTAGGATGGATCGAGTTCTCTGTCGATGGCAGCACAGAAAGGTCACATAGAGGTCGTTTGAAGTCTTCTCAGCATTTGCCAGAATTTAGAATCTTACTGGTAAGTAACACCATCTTTACATGTGCCGGTTATTAATTTAACTCGTCTGATGGATTACCTTCACTTTCTGGATGGCAGACATTTTTTCAAGTTTAGAAACGTGTTTCCTAGAAGTACTTAAATGTTTATTGAAGTATTTTCGTGCAAGTACATGACCTTTTGTATAGTATATCCTCTGATTCAGTGTCTGTGCTGTAGTCAGGACCGCTTCTGAGTAGGAATCTTGAAGGGCGCTATGACAAGTGCACATACATACATACGTACTATATATGCATATGTGACCAACCACGGCAATATCAGGCTTTAGTCGTAAGAAATCAAAATTTACTGTATTCTCCCATGATATTCTACTCTGTGAGGCCCTTCAAATGACGTATTACTTATTTATTTATTTATGATGTTCCTAACTGGAGTTGTGAACTTTTAAAGTTTACTAGTGACAGAAACAACATATGGAGAAAAACGCGTTCATAAGCCGTCACGTTATGCGCTTGTCAACCCGAAGGCTGTTTTATGGTCCCTATTATTCATTATCCGTTCTAGGTACATATATTTTCTACCAATCCCAAGTATAGTTCGTTATGTAGAGCAGATCTTGGCTTTTCTAAACATATATAACATTTATGGGTTCCCACGAGGTGACTGTTAATGTTACCCTTTGAAAACTGGTTAAAATCATGTTTTACGCGAATTTTGTTGTGCGCAATGCTCTTTAAAACTCGCGATCTTCTACGAGAAACAATTAATTTAATGGGTATATTTTACACTTATGCTGTTGTAGAGATATTTTGACGGTTTTGATTGAAACGAAATTTGCATTTTGGAGTCAAAATTCAAAGTTTTTGTCTTGTTGCTCGTAAATTAGTGTTCCAACAATCGCTTGGTTTTGGTATAGCTGGTCACATATGTGGTGCCATACACCAAAACCAGCATTAAGTCGGAGATTACACATCAGAGATATTAGAGAAATAGTATGTTTGTGATTTGTTTTTGTTTTTTTACAAAATTTAATCAAACAAATTTTGTTGGAAATTTTTAAAAACTTTTTTCAAAAGACAAGTTTGAGCTAAGCTATTTTTAATGCTCTTGATATTCTACTTATTATTTTTAATTAATTAAATAAAATAATTAATTTAATTGGATCACTTTTTCCTTATATCTTTGGCTAGAATTAAGCTAGAGCAATGATTTTTGTGTCATTTTGATGCATGAGACAAGGCCTTTGAAATGATGCATCAAACGCAATATGTTTGAAAATCACCTTAATGCTAGATTTTGTAAACAGTAAAACTGATTATTATTTTGAAACTCATAATCGGATTTCCAATTATCATTTAACGTCCCTAGTTTTATCCCAAAAAATTCGGAGTGTGCCTAAATATCTCACGAGCAATATAACAAGTGCTCTTATATGACAGTACTAACTGCTTGTTTCCATGAGATATACGATCTTGGTGTGCACGTAAGTGCCTAAAGTTAAATGCCACATCAATTCCATTTTATTCATATTTAACTTTTAATAAAACAGAATTGATATGGTTTGGTCATTGAGAACTGTCACATTGTGACTTGAAGAGTCGACCCTAGGCAGCTAAATGAAATTTTCTATCTAGCCTTCTAATGCAGTTCATGATCTTGGTGTTCTTCATGTAGTAAAATCTAATCATTTAAACTTCTGAATTAATGTTTTAAAATCTGAACTTATAGCTCATCTTTTCTTTAAGTACTTTGTCTAGTCAAATTCATTGTGATGCATTCTTTGAATAAGGTTTTCTTTTATTTAGGCATGTTAGATGTACATGTGCTTTGCATTAAATTGCCGGTTATAAGCAATAACGTTTCATTGCTAATGAACATATTATTGTAGATGATTACACATGACCAGATGCTGATTCTTCTTGACAAGATGTCTTCTATATCATTGACTTGTCTGAGATGACTTGCTCGACCAAAATGAATGGCCAGCCAATTCACACACATCAGTAAACCAACGACGTCTCTCTGCTGGACATTTCAACAGAACAACACATCGTCTAACAAAGCACCGCCAATACACAGAGCATGAGAAGAGTGAGATTTATTTTGTTTAACTTCTGCATCTAATTTTTAGTCACTCGTTTCATTCATGATTTTTCTATAGCACCTCTACCAGGAGAATACTCCAAGGCACTCATCATCATCATCACTGGTTTAACATCTATTATTTTCTTGCTGGCATGGTTTGGACTATCTCCCCATATTAAATTCTCCATCTCTGTCCCCTAACCCAACTGACTCGTATCTATCCCCCAAGAACTCCTTCCATGCTCCCACAATCATATCCCCATCGTTATTGATTTGGTGAGACTGATGTTTAACTCTTTTATGACAATGGCTCAGGCTATAATAAGAATCAATTCTTACACTGTGCTTGGAGAATTGCCGTAATGCCGTTGGACTTCACTGATCTGTAGCGCTGAATTTCTTAACTGGGAAAGACCAGATCTGTCCAAGGCCTCTCTTTCTCTCTCTCTCTCTCTTTCCTTCTTTCTTTCTGTCTTTCTCTCGTGCTTAGTCTTCTCCAGCAAGCATTCAGCATCATCAGCTATCATGTTCTGAAATTGAAAGTGTGGTGAATGGAAGAACTGCTGTGAAATGTAAATCAACTCATTGGCACTGTTTTCTAGCCGGAGATTGGTAAAATTATCTAAGGTCATTCTATGGGCAATTCCTGGCATTGAAAAGTATTGTCATTTTAGGTGTTTGAAGTCTTTTAATTTCGTTCTTCATGAATATTTTGTCATTTAAATTTGCTCTGTTGCTTTGCTACAAGTCATTAATTGGCCAGTTAGAATTTATTTACACTAACATTTGTTCATTCCTATGATCGCATGTCGATAGTTTACAATTGATATTTTTATTAATATAAATAACTTTTTATTTGTGTTAGATTTGATCCTCACACCCAGCGATTGTATTCACAAGAATTAATTCCGGACACAAAGGAGATGGATATCAAGCTGTTTACTGGCAATGGCAGGTTACCACAGGAACCTCCACCACCTTTGACATATTCTCAGCTGGACCTGGCTGTGCTGGACAAAGACCGACAGTCTTATCTGTACAACAAAGTTGGACAACATGTTGTGTGAGTGGCAAGATGTGATGTGCCGACATCCTAAATTGCAGGAGTTCATTTCAGTTATGCCACCCTTTGTGTCAATGTCAAAATAAAGGCCAATTGAGGACGATGGTGAGAGCGTGTCTGGCTGGCAAAACTGAAAACCAGCCCGCTCCCGAAAGACCGTTGGCAGTACCGCATACATCTTTGTCGTGATCAAGAAAGAGCCACGGGCTGTCCGAGTTGACAATGTTCACATCCTGCAATAGGTTGGAGACATTGTCAGTATTGAGGGAGAGGTCCTGTAAAAGGTCATCGAAGAGGTTGCGGAAGACAATGGCATCTGTAAGGCTTAAGATGTCATCCACAGTTGTTGCGAAAGACATTCTACACTTGGCCGTCAAGAAGAACGAGACTGTTTCGAAATGACTTACTTGTGTTAAGACCATTGTAAAGTTTTTTGTGCTCTTCCATACTCATATAATGTATAATTTGTATCAAATTGACTATTTGATCTTTTGTGTAGTGTTGTAAAGGCGGCCTGTGCAACACTGCACAAAAGATCAAATGGTGCTGTCCTGAGAATGCTATGTTGCTATTTTTCTGTTTTCTCTTGATACCGTGCTTATATATTTGGTGATTGATATGGTTTTAGCCCAGCTATACGTTATCCCTCAGCATTTAAAAATAAGGTTTTGCTGCTGGCGTTTTGCACTGCGTCAGGGTTGCCAAGAGGGGTGGGGGTGTCACGAAATAGAGTATCCCCCGTATTAATTGTATCCCCCCAAAATTAAAAAAGTCGAAAAAACCGCTTCCGCGTGCAGTTTTTTTGCAAATTAATTTTTATCTGCTTTGTTTTGAACAATGACACTAGCAAGTATGTTTATTCCGACTAGATCATTTGTTTTGCCCTGTTTTTAGAGCACTTAAAACATTTAAAACACTTAAAAACACTCAGAGTCACTAAATAAATTCGAGTTGCCTTTATCTGAGCATTGCCTAGGACACTTAAAACAATTAGAGTCACTTTAAATTTTGATTACGGCATAAATATTTTTATTATGCGCATTTTTCAAAAAAGGGGATAAATTGGTTTATCCCCCCGGATAGTATAGACCGGTTAATTCCATCCGGGCGGATAGATTAATTCACCCCCCCGGATAGCTTTCAGGGGGGATACTCCGTTTCATGACAGGGGCAAATGCCTAAGTCCCGAGTTAGGGAGTTTTATACACAAAGTCTATGATGTAAACTGTTTTAACTATAATATTGCAGAGAATTAACTATTAATAATTTTAAACTCCCTACTTTACAACTAAATAAGATCATAATGTTTGACATAAATATAAAATCGTAGGTCGTACCTGCTCTTTTTTATTTCCATTAATTTCTTTAACAAATTTATCCGCAGATGTTGATTACCATACTCCTATTCATACGTGCATATAGATAAGCTTCACTGAAGTTAATTTAGTTAGTCATCCATGAGTCATTCAATTTACTCTGTTTATTTTCATTAACCATATTTGCTAGCTGAGATCTATTACCCGTTCTGACGAAATTGAATTCTAATAACGTAAGAGGCAGGGGTTTTGTAGGAGGCAAGTGCCCCCACTCCTAATTTCGGGCGTTTCAGTTTTACGAGCATGTAAACCCTGTGAAAATATGTAGCTGTGCTTCAATGCTCATTTGCACACATGTCGCAGAGCTCCTGCCCGTATATCGAGTTAGTTGCTATACTAGCTCACAACTACAAAGAACAAGTATAGTGCCATAACCATTGTGTAAAAATGGAAGAAAAACCGCAATTTCACGAGAAAAATAAGGCGCGTCGTATGCCGAGGCCGAGAAAAATAAGGCGCGTCGTATGCCGAGGCCGAGAAAAATAAGGCGCTTTAAATGCCGAGGCCGAGAAAAATAAGGCGCCTTATGTGCCGAGGCCGAGAAAAATAAGGCGCGTCATATGCCGAGGCCGAGAAAAATAAGTCGCATGCCGAGGCCGAGAAAAATAAGGCGCTTTAAATGCCGAGGCCGAGAAAAATAAGGCGCCTTATGTGCCGAGGCCGAGAAAAATAAGGCGCGTTATATGCCGAGGCCGAGAAAAATAAGGCGCCTTATGTGCCGAGGCCGAGAAAAATAAGGCGCGTCATATGTCGAGGCCGAGAAAAATAAGGCGCGTCGTATGCCGAGGCCGAGAAAAATAAGGCGCGTCGTATGCCGAGGCCGAGAAAAATAAGGCGCGTTGTATGCCGAGGCCGAGAAAAATAAGGCGCCTTATGTGCCGAGGCCGAGAAAAATAAGGCGCGTCATATGCCGAGGCCGAGAAAAATAAGGCGCGTCATATGCCGAGGCCGAGAAAAATAAGGCGCGTTATATGCCGAGGCCGAGAAAAATAAGGCGCGTCATATGCCGAGGCCGAGAAAAATAAGGCGCGTCGTATGCCGAGGCCGATAAAAATAAGGCGCTTTAAATGCCGAGGACGAGAAAAATAAGGCGCCTTATGTGCCGAGGCCGAGAAAAATAAGGCGCGTTATATGCCGAGGCCGAGAAAAATAAGGCGCCTTATGTGCCGAGGCCGAGAAAAATAAGGCGCGTCATATGCCGAGGCCGAGAAAAATAAGGCGCGTCGTATGCCGAGGCCGAGAAAAATAAGGTGCGTTATATGCCGAGGCCGAGAAAAATAAGGCGCCTTATGTGCCGAGGCCGAGAAAAATAAGGCGCGTCATATGCCGAGGCCGAGAAAAATAAGGCGCGTTATATGCCGAGGCCGAGAAAAATAAGGCGCTTTAAATGCCGAGGCCGAGAAAAATAAGGCGCTTTATACGCCGAGGCCGAGAAAAATAAGGCGCTTTGTACGCCGAGGCCGAGAAAAATAAGGCGCTTTGTACGCCGAGGCCGAGAAAAATAAGGCGCTTTATGCGCCGAGGCCGAGAAAAATAAGGCGCTTTATACGCCGAGGCCGAGAAAAATAAGGCGCGTCGTATGCCGAGGCCGAGAAAAATAAGGCGCGTTATATGCCGAGGCCGAGAAAAATAAGGCGCCTTATGTGCCGAGGCCGAGAAAAATAAGGCGCGTCATATGCCGAGGCCGAGAAAAATAAGGCGCGTTATATGCCGAGGCCGAGAAAAATAAGGCGCCTTATGTGCCGAGGCCGAGAAAAATAAGGCGCGTCATATGCCGAGGCCGAGAAAAATAAGGCGCGTTATATGATGAGGCCGAGAAAAATAAGGCGCTTTAAATGCCGAGGCCGAGAAAAATAAGGCGCTTTATACGCCGAGGCCGAGAAAAATAAGGCGCTTTAAATGCCGAGGCCGAGAAAAATAAGGCGCTTTATACGCCGAGGCCGAGAAAAATAAGGCGCTTTGTACGCCGAGGCCGAGAAAAATAAGGCGCTTTGTACGCCGAGGCCGAGAAAAATAAGGCGCTTTATGCGCCGAGGCCGAGAAAAATAAGGCGCTTTGTACGCCGAGGCCGAGAAAAATAAGGCGCTTTGTACGCCGAGGCCGAGAAAAATAAGGCGCTTTATACGCCGAGGCCGAGAAAAATAAGGCGCTTTATACGCCGAGGCCGAGAAAAATAAGGCGCGTCATATGCCGAGGCCGAGAAAAATAAGGCGCGTCATATGCCGAGGCCGAGAAAAATAAGGCGCGTTATATGCCGAGGCCGAGAAAAATAAGGCGCTTTAAATGCCGAGGCCGAGAAAAATAAGGCGCTTTATACGCCGAGGCCGAGAAAAATAAGGCGCTTTGTACGCCGAGGCCGAGAAAAATAAGGCGCTTTGTACGCCGAGGCCGAGAAAAATAAGGCGCTTTATGCGCCGAGGCCGAGAAAAATAAGGCGCTTTATACGCCGAGGCCGAGAAAAATAAGGCGCGTCGTATGCCGAGGCCGAGAAAAATAAGGCGCGTTATATGCCGAGGCCGAGAAAAATAAGGCGCCTTATGTGCCGAGGCCGAGAAAAATAAGGCGCGTCATATGCCGAGGCCGAGAAAAATAAGGCGCGTTATATGCCGAGGCCGAGAAAAATAAGGCGCCTTATGTGCCGAGGCCGAGAAAAATAAGGCGCGTCATATGCCGAGGCCGAGAAAAATAAGGCGCGTTATATGATGAGGCCGAGAAAAATAAGGCGCTTTAAATGCCGAGGCCGAGAAAAATAAGGCGCTTTATACGCCGAGGCCGAGAAAAATAAGGCGCTTTAAATGCCGAGGCCGAGAAAAATAAGGCGCTTTATACGCCGAGGCCGAGAAAAATAAGGCGCTTTGTACGCCGAGGCCGAGAAAAATAAGGCGCTTTGTACGCCGAGGCCGAGAAAAATAAGGCGCTTTATGCGCCGAGGCCGAGAAAAATAAGGCGCTTTGTACGCCGAGGCCGAGAAAAATAAGGCGCTTTGTACGCCGAGGCCGAGAAAAATAAGGCGCTTTATACGCCGAGGCCGAGAAAAATAAGGCGCTTTATACGCCGAGGCCGAGAAAAATAAGGCGCTTTATACGCCGAGGCCGAGAAAAATAAGGCGCGTTATATGCCGAGGCCGAGAAAAATAAGGCGCCTTATGTGCCGAGGCCGAGAAAAATAAGGCGCGTCATATGTCGAGGCCGAGAAAAATAAGGCGCGTCGTATGCCGAGGCCGAGAAAAATAAGGCGCGTCGTATGCCGAGGCCGAGAAAAATAAGGCGCGTTGTATGCCGAGGCCGAGAAAAATAAGGCGCCTTATGTGCCGAGGCCGAGAAAAATAAGGCGCGTCATATGCCGAGGCCGAGAAAAATAAGGCGCGTCATATGCCGAGGCCGAGAAAAATAAGGCGCGTTATATGCCGAGGCCGAGAAAAATAAGGCGCTCCATATGCCGAGGCCGAGAAAAATAAGGCGCGTCATATGCCGAGGCCGAGAAAAATAAGGCGCGTCGTATGCCGAGGCCGAGAAAAATAAGGCGCTTTAAATGCCGAGGACGAGAAAAATAAGGCGCCTTATGTGCCGAGGCCGAGAAAAATAAGGCGCGTTATATGCCGAGGCCGAGAAAAATAAGGCGCCTTATGTGCCGAGGCCGAGAAAAATAAGGCGCGTCATATGCCGAGGCCGAGAAAAATAAGGCGCGTCGTATGCCGAGGCCGAGAAAAATAAGGTGCGTTATATGCCGAGGCCGAGAAAAATAAGGCGCCTTATGTGCCGAGGCCGAGAAAAATAAGGCGCGTCATATGCCGAGGCCGAGAAAAATAAGGCGCGTTATATGCCGAGGCCGAGAAAAATAAGGCGCTTTAAATGCCGAGGCCGAGAAAAATAAGGCGCTTTATACGCCGAGGCCGAGAAAAATAAGGCGCTTTGTACGCCGAGGCCGAGAAAAATAAGGCGCTTTGTACGCCGAGGCCGAGAAAAATAAGGCGCTTTATGCGCCGAGGCCGAGAAAAATAAGGCGCTTTATACGCCGAGGCCGAGAAAAATAAGGCGCGTCGTATGCCGAGGCCGAGAAAAATAAGGCGCTTTGTGTGCCGAGGCCGAGAAAAATAAGGCGCGTCGTATGCCGAGGCCGAGAAAAATAAGGCGCGTTATATGCCGAGGCCGAGAAAAATAAGGCGCCTTATGTGCCGAGGCCGAGAAAAATAAGGCGCGTCATATGCCGAGGCCGAGAAAAATAAGGCGCGTTATATGATGAGGCCGAGAAAAATAAGGCGCTTTAAATGCCGAGGCCGAGAAAAATAAGGCGCTTTAAATGCCGAGGCCGAGAAAAATAAGGCGCTTTATACGCCGAGGCCGAGAAAAATAAGGCGCTTTGTACGCCGAGGCCGAGAAAAATAAGGCGCTTTGTACGCCGAGGCCGAGAAAAATAAGGCGCTTTATGCGCCGAGGCCGAGAAAAATAAGGCGCTTTGTACGCCGAGGCCGAGAAAAATAAGGCGCTTTGTACGCCGAGGCCGAGAAAAATAAGGCGCTTTATACGCCGAGGCCGAGAAAAATAAGGCGCTTTATACGCCGAGGCCGAGAAAAATAAGGCGCTTTATACGCCGAGGCCGAGAAAAATAAGGCGCGTCGTATGCCGAGGCCGAGAAAAATAAGGCGCTTTGTACGCCGAGGTCGAGAAAAATAAGGCGCTTTGTACGCCGAGGCCGAGAAAAATAAGGCGCTTTGTACGCCGAGGCCGAGAAAAATAAGGCGCTTTGTACGCCGAGGCCGAGAAAAATAAGGCGCTTTGTACGCCGAGGCCTAGAAAAATAAGGCGCTTTATATGCCGAGGCCGAGAAAAATAAGGCGCGTCGTATGCCGAGGCCGAGAAAAATAAGGCGTGATATATGCCGAGGCCGAGAAAAATAAGGCGCTTTGTACGCCGAGGCCGAGAAAAATAAGGCGCTTTGTACGCCGAGGCCGAGAAAAATAAGGCGCTTTATGCGCCGAGGCCGAGAAAAATAAGGCGCTTTATACGCCGAGGCCGAGAAAAATAAGGCGCGTCGTATGCCGAGGCCGAGAAAAATAAGGCGCTTTGTGTGCCGAGGCCGAGAAAAATAAGGCGCGTCGTATGCCGAGGCCGAGAAAAATAAGGCGCGTTATATGCCGAGGCCGAGAAAAATAAGGCGCCTTATGTGCCGAGGCCGAGAAAAATAAGGCGCGTCATATGCCGAGGCCGAGAACAATAAGGCGCGTTATATGCCGAGGCCGAGAAAAATAAGGCGCTTTAAATGCCGAGGCCGAGAAAAATAAGGCGCTTTATACGCCGAGGCCGAGAAAAATAAGGCGCTTTAAATGCCGAGGCCGAGAAAAATAAGGCGCTTTATACGCCGAGGCCGAGAAAAATAAGGCGCTTTGTACGCCGAGGCCGAGAAAAATAAGGCGCTTTGTACGCCGAGGCCGAGAAAAATAAGGCGCTTTATGCGCCGTGGCCGAGAAAAATAAGGCGCTTTGTACGCCGAGGCCTAGAAAAATAAGGCGCTTTATATGCCGAGGCCGAGAAAAATAAGGCGCGTCGTATGCCGAGGCCGAGAAAAATAAGGCGTGATATATGCCGAGGCCGAGAAAAATAAGGCGCTTTAAATGCCGAGGCCGAGAAAAATAAGGCGCTTTATATGCCGAGGCCGAGAAAAATAAGGCGCTTTATACGCCGAGGCCGAGAAAAATAAGGCGCGTCGTATGCCGAGGCCGAGAAAAATAAGGCGCTTTGTGTGCCGAGGCCGAGAAATATAAGGCGCGTCGTATGCCGAGGCCGAGAAAAATAAGGCGCGTCGTATGCCGAGGCCGAGAAAAATAAGGCGTGATATATGCCGAGGCCGAGAAAAATAAGGCGCTTTATATGCCGAGACCGAGAAAAATAAGGCGCTTTATATGCCGAGGCCGAGAAAAATAAGGCGCGTTATATGCCGAGGCCGAGAAAAATAAGGCGCTTTATATGCCGAGACCGAGAAAAATAAGGCGCTTTATACTGCCTTATTTTTCACCCTCGGCATTTTCTAGAAGTCGGCTTTTGGCCGGGAATATGGAAAGATATAAAGGAATCTCCCGTCGTTCGAGTAACCGACTCATAGGTCCACCCGACGGCGTGAATTGTCCGATGTGTACGACTTGTCGTGGTGAGGGAGCTTTAGCCGACTCTGACTTCTGCGAGTTCTGCGGAGAGGAGGGTCGGCGACCAAGGACACAAGGGCAACAGTACATGTACATCCGCCGCTGGGAGTCCAGGCTTTGCACATCAGCTGCATAGTGCCTGCCTGTGCCAGTCCCAAGCCTGGAAGAAGTGAGGAGGGCGTCGCTAACGGTCTTCGTTACCAAACAGATGAAGAAGATAATCTCAAATGAGCTATCATCGTGCTAAGCAAAAACGCAGTAACTGCATGCAGTTTTCTTGGTATTCAATGTATATTAATGGCCGCCCGATTTGCGGATATTTCAATGTCTCGGCCATGGATTGAGCATTCGCATATTAGGATTTTCAAATATTAACGAATATTAAAACTGCCAACGAATATTATATTCGTAAAATAGTATACCTATGTTCTTTCAACAAATTCTTTATTTTGTTAGTTATAAAAATGTTTAACTTTTACTTAAAGAATTGTACAAATTTGAGTTAGCTTACACAATGTGCACATAGGCCTATATCAGTGGGGGAGATCGGGGTAAGTATGGCATAAAGTCATAAAATGTGGAATAAAAATTTAAAATTAAACATATCAAGATAAAACGTGTTTTGCAGTGTAGGTAGATCATTGGTGCTTTCATAAACTTGCTTAAATTGCTACTGGATACGATTTCTTCACCAACATCTGGCTTGGGGTGGAGGTACCCAAAAGGCCACTCTTGCCCCATGCTGTGGGACAAGAATATCATACCACTCTTACCCGTTGTTGAGGGCAAGACTGGCATGCCCTTCGTACCCCCAGAGACAGTAACATGGGCTACGTATTCAACAATTTTGCTTTACAACAATAAGCAGGAATTTGTGTTTTACATATTAAATGAAACAATATTGCATTCAGCAATATAGCGTGATGAGATTATACCTTCCATGAAATCCTTCAAGTAGCGGTTTTGCTAAGCAATCTAAATAAGGCGCTATAAGGCTTGAATCACAAAAATTACAACAATGTTTAATATTTTCTGATATCTGGACAAAAGTCTTAGTCAGCAAACAACAGAGAAATAGATCTATTGTAGGCTAACTTTTAATTTTCTGTGTTTTAAATGCATTTTTCTTTCTCGGCTTCAAATGTCATTCCATTTTCAGGCACTGCCATCAGGTACCTACTCTTTGCTCCATCTTATACACGTTTACCTCTATAATAGACTTGCTTTGCACGCAATTGCCTTCAAGCAGCATTCTTAAAATATTCGCTCCTTCTTTTACGCTTGCCAGCTGCAGTAGGCAGAAGAATCTGGCTATGGCTTTTCTGAACAATAGAACTAGACGTCAAGCCTTTACATGAAGCCACTTTATTCCTAAACGCTGCTTTACTTGCCTGAATTTCTTCACAGTTGAGGACAAGCTGAGTATCAGTGGTATCACTTTCTGAATTTCTTTGCAATCATTAAGCATAGGCTGAGAGTCAGTGTTATCATTGTTCTGAATGTCCTCAGAGGTGAAGATGGGCTAAGCCCCATTGGTAGCCTATAATGTTTACATTTCTTGGAAGGACCAGACAGGAACAGTTTCTCTCTTTCTCTCTCATCACTTATCTCAATTTCGTCACAGAAAAATATGCGCAGTTGATACTCTTATATGACTTTTTGAAAGGCAGGTGCTACCTTAACATTCATTGCACTATCTTGTGCTTTGATTTTTCAGTTGTTAGTGCTCGCAGGTTCCCAAGACAGCACACTGGTTGAGCACGAAGCTCTGGTTTTCCGGTCGATTTGAGCTTTGCATTGATTCTTTGAATTCTGGTGATGCTCCAATTAAGTTTTCTTTTCATCATAAGCTTTTGCAACCTTTTCACTTTCGTTTCCTGTTTTAAAGTTGCTACTGTATATCTGCTATTGGTGCTGCCTTTCCTGATTTTGTCTTGTTGCTCTCTTTTGCTCCACACAATCACTCACTCAGCCGTGTCTGTTATTATCAACTGCGTCAACTACGCACTGTTGCTCGCTCGCTTACTCCTACTGTTGCTGCTACCCGTGTCCATTCTTTCGTTCCCACCAGACTTGACTACTGCTGCTCTTTCTATGCTTGTCTAAGACAAGCACGCTGGTTGAGAACGGCCAAAAAGTTGATGGCCTTTTTTTAGTCATCGCCTCGTCTCATTCCTTGTTCGTCATGTGTTTCGTTAAGTGTCACCACCTAACAACACTGGGGGGGGGCAAATGCATGGGCCGTCCCTCACCACATCTCCATTGAGGGGAACCGTCCCCACTGTCCCCCTAAGTCTTCGCCCATGAATTCCAACCTAACGTTGGTTACCTTCTTCACTTCATCCTGCACTGGTCTATATATCCATAGCAGATCTCCAGGTCACAGACAGACATGTCCCAACGCTTTATTGAAACGTCAATAGGCCTATAGGCATGCACAAAGCCAGGATTCCAATGGCGTAGGTCAATAGCTTGAGATTCCATGCTTTATCATTGCCTGGCATTCATTTCGAAAAATCTCCACTAGCCACTATTTTCATGGCATGGCGCAATACTTCGTCAGTGTGACTTTTCGCTGAGTTTTGCGCTTATATACATGTATAACGTTTACTGTTATGCAATTTTTACACAAATTTCACTAAAAACGAATTTAGTTAATAAATTCACTTGTTAAGATAGGCCCTATAAGGCTATAACTGTTTGCCAAAATTCAGAAAGATTGTAGCTTTATTTCTGGTTCGATTGAACAGATTTCTTCTTATCGTTTTACGCGAAATCAACTTTTTTGCGGTTATTGTCTTTTCGCAAATTTATCTGTACAAATAAACCAGAGGTTCACCAGGATCATCCAGTGGAGGTTTGGCAAATCCCTCATCAGGGGCTCAGGGTGGGACAAAACTCCCAAAATTTAACTAAGAACCACGTAGGCCTATACCCCATTTCCACACAGTGGCCAATGGCCACACTTGCACAACCATTCATCTGAAACCTTGCAGCTATAGATAGAGGGCGACCAGACCGTGCACCTTGCCTCACCAACCTCATAATTCTGACCTTGGGAGCATGGCAGTGGCGGCTCTAGACTTTTCCAACCGGGGGGGGGGGGGAAGGATCACGCAGGGACCGAGGAACTTTATGGAGGGCCAGTTGGATATCTGGTGTTGTAAAAACTCAGAGCGTGATAAGAGATCTAAATTGGAGGAGGTGCAGGAATTTTGAACTTTTGCTTACTCTTAACAGCCTCAATTTCGGACAAAATTGGAAACATAATCACTTTTTAAAAGTAAAAGCCTATAAGCTTAAAGCTACAAGAAATAGGGCCTACATGTACCGGTATATGCTTCTGATTACCGTAAGACGTAAGTGCATGTTTTCCGGTCTCATGCCTAGGATCAACTTTGCCCACAAGAGCATCCTTGTTAATCGACTCTGCATGAAGATTCGACTGACAGCATCTATTATTGCTAAACTGCTTGAACCAATGTCAGGTCTATTAGTGTCTCGTAGATGTCTGAATTAATTTTAAATATATGATCATTCTTTTGATCATAATGTCCAGAAGTGTTTAATCTAGAAGTCTCGGGGATGAGGGAGTTCCCCCAGGAATAAATTTTCTTCCCATGAAAAATCGCGAGGTATTGCGCACATGTAAATACGCACAATTTTTCCCACTCAGAAAAACTATAATAATTATGTGAGGCCCTTGCTCCTAGACGTCAAGAAAGGCATTTGTTTATTGGCGCGTTGAAATGCCTCGGACCTTCTGCCGTCCAACGGCGCCATTGTTAGCACCAGAAGCATCGCATGCGCCTCTCTGCATCTCTGTCTCTGTGTCTCTTTGACACAGAGGTCTGCCTCTGCTTCTGCCTCTGTCTACCTGTCTGTCTGTTTCTCTCTGTCTCTCATTCTCTGTCTCTCACTCTCTGTCTCGTCATCTCTCTTTTTCTATCGCACTGTCATTATTCATCCGTCCGTCCGTCCATAATCCATCCATCCATCCATCCCTCTCTCTCTCTCTCTCTGTCTGTCTGTCTGTCTGTCTGCCTCTCTCTCTCTCTCCCTCTCTCTCTCTCTGTCTCTCTGTCTCTCTGTCTCTGTCTGTCTGTCTGTCTCTCTCTCTCTCTCTTTATCTTTGTCTCCCTGTATCTGCCTATCTCTTTATCTCGCTCTATCTCTTTGCCTCTCTGCTCTCTCTATTATGCTGTTATATTGTCGGATATATAGTTGTGAGTTTATTTAGCTACAGACAACAATTCGCTATAGCTTATATATATATACCGTTCGCATTCATAAATGTATGAGCAGCACTCGTTAAGGTTTATTGTTTGAACTCGGTCGGACGATGCAGAAGCAGAGGCACACACAGCGAAGTGTCTATTTGCATGCATCGTCGACAAGTCCCAGAGAAAGAGGTCAGACGGGGCCTCGCAATGCAATTAGTGGCTGCCGACGATACGACGAACTATATATATATATACATACATATATGTATATGCATGTATATACATATATAATATATATACATATATAAACATCTATATATGTACGTCTATTGCCGGTCAGTCGCTGTACATGCGAAAGATACAAAGCATCCCTATAGCTGCAGCTCGGCTTGGAAGGGCTATAGGGGATAGTATAGTATACACTACAGGAATCCGAATGCCATCGTGTTGTATCTGACAATGCATGGATATAGAAAGTCCACGTATACATGTATAAGCGTTAATGCGTTATTTTTAATAAATAGTAATTCGAATATCCATCGTAACGCACAAGACAGCAAAAAATCCCGAAAACCAAAATCAGACCAACGCAATGCTGCCAATGCAGAAGAAGTGTCCCTTGAGTCAGGAAAGGCAGCGCGTATCGTCGCAATCATAGTGAAATGCGAGAAACGGGCACTGCGAGTAAAAGGCGAGTGATAAACAGGGTCTAAACTAAGTAGGCTATATGTGGGAACGCGTACCCCCACTGCTCTCAAAATTTCTTGCTTGCATTCTTGCTGTTCACCATGCGTGTATACTCTGGAAACCCACGCGTTAAAATTAATTAAAACGCGTCTTCAGTGTTCCCACTGCTCACCAACTCGGTGTTCCGACCGCTCACCCGCTCGGTGTTCCCACTGCTCACCCACTCGGTGTTCCCACTGCTCACCCACTCGGTGTTCCCATTGCAAGTAGTTTAAAGAGTGCCAGTCATTGTTAATATGGACCTGACAACGGTAAAGTAAAATAAATTGTGATTGTATGTAGTATACATTACATACAATATTGTATGATCATGGTATCTTGTTCTGCTCATCAAGGTGTATGTACATACATACATACATACATACATGCATACATACATACATACATACATACATACATACATACATACATACATACATACATACATACATACATACATGCATGCATACATACATACATACATACATACATACATACATACATACATACATACATACATACATACATACATACATACATACATACATACATACATACATACATACATACATACATACATACATACATACATACATACATACATACATATGAGTGCGTCCATAAACAGAAAATGACCCATATAGTGATGACGGAAAAGCAATTTTCGTCGAGATTGAGTTGCCAATGGATCGTGACATAACTGGCTCAAATGAGCCAAGTCTCCTCTGATGTGCAGCCTAAATATATATATATATATATATATATATTGGAAATATGTTTATATACATGTATAATTGTATATATGTTTAAATAATACAGGGATGGTGATGTTTTATATGGAGAAGCGTATAGACCAACGGGCGCTGTCAAGTGAGGCAGGATAAGCATCGCAAATACATCCTGCAGGTCTGCAGGATGGATACGATCGCACGTATGGACGGGCGGAGGAAATTGATGGATAGATGGATGTACGGATGGATGGATATGGTGAGTTGGGAGGGACGGAAGAATGGATAGATGGATCGATGGATGCTTGTATGGAGGGAGGGTCTTGGGATGGATGGGTGGATGGCTGGATTGATGGATGTAGGAATGGAGGGAGAGAGGTAGGTAGGTAGTTAGGTATTAGGTGAAAATGGATGGATGGAATGATGTATGGATGGAAGGATGGGTGCATGGATGGATGGATGGATGCATGGATGGATGGGTGGATGGATTGATGGATGGATGGATGTGTACAGGAATCGATGATTGGATTGATGGATGGAACGATGCACGGATGAATGGATTGATGGATAGATGGATTGATGGATGGAGGGAGGGACTTGGGGGAGGGATGGATGGATGAAAAGATGGATGGTAGAGGAATCGATGAATGTTTTGATGGATGGACGGATGAAGGACGGATGAAAATTCGAAGAGATTTAGAGGAACGGAGATGAATAATCATTATTCCATAGATGTGTAAACTTAGCTTTAGAGACTCGACGCACAGGTGTAACCCGCCTGGTTATTTTCGCCGACTTTTTGTTACTGTGGTGTGTAATTGAGGTATTACTTGAAACCATCTGCCTGCCTCTCTGTTTGTCTACCTGTCTGCCTGCCTGTCTGTCTGCCTGCCTGCCTGTGCGTCTATCTGTCGATATGCCTGCCTGTCTACCTACCTGTCTAGTCTGTCTATCTATCTATCTGTGTCTGTCTATCTGTCTGTCTGTCTGTCTGTCTGTCTATCTATCTGTGTATGTCTGTCTGTCTGTCTGTCTGTCTGTCTGTTAGTCAGTCCATCTGTGTCCTTCCCCAGTGTATACACGTGTTTTTTCACTGACTTCATCCTGCAGCCAATTCCAATCGACCATGACTGTATACTTAATTAGTCACAAGGGAAAGTGCATGTGCACTGCAGAGAAGTCGGTGTACGGGATTACACGACTGCTCGCTTCTCATCTGCGCATGCGCCATCCGTGTGTCGCAGCGTATGCGCATGCGTGTGTTGCCACAGCGGTTCATATGAACTCCGCCAATGGTTGTTCTCTGCCTGCAGTGCCAGTCCCAAGCCTGGGTAATGGAGGAGGGCGAAACCAATCATCTTTGATATGGCAGTGTCGTTAAACATGTAACAGGAAGCAGAGGTTCATAGAACGCATGCGTAAATATAGAGACAGAGAGATGTCGACTTGATAAGCAGTGTATACATACACATGATAAGCAGTGCATAAACAGTGTGTATACACAGTGACACACTCACACACACACAACGCGCGCGCACTCGCACGCAGCCACGCACCACACACATAAGCGTAGAAGGCGGGATCCAGGGGGGACAAAATTTCGGGCACTTGTGTTTTTTGGGCAAAAGAGGCACGGAAGGTGAAAAAATTTCGGACATTTTATTCGGGCAAACAGGTACAGGCGGATTTTTTTCTGGCACACAGGAGTAAAAAGCTAAATTTCCTGAAGATTTACAAGAAATAACTAAAAAATCATAAGATTTTTCGGACGAGAAAATTCTAAGATTTTGGGCGGATGACTAAAAAAAGTCATCAGATTTCTCGGGCAAAACTAACATTTTTGCTCCCCCTCCACTTCCGAAATGTCCCCTACGCCTATGACAACACACGCATATCATTTATATATATATATGTGGATGTAGGTATAATTATGTGTATTATAGTTATGGATGTATGCATGTATATAAATGGATATTATAGATGTATAATATGTATATGTTTATATGTTTATGTGATATATTTATAGTGACCTTTGCGAACGAATTAAATGATTATAATATATTGGTACAGTTTCTGAAGCATAGGCACATCTATAGAAGGTCTATAATTGTAATGTAATCCGACTGGAAGAGACGGGGACGGAAGAATGTGGGAGAAGAAGAGAGAAGCGGAATGACGAGGATGACGATCAGGCCCGCCGAGAGGGGGGGGGCAGGAGGGGCAAATGCCCAGGGGCCCGGCGACTTTTAGGGGCCCGGAGGGGGCCCGGGCTACAGTGATTATAATATGTCTCAATGTTGATTACGGGCGGCGGGCCCAACCTATAATCACTTATACTCTAGGCATATATATTACTTAGTCTATTGTTTGTAATTTATGTTGTTTTAAATATAGCCTAATACAGTGTTACATAACTACAACTGTTTAAGTTTCAAGCAACTGTCCATTAGCCTACCCTAATATCAGTGTTTTGCGAAAGAACACGCTCACTTCCATGATCCATCTCAGAACGTTCTTCTGCCAAATTATGCGTTGTCAGATTTCAATCATAAGTGAAAAAAATCTAATTTTCTCTCAACGATTGAATATTTTATAAATACACAATTGGAGTACAAAAACAAAAAGAAAAGGATATTAAGTTTGAAAGGGCAAAAGTTGGTAAGCCTATACAGTCGCACACTATCTCAATTCAGAATCTCAAAAGAAGGCAATCAGAGCCCGTAATTAGGCCTGCGGTACTCCTACATCGGTTGATTCTAGCGAATTAAGCGTGCCTGCATGATGATCGTATAACAGAATGAATGAAAATGAAGTTTGTGGTGTTAGTATCTTAATTCCAAAAGAAGACATTATAAATAAGAATTAAGAAAATGCTGAAATTATAGAAATTGTAGGCCTAAAAATGTTTTGTTTGATGTTGACACTCTGCGGCCAAGGCCTGCGTTTAGGCCTATAGGCTACACTCTACACAAACGATTGAGACGATAATTATAGGCTGCTATAGCTTGAAAGAAACGGTCCTCCAATACAAAGGGACAATTTTCAGGCGATGAAAAGCATTTCCGAAGTGCATCTTTTAGGTTCCCCGAGAAGATGGAGAACTACCAGTATATTATAAGAGATATTGTTGCAGTTAAATCCAGGAAGGTTGCTTGTTGATTGGCATATTATTTGAAAATTAAATTCTTAGCATTAAGAGCTGATTAAAATCATAAATGTAAGCATTGGCGTACATTCATACCCACACTATTGCTATTTTATTTGTTTTTGTGTAAATTTGCTCAAAAAACCTAAAGATAGTTTGGAGCCCATAACTGCTCAGCCCAGGGGCCCGGAATTTCTGTCGGCGGGCCTGATGACGATGAAGATGATGGTTTGATTAAGAAGGCGACAGTCTTTTAACGTAGACGGCGATTGACGTCACTGACAGGTTAATAAGAAAGTAATTATATGTGGAAAGGATAGACTGGAAGGGACTTGCGAAGGAATGAGAAGACCGGAAAGGGTTGGCAGGAGTTTGGAAAGACGGGAGATGGACTAGGACACTAGGTGATGGAAAGTATGATGGATTAGACAATCAATGCATTAAAGGAGGAAGAGAATGCTGGACGTGGAAGTTAGTAAGTAAGTAGGGAGAGCGCACGGAAAAATTGAAGAAAGCGATTGGATGGAAGTTGGGAAGGCAGTTGATGCTTGAGAAAATTAATTTATTAATTAATTAATTAATTGATTTATTTATTTATTTCTCGCTTATGCTATAGCGTCCCTTCAAGCTATCTACTCAGAGGCGCCACCGACTACAGCGCAGACAGTGCATCCGAGTTTCACGCCGAAGCGCAAGAGCAATTGCAAGTGAAGCTTTAGCTTTAGGAAGTTTAGGTGTATTCGAACCTGAAACTCTCAGGCTCCAAGGCACCGAACCGCACCACTACACCACCGCCCACCACACGTATATTATATGTATGTATGTATGTATGTATGTATGTATGTATGTATGTATGTATGTATGTATGTATGTATGTATGTATGTATGTATGTATGTATGTATGTATGTATGTATGTATGTATGTATGTATGTATGTATGTTTTGACGCTTGTATATTTGAAGAGATCAGAGTCGATAGAAACACGGGAATCATGGAAGTAGCGGAGACTAGCGTGCCAATAACATGACGCTGATGACAATGATAACCATGATGATGATGACGATGCCGACGACGATAATATAATAAATGAATCCGGTGACCGTGAAACACGATAAGTAAGAAGAGGGTAATTGGAGAAAGCGGAAGGGGGGATGAGCCAGGAGACCGAATAGAGAGACAGACAGACAGACAGACAGACAGACAGACAGACAGAGAGACAGAGAGTGCAAAATAGTCAGCGATGCGATTGGTGATGAGTCGCGTCGGTTGATGCCATCATCGCTTTAGCATGCACGCTGAAATCGATGTGCACAAATTGGGACATTACCTCCTCCTCCTACTCTCCTTGCCCTTCCCTGCTCTTCTCCTCCTCCTCTCCTTCTGCTCCTGCTCCTTCTGCCACTCCTGCGCCTTCTGCTCCTTCCTCTCCACCTCCACCTCATCCTCCCCTACCATCTTCATCCTCTTCCTGCTCCTCCTGCTCATTCTCCTCCTCTCCTGCTTCTCCTTCTTTTCCACGGCTCCTCATCCTTCTCCTTCTCATCCATCTCGTCCTCTTCCTTCTCCTCCTCCTTTTCCTCCTCCTCCTCCTCCTCCTTTTCCTCCTCCTCCTTTACCTCCTCCTCCTTCTCCTCCTCCTGCCTCACTCGCGCGCTTTTCGCTTTCCGCTCGGCTCCAAGGACGATGGATGAATAAGCCTCGATCGTCGGCTGCTGCTTCAGCGGCAGAGAGAACGACGACGACGACGACGACGACGACAACGACGGCATCAGTGGCGCCATCTGGGACGACACACACCAACACCAACACCAACACCATCTCCACCACCACCAGCATCAGCAGCAGCAGCAGCAGCAGCATCAGCATTGAAGCTGCGACGACGACCGGCGCATCATCTCATCCCATCCATCCCTTCCTCATCCTCCTCCGTTGCTCTGCCTCAGCAGCAGCAGCAGCAGCAGCGGATCAGCTGTTGCTGCAATAGCATCAGCAGCAGCAGCCGAAATGGAATCGGTGGCCGCTGCCTCCTCGCCTGCAGAGACCATTTCGCTGACGGAGTATTATCCCTGTCGGTCGGACAAAGCACCTGCTGACTGCTGCACCACCACCACCACCAGCACCAGCAGCAGCTGGAGAGGAACGCTGCCGTCGCTGTCGATGGCGTCTGCAGCAGCTGGAGGTCAGAGGTCGGACCTGGAAGCGCCTCCCCATCCTCCTCCTCCTCCTCCTCCTCAGTGCAGCAGCAGCAGCGGCAGCGGCGACGCCCCCCTCGGACACGGCGCTGGCATCCTCGAACGGATGCACACCGTCAGTTCGACGGAGACTAGCGGGTACGTCGACGCCGCCTCATCGTCCCCCACGGGCCCCTTCTCGTCCCCAGCCACATCGTCCTCCGCCGTCGTCGTCGTCGCTCCCTCTTCTGCCCCCGCTGGGGACGCCATGACCGATCGCGCCACCGCCGCCGCCGCCGTAGGGGGGTCGTCCTCCTTCTACCCGTCGCCCACTGCCCCTGGAGGCGACGACGGGCAGCTGCTGCTTCTGCCGCCGTCGGCGCTGAGGGGCTCCGCCAATTCCAGTCGACGACCCGATGGGACTGCAGCCTTCATCTGCGCCCCACGGAGAGAGGGGCTCAACGAGGGACAAGCGCCGCATCAGCAGCAGCAGGGGCAGCAGCTGCAGAGACCTGGCGTTCTTCAGTGTCGACCACCGGTCTATCAGCGGAGAGACATGGTCGATGGGAAGAAGGTCGGTCGAGGTGGAGGCCCTTCCGCCCTTCATCATCACGGCGGAGGGCAACAACAGACCGTCGTGGCTTTCAGAGACGACGTCAGACGAAACGATCTTCCAAGAAGAACGAGAAAAGAAGAAGATGACGACGACGACGAGGAGGAAGTAGACGAAGATGAGGATGAAGAGGAGGAGACGTGCAGCAGCAGCGAGGAGGATGAGGATGAAGATGGCGACTATTGGGAGAGAGAGGACTCGTCCATGTTCTCCCGACGACCATCAAAGACCCCCGGTCAGCGTTCGACGGTCGCCACTAGCGCCGCAGGCCATCGTACGGCTTCATCACCGGCGGAAAGACCGGGGACCATGGACGCCGCCGCCGCCGTAGGTCACGACCTCCAAGGTCAAGGCCCCCACGGTCAGTTCCTCGGCAAGGCCACTCAGTCGGCGTGGTTGAAGTGGTCGCACGAGCGTCGGGCGTCGTTCAAGCGCCGCGTGGAGTTCATGGAGCAGCGCCAGACGGAGCTGGAGCGGATCCGGCTGTCGTCTCCCATTCGGAAGGCGCGCAAGGAGAGCGTTCGCTTCGTCGCCAAGGAACTAGAGCAGGAACACCTGGCGGCCGTCCTCGATCCAGCGGCGGCCGGGGCGATGGTGGGCCTGGACGACGAGACGACCGTCTACGGACAACATCCGGCGTTCCCCTTCGACATTCCACCGTCGACGAAGAAGAAGAAGAAGAAGGCGCACCCCTCCTCCAGCAGCGGCAGGAAGACGGACTCCGTTTCCGGTGGAGGGGGAGGAGGCGGTGGAGGGGGTGGTGGTGGAGGAGGGGGCGCCGAGACGAGGCTGAGTCTGGCCCAGTGGAACACTCTGGTCGCCTTCTGGGAGCACCGGCTCTTCGTTAAGCTGCGCTGCTGTGGCCTTCTGCTTGGACTGGCCGCTCTCGCCTGCGGGGTGTCCAGCCTCGCGAACAACCAGTGGTCGACCTACGAAAGTCAGTACAACCGTTGTCAATCAATCAATCAGTCAATCAATCAATCAATCAATCAATCAGTCAGTCAGGCAGTCAGTCAATCAGAATATACTCAGAGGCGCTTCCGGCCGAGATCAAATTCTGTTCGTATAATTCTATTATTCTTTAATCGGGTCTGTATAATCAAATGCAAGTAATGCAGACAGACAAAAGGTCGAAGGAAAGGACGAAATGGAGAATAATATTATTTCCTGAAAAAGTATGGCGACCCACTCGACAGAGCTTGGCGAATGCATGGCAACCAACTTTTGGGTCGCTGTAGAATACGCTTACATCTTGTGGGGCGCGGTGGTGTAGACTGTGCAGTGGGTATGTTCGTTGCCTTGCAGCCGGAGGTTTGGAGGTTCGATTCCACCTCAAGTCGCTCCGTAGGGACCTTGGGCAAGTCCTTCACTCGCAATTGCTCAGCGCTTCGGCGTGAAACTCCGACGCAGTGTCCGCGCTGTAGTTGAGAGCGCCTCTGAGTAGAGAGCTTGAAGGGGCGCTATATATAACAAGTGCACCTACAAACAAACATCTGTATTTGATGTTATCCTCCTATCATATCGGGCTTGAAGGACTTGCTTGCGGTCCCATACACAGTGAAAGAGGGTCGAACCCTTACGCTTCGCGTTACAATCCGCGCAATCTCATCAATCAGCCAATGAACAATCAATCAATCAATCAATCAATCAATCAGCAATCGGCCAATGAACAAAGAACAAAAAGCATGTTGTAATCGATTGATACTTCGGCTTTCTGCAGAAAGATGTTAAGTTACTATCCTCTCGACCCAGTCCGTTTTACATCCAATTATTATAGGTCTCCTGCTTTCGTAATCTAATATATAGATTTTTCTACAACGTCCAAATAACCGGAGTCCCAAGAACAAACTTATTCAGACGCTTAATCAAAAAGAATCGATGGTCGGGTGGGGTCATGATCCAAAGGGTCAGGAAGACAGACAGATGGGTATAGGGTGAGTGGTGTTTCGAGTTTATGCGACGATTGAGGTGAGGGAAGTAGAGGATTATGGATGGGATTTGTGAAAAGCAATTTTATCAGCTTTGACTTTTGAGTGGAAGACCCATGAGGTTTTGATAATGAGTTCGTGTGACTGATCAAATATTTTGTCGTAGAATACTGGCGACAATTTGTTCCTTTATTCCCCCTTGAAGAGGCGCTATATAAATGCATATAATGAATGAATGATAAACAGTTAAGGCTATGGTGCGATGTGTACATTTTAGCGTGGCGGATTTTGTTGATCTCTCCTATAATGGTTGTCCTATCTGGTTTTCTGTCGAACAGACAATATAAGGCCTGCTATTTAGTATAGGTAGGGTCTAACGATGGGTGCTTTGAAATCAACGACTCGACAAACAGAAGCACAATCAAGCATTAATATGCATTGTCGTTTCTTGATTTATGTTTAAAACAGTCAGTTCACGAAACCCTAGCGTCTAGCCTAAACTCGTTGGCCTCTTATATAGCGGTTTCTGATAATGACTGTCGAAAAGGCAACATTCATAACTAATCGTGCGAGGTTAGTTGAACCGAAAGCTTATGGACACTCCTTAAGGCTAACGAATTTTCAAACACCTTTCACAAATAGGAGTGGTCCTATTGTTTACAACAGCTCAGTAGACAATGACAATAACAACGACAACAACAACAACAACAACAACGACAACAACGACAACAACGACGACAATTGCCATCTAACGACTGGCAATTAACCTTCCTTATTGCCAAGTTGCCCGACTACGATCTACTTGTTTAACATTAGCCTATACGCACTGCCATTCGAAATTAGACACAGCTCCCGGTCAATGAATATAAGAGCCATAACAATCAGCCGTTTATGCTTTTGTTTTGTTCTTGGCAGGCAAAGCGTTTCTACATTAATTTTACAACCAGCTTATAGCGAAAATTGTCCGAACCGTGACATTTATCATCGTGATAATTATGTCCGTCTGGATAAATTTCAAACGCGTTCGACGCATGCGCGCGCATGCGCCTGAACGTCACGACGTAATTATGTTTTTCTCGCTGATCCGCCTCCGCTGTTTATGTATCCGCCCCCTGTGCATACTTATGCAGCTCAGGTCTCTGATCGTTTATGCGTGAGTTATTACAATGCAGTGGCGGCGCTGGGGGGGCTAGAGGGCTAAGCCCCATATAAAAAGGCAACCCGGGGGTTAGGCCCCCTAAAAAGCCCATCCGGGCTTTTTTAACACGCAGAACTGAAGTATTTCCACGATTTTCGACCGGATGGCTAAAAAAAGGTCGTCAGAAATTTTTGGCGGATGAGAATGGAAAATTTCCTCCGCGAGGATTCAGCCCCCCAAACTGAAATCCTGGCGCCGTCGCTGTTACAATGTAATGCTGCGCCTTTAATAGTGATGGCTGTAGCTGTATGTTATGTTGTCCAGCAGGATCGGTTATGATTTTCACGGGGCACCATGCATGTATGCATGCACTGTTCAATACAATGGAGGTAATACATTGGCTTCTGGATTCGGACGTTTGTGAGGAGGTGGGAGAAGGCCGTAGATCTTTGAACTTCAATATGGCTATCAAGCTGCGATCTGACCTCCGATCGGCTGATCAAGCTGAGATCTTGGCCCCTCGCTCACGGATTACTATAATGTACCAGCGCTCTTTCTCAGTGGCTGGTCCTAGAACCTGGAATGGGCATCCTGTTGCACTCCACCTTGTGCCTAGAGGTCACACCATGCACTGTGTTACTTTCTCGCTTAAAAACTGCCTTATTTAGCCGTTGTTGAACTAGGAGTGCTTCTGAGTGGTTCACCTTGAAGGTGCGCTTTATAAAAGTCAATAATAATGATAATAATCAAATGCTTTGTTCGTGTAAATCCTTCTTGAGTCTCTGCCACATGAAAGAGATGTTTTCGATTGCTTGAATCATTACCGTGTCTCGTAATATTCACCGTCGTGTTGTAACGATCTTCGCGTGAGCATTCGAAGCGGTGATGAGTCCGAGCAGTTTAACAGACAGCAGCTGCAGCTGATCAATAACAAGGTCGTATATAACGTGATAGAGCAATCATTAATTTATGAGTCTAGCCCAGGGGTTCTCAAACTTTATTTTTGTTGCACCCCCAAGTAAAAAATCGAATGATGGCGTACCCCCAAGCAATGACGGACCAGAAACAAAATGCCATTGCGATGTTCCCTTGCAGTGACAACTAAAAGTCCATTTAATCATTGGTGACATCGTTTATTAAAGTCGTATATAGGGAGCAAAATTTAGTTTGACTCATGAAATCTTATCAACAAATTTAAAAGTAAAATTGGTCCATATATCCTCTGTAAGAAAGCGCCAATCTGTAGTGCTGTGGGCCTGATTGGACTACCACAGATTAAAAATATCTGGTTTAATATTTTTCAATTTCAAAATGCAGGCTACCCCATGTTTATTTTTTATAGCGAGAATAGTTTAAAAACCAGTTTCACCCATGGATATAATTATTATGACGTGCTGAAAGGAATCGCAAAATTTAAAGCTCGACCAGAAATTAATCCTTCCGCCAATTTTTGAGCTCTACATGCAGGCTGAGAATGTCTGACTTTGGTACTTTCACCCATGTATACGTTATTTGTTTCAAAATTAAAGTAGGCTATTATGCCAGAACATAAATATGTTGCAAACACTGTAAAATATGTGAGTCTAATTATATGTTGTGAAAGAAAGAAATAACGATGCTGTTATATGTTGCAACGTTAAAAATCATTGCTAATCAAGGAAAGATGGACACGAAGTCCACAAACTCAAATAAAATTTGTATTTCTGGAATTTTTCGCGTACCCCTTACCGGGGTCTGGCGTACCTCCAGGGGTACGCGTACCACAGTTTGAGAACCCCTGGTCTAGCCTATGCGTCGTACATAGACGTACATGTACAATTTGTACATTTACAGTTTGTACATGCATTGCGTGGTGTGTAGAGCCGCACTGTGAACAAAGACTGAGAGTGATTAAGAGAAAGACAGGAAGAGTCAGAGAGACAGAGACAAAGATATTAATTACTGCAGACCGAAGACGGGAGAAATCGTTGAACCCTACATGCACATACACGATATACAGGGTGCGCCAAAAAAGACACCCCTAGGTATTTTGCTAATATCTTGGTCAAAAGCAAGAATTTCGAAATGAAATTTTACGGTCTTAAAGACAATTCATATTTACACACGATGGTCAGATTTCATCAAAATATTTGAAACACAACAAACGTTACACCACTTTTAGTGAGGTCACCCACCGTTTTTTGGCGATTCAAAAACGCGACGCAGCAAAAAGTAAAAAAAACAATCTAATTATTTTCGATATTCTTACAAAAGTAAGAATATCGAAATGAAATTTTACAGGCTTAAAGACAATTCATATCTGAAATCTGACCATCATGTGTAAATATGAAATGTCTTTACGACTGTAAAATTTCATTTCGAAATTCTTACTTCTGGCCAAGATATTGGCAAAAAACCTAGGTGGGGATTTTTTGGCGCACCCTGTAGATCCGGCAATGCGGATACGAAGTACATGGATTAGCTATGGATCTGAAGCATTGGAAGTAGGCCTACGTTGATTGTTACGTGCCAGCTGTTTGATGTCCAAAACGTCATGTTAAATGAGACGCATCTACATATACAACATTCTCTGTACATGTACATGTATGCTATCAGCAATCGGTCGACTACCTCTCAAGACTGAATGGACGATCAAACGACGTAGCAATTGCATGCAAACACAAGAATAATATCTGCGTTCTTTGTCTTATGCTTATGTCTCTGTTTGCATGTATGTATATATATATATATATATATTATATATGTATGCTTTGTTCGTGTAAATCTTTCTTGAATCTCTGTCATATGAATCCTGCAGATGCTTTCGATTGCTGAAATCATCATCACCGTGCCTCGTATTCACCTTCGTGTTGCAACGATCTTCACGCGAGCATTCGAAGCGGTCATGAGGCAGAGCAGTTTAACAGACAGCAGCTGCAGCTGATCAATAACAAGGTCGTAACGTGATAGAGCAATAATTAATTTATGAGTCTAGCCTATGCGTCGTACATAGACGTATACATGTACAATTTGTACATGTACAATTTTTACATGTACGATTTGTACATGCATTGCGTGGTGTGTAGACCCACACTGTGAACGTAGACTGAGTGATTAAGAGAAAGACAGAGTCAGAGAGACAGAGACGAAGATATTAATTAATGCAGACCGAAGATGGGAGAAATCGTTGAACCCTACATGCACATGCACGATATACAGGGTGCGCCAAAAAAGACGCCCCTGGGTATTTTGCTAATATCTTGGTCAAAAGCAAGAATTTCGAAATGAAATTTTACGGTCTTAAAGACAATTCATATTTACACATAATGGTCAGATTTCATCAAAATATTTGAAACACAACAAACGTTACACCACTTTTAGTGAGGTCACCCACCGTTTTTGACGATTCAAAAACACGACGCAGCAAAAAGTAAAAAAAAACAATCTAATTATTCTGGCCAATATTATCTTGGCCAAAAGTAAGAATATCGAAATGAAATTTTACAGGCTTAAAGACAATTCATATCTGAAATCTGACCATCATGTGTAAATATGAATTGTCTTTAGGACTGTAAAATTTCATTTCGAAATTCTTACTTCTGGCCAAGATATTGGCAAAAAAACCTAGGTGGGGGGTCTTTTTTGGCGCACCCTGTAGATCCGGCAATGCGGATACGAAGTGCATGGATTAGCTATAGATCTTAAGCATTGGAAGTAGGCCTAAGTTGATTATTACGTGCCAGCTGTTTGATGTGCAGAACGTCATGTTAAATAAGACGCATCTACATATACAACATTCTCATCATCCTTGTTCCTACATGACATACTATCAGCAATCGGTCGATGACCTCTCAAGACTGAATGGACGATCAAACGACGTAACAATTGCATGCAAACACAAGAATTATATCTGCGTTCATGTATGCAGTCTCTGTCTTATGTTTATATATTTCTGTTTGCATGTATGTATATATATGCATGTATGGAGATCCGGACATTACCCCTGCCATTACCCCTGCCATTACCCCCGACCATTAACCCTCGTAGGATATTACCCCGCCACCATTACTCCCCGTCTGTTTACATTTAGGGCCAGTGTATGTATGCATGCATGCATGTATGTATGTATGTATGTATGTATGTATGTATGTATGTATGTATGTATGTATGTATGTATGTATGTATGTATGTATGTATGTATGTATGTATGTATGTATGTATGTATGCAAGCATGCATGTATGCATGTATGCATGTATGCATGTATGCATGTATGCATGTATGCATGTATGCATGTATGCGTGTATGCATGCATGCATGCATGTATGTATGTATGAATGTATGTATGTATGTATGCATGTATGTATGTATGTATGTATGTATGTATGTATGTATGTATGTATGTATGTATGTATGTATGTATGTATGTATGCATGCATGTATGCATGCATGTATGTATGTATGTATGTGTGTGTATGTATGTATGTATGCATGCATGTATGGAAACATCTGAGCAGTTAAATAGCGCCTTTACGACAAAGGTCTCTTCGTCTATATTATACGCTCTGTTAATCTGATCAGTGCTGTGTTCTCTTTCTTATCCCGAGGAACGATTCCTGACCGTCATTAACTCGCGTAGATTCGACTCAGGAGCACAATCATCAATTGCCCCACCACACCTGGGCATTAAACGCTATACCGCTTCCATAATTTCTGGCGGAATTGCTCAGAACGGCGGATAACGGTTGACGGATTGCATTCACCAAATGGAAGACGATCCAAGGCTGGAGGAGGGAGGAGGGAAGAGCTCATCGTTCCCTGGACGCCTATTATCGCCCCCGGGAAAGAGACATTGATTTCCTAAGGCAACAACCGAAGCGACGTCCAGCCCCTGTATATTACGCGGCCAATGTCTCGACGTCCTTACTCAACAGCTGTATATATAGAACATGGATCTTGATGTGAGAGACGCACTTTCCTTTGCATGGTGGTGGGGTGGTGGTGGTGGTGGTGGTTGTGGTTGTGGTGGTGGTGATGGTGATGGTGGTGGTGGTTGCGATGGTGTTGGTGGTGGTGGGGTGGTAGTGGTGGTGGTGGTGGGGTGGTGGTGGTGGTGGTGGTGTGGTAGTGGTGGTGGCGGTGGTGGCGGTGGTGGTGGTGGGGTGGTAGTGGTGGTGGTGGTGGTGGTGGTGGTGGTGGCGCTTCATAAGTTTATGAAGTTTTTGGTGGTGGTGGGGTGGTAGTGGTGGTGGTGGTGGGGTGGTGGTGGTGGTGGTGGTGTGGTAGCTTCATAAACGCCAGTCGCTCCGTTTTCGCTTAGAGCGATTGTTCCAAATTCGTGAGTCCGTCAATCGTTTTCAATATTGTGTGCTAACATGTAGACGCATACATTATAATATTGTAGTCTACGCGTATACATGTGTACGGTCTTCATTTGTATACAGAGTCTATATACACATACATACATTTATACATGTATATAGACTCTCCTTCCAAAGCTGTGAATACTGAACAGAACATCGATGGCTATAAAATATGAGCAACTGAGATTGAAGGACTTGCTCTCGGTCCCTCCACATGGTAACTGCCTCGGATCGAAACCTTGCTCTCCGCGTTGCAGCCTTGCAGGGCGATCGCTCTAACCAGTCGACAGGGATCGTGGATTAAGGACGGAAGAGCAACTGCGAATGGGGGGGGGGTGCTAATTAATCAGCACATTGTAATTATAATTAGGCCTAACATTCGTTGGAACCAGACAATTGACGGACGTTCAGCCAAAGTAATATTGGCGGGTAAGGTCAGGTTCACTTCCAGGCCGAGGTCACAGGGATTAGGTAAGCTATTAGATGCATGTTCTACTAATGAATGCATCCACTCGTTAAATATACACTATACAGTAGCCTACGGTCGACATACATGTATGATAAAAAAAATTATGTCATCCATTTGTACGATAACGCGAGGATATTAATCCAAGGCTATAGGACTTGAGTACTGTGACTAATGACATTAGGATCAAAGGCTTAAATTCATGTCGAGGCCAAAAGCATCAAAGTTTCGCGTATATATGTGGTCAAATTTGATCAGGGATAAGCAATGAGTAAGACTCGCCCTCCCCCACCCCCGTATGTAATGAGTCAGAAAGTCGGAGCCACAAACGATTGCGATTCTGTCATATACGGTCATGACAACGCTATGCACAATTGCACATACGTGATGTAAATGTATATGAATATACACAGGGGGACATTTTAGCAGTGGGGGGGGCAAAATTTTACTTCTGTCCGAAAAAATCCGGAATAATTGACGTTGTGTGTATACCTATAGGTTTATGTCTCTTTGCAAAAGTAGACTTTGTTCTTTCTTGCACCCACACCCGGGGACACTACTACTACTGCTATCACTACTACTACCACCACCACCACCACCACCACCACCACCACCACCACCACCACCACCACCACCACCACCACCACCACCACTACCACCCCACCACCACCACCGCCACCACCGCCACCACCACTACCACACCACCACCACCACCACCACCCCACCACCACCACCACTACCACCCCACCACCACCAACACCATCGCAACCACCACCACCATCACCATCACCACCACCACAACCACAACCACCACCACCACCACCACCCCACCACCACCACCACCGCAACCACCACCACCACCACCACTCAATCCTACCCTCCCATGTTTTCGCTGAGTCTATCATTGGAAGGCAACGCCGCTTGTAAGATGGAGAACACATAGATTCCTTTTATAGCATCCGCATTCAAGCCTCACTGCCTTAATATTACTCCCCTTTCTTGCTTTTGACGGAAGCCTACATGTAGCTTGGTGCTAAACTGAGGTCTTTGAACTTTAAAGATGGTGCAAAATATGAGTTTGGCGGAACAAACTGGCTGCTGAAGGGGGGCTCCGAGGGTGGGGGGTAGGAGCCGCAGGATGCGTGGAGTAGCCCCGCTATCTGAGATTCAGTATTGGGGTTTTATGTAAACCCTCATCGCGTCCACGACCCTATTATCAGCTCCATCAAGCACCGTTATCACCCATTACTAAATTAATTAAGCGCAGAGTTCTATGTACACGACAAACTCTGTCGCGGAGGAAGCGACATCTCCGCTACGTGGCGTGACTATCTGCACTCTTGGTTCTGACCCAAGGGTCGATTTTTATAGCGCTTTCTTCCTGAAGCACATGCAATCTATATTTTCCGTATTAATGCGTGCGATCGGGATTTGGAGGAGCATCGAGTTTACTCTGGACAAACTTCTCCTCTTAGAAGTTAATGTACGTTTGTGTTTCGAGTTCCGAACGACGAAAACAATGCAATGAATAAAGAATAAAGTTCATGTATAATAGGCCCACACACACATAGGCCTACGCGAGTACATACACGCACGTCGCACACACACGCATAGGCTAGGTACAAAGCACTGGCCAGGAATTTTTCGGTTGGTGATTACTCGATCTTGAACAAGCAACCGAATCAACTACTAAACTTTTCTAAAGGTTTGGAGAAGCGTCCTCACATGACGTCATTTTCCGAAAGCCAGCAGCTACTACGTCATCTTATAAATAGATCATCGTCGATACGTAATCTATTGAACAATAATTTCACATAGGAATAAGAGCTTCAAAATTGAATACCCTCATAGTTCTTACATCATGTTTAGCAAAATAATGCGCTATTTCATTTTTTTTACATTATTAGGTATTGTTCAAACACGCAAAACATCCTCTAAATACGGTCTCGCACAGGAAGTCTGTCGTGTTTTAAATTTAAGTTGAACATTCGAGCATTGAAGATGCTGACAGATTCGTTCGTGTAAAGAATTTTACAACAAACTATAGGCTGTGACTGTGAGCTGTTGTTGTCATCATTAGATTCGGTAAATTCGAAAATCAAAGACTACATGTACGTTACTTTGCTTCAGCTGAAATTGCGATACAATTCCTGGAAGTCATTCGGATAGAGATCTGATTGATTGCTAATATTATTTAGGATGGCATCAATAAGACGATTTAAACATAGGATCAACTTCAAGAGAAAGAATTATATGAATGGCGAAGCACTCAGTTGAAGCATGACGCTCCGGTACTTAGGACTGTTGCAAGGGCGGATACAGAAATTTTCGATAGGGGGGGGGGGGGGGGGCAAAATTTAGGGTCTTGGTCCAGGAAAAAAGTTCGTCCGGGTCGCCGAAAAACCTGATGACCTTTTTTTTAGTCATCTGCCTCGGATTTCCCAAAAAAACCTCGTCATAGTTTGCGAACCTCATGGGTGTGGAGGACGGACATACGGAGCTACTCACGGGGGGGACGTCAACTTTCCGGGCCAGAATAGCTGGTAAAAAAATTAAGAAATTTCTAAATGGGGGAGCCATGGCCATTTTGCCCCCTGGATCCGCCCCTGGACTGTTGATGCACGGAACGGGAAACCCCATGTAATAAGTCGTGTCCCTAGTTTTTGAACGATAATTGGGTACCGGAAAATAGCACGTCTTGTTTTCATAACATATGAATTCAGGCAATTATATAATATTATGTGAAGGCCGTTGGCGAATAATAATTGTGTGTGCAAAGCACCAAATTTTATATGAGAACGAAATTTGAATAAGGGCGAAATCTATGGCGGAAAGTGATATGGACCTACATTTTATTTTCACGAATAGACGCATCCAGTCCTCTATAGTAGGCCTGTAAGACAATAATTATTCATAAGCCTACTCGTAGAAAGACATTAGGTTACTCTACGTCACATGCATTGAAGCATTCGAAAAGTGGATAAGGAAAGATGTTAAAGTTCAAATGAATCAGAACTTAAAAGAAGACAATTCGGGTTAAAGATGGACCTACATTTTATTCAGATGAAAGATACGGTTGGTGCGAGATAGGGTAAGAAACCAAGTGTTTAATTTATGCAGAAAGTGAATGAACAAGCAAACAACAATATTCTTGCTTGGTGGACATTCGAAAAGGTACATGTATGCATACGAACAGGGAGACATACGAACAGAGAGGCATACAAGCAGGGAGACATACGAACAGGGAGGCATACAAACAGGGAGACATACGAACAGGGAGACATACGCAGAGGGAGAAATAGCCTACAAAGTGTGGACTGTGTGGACACAGACAACGTCTGAGAATATATTTATCTTTGGATGAATACGGTTACGTGTGCAGCTGCAGATCGAATGTAAGATGAGGATTAGGAGAGTAAGCCTGACAGATCCAACGACCACAGACTTTGTGCTCAGAGAAAAACAGAGCGTCGTCATATGAGATCTGCCTCCTCCTACTCATCCTTGTCCTCCTCCTCGTCCTCCTCCTCCTCCTCCTTCTACAGTCCTCCTCCTCCTGGTCCTCCTAATCCTCCTCATTGTCCTCTTTTTAGTGCTCCTCCTTCTGCTCTTTCTCATCCTCCTCCTTTCTCCTCCTTCTCCACTTCTCTTTTTCTGCATCTCTTCCTTCCACTCCATTCTCGATCCTTCTTCTTCTTCTCCTCCTAAATCTCCTCCTACTCTTCTTTCGCCCCTTCTTCTTCACTTCCTTGGTTTTTACTTCTCTTCTTTCTCCTCCTTCACTTTTCCTCTTCGTATACTCTCCATCTTTTCCCATTCTACTTCTTCCACATTTTCCCCTTCTAGACCCCTCTTTCTCATACTCCTACTTCTCCTACTATTCCTCCTTCTTCTTCTCCTGTTCTCTTTCTCCTTCTCCTTTTCCATAGGCTTTTTACTCCTCAGTATTCTACTCTTCCGTCTTCTCATTTTCTTCCCTCTCTTCCTTTTTCGCATCTCATCCTTCATTTTCTTCTCGTTTTCTTCCTAGACTCCTCTCCCCTCCATCTTGATATTATCTATACAGGGCCTGATTATAACAACAGTTACTGCCGTTGTCAGAAAACGAACTTCGCGGCATGCATATATTGTATATGCTCATGTATATTACAGATAGTTGCATGTATAAGTGCGTGTGTATTTATGTATTGGTGTACATGTATGTAGGCTAGAGGTATAACCAGATTGATTGATATTCGTAAATTAATTTAAAATCAGACATAAATTTCCTGGTGACACACCGCAAGTGACCGCACCCGGTTACATGTAAAAAATGTAAAATAAAACACAGAAATAATAATTAAATTATAGTAATGATAAAGTTTAAAAAATGAAGTAGCGGCAGCCATAAAACAGGTGTCAATCTGTCTGGTTGTTGATGGTCAATGTGAGAGGAAAAGGTTGCTTGAGTGACCATTGTGTCCTGCTAGAGATAAGCTCGGTAGGATAAATATCGATGCCATACTCCTGCCGAGATGATCGTAGTAAAAGATGATAAATGTTGTAATATGCGCATAGACTAGTCCAATGCTGCAGCCTCAGAACATACAGCGAAACTCTTGGATGACGCGATTGACGCGGTTGTTCATTGTAATTTGTAAACACACAAGCGACAGCCATGCTGTGAAGATTGTAGATGTTGAAATCGCCCAAAACGCGCAAATTACTCACGGCTTCCTCGGGAGACATCAAAGAAACAGACAAGGTGGCATGATATAGATTCCAAGTAGTGAAGTCTTCAGATGCATGGGCGACAGAAAATGATGGATCAGCTTAATAAGATCTCTAAGGAGTACGGGATATGCAAATAAACTATAAAAAAGACAGAGAATAATTTGGAGGATAAGAAAATGAGGCAACAGAACATGTAAGTGTACAGATAGAGATGAACTGGAACAAGTCCAGTGGAATGGTGCTGCCATAGGTCTAGGCAGGTCATTAATTTTGAGTCTTTTGACAAATGCCTATTTTACTCTGTATCTCTCTGTTTCTTCGTTTCTGTTCCTCACTGCATGCCTGCATGCCTTTGTATACCTCTCTCTCTCCCGCGCTCTCCCACCCTATTTCTTGTCATCGCTCACTTTCCCTTTTTCTCCCACATCCCTTCGTTCCTCCCTTACTGTATTCAGCCTTTCCGCTCTCATTTTTCCCCACCTTTATTTTTCGTCGACAGAGAGCGCCTGTCGCGCAGTAACGCAGCACCACCTAGCGGTCAGCAGGAGCGCTAGAAGCCGCCTTCCGTCGTCGTCAGAGGGCAGCACGTCGGGGACAAAGATCCGGATTAGGAGATCTATATTGGCGGCGGCGCACATTGTGCCACGCTGCCTGTCCGTCCAGCCGTATAGAACCGTGGGCGAAATGGTCGGTATGGTGCGCCGGTGCCATCATAATGAATGCCGACCTGTGACCCGGGCGACTGAGAGTCATGACACCTTCGGGTGGTGACCGATTGCCGCCGATGGGAGATGGAATATTTCTGTTGAAGGAGGGGAAGGATTCTGTTCCGTCATCGGAGGAAAGGTTGTGAGGGTGTGGGGGTGGGGCTGGCGTAGGATGGATGGGGCAAGTGTTATGGTGATGAGGTTAATCGGAATGTGAGACATAGAGGCATGAAAGAGAAAGGGATTGGTGTTGATCTGTTCACAACACATAAAAGAGCGTTTGTGCCCGTCTAGCCTTCTGTCATTCGCTTTGTGCTGAAGCAATGAAGCATCTTACGGGAACCTGTATAATACAACAACAACAGCAGCAGCAGCAGCAGCAGCAGCAGCAGCAACAACAACAACAACAGCGGCAGCAACAACAACGATAACAACAACAACAGCAGCAGCAACAACAACAGCTGCTACTACTACTACCGCTGCTATTGCTGCTGTTGCTACCTTCTTAATATTAATTGATTGATCAATTTTTTTATAATCGATAATTAATTACTAAATTGATTACTTAATATCTTATTAATTATCAATCTACCTAGTTGGCTATGCACCTGATTTCCTACATACTTATTGTAGATTTTGGGCAACTCAGTTGTCAGTAACTTAATCCGACCTCTTCAATGTCTTTCTGTGTCTGTCTGCCCGCCAGCCCTGCCTGACTGGATGCATCTCTCTCAGTCTGTCTCTCTGTCTCTGTCCTTCTGTCTGCCTGTCTCTGTATCTCTCTCGCTCTCTCTCTCCACTCATTCATCCCCCACTCGCCTCTTACTTCACTCCCTCGCATTATTAATACAGGATCCTGACTGTTGCCTGTGCAGTCTACACCATGTACAGAGCACTCTGCGTTGCGTCTCCCATTAGCACATTTCTTGTAGGTTACGTGCGTTACGTGCCACCGGGGAAATGGAGACGCCCCTTTATTCGTTTTCGTGACGCGGGTGGTTCCCAGTCGCGCGGGGGTTAATGGAAACGACGCTTAAGCACCGCAAGGCAAACCACCTTATAGCCTCATCGCTATGTCTCTTGGTCGTCGGGATGAAACCTTGACTACAAAAGTAGATTTAAGAACAACAACTATAGAAGATCCAATGACGACAGTCGAAGGTCACGTGACCTTGATCACGTGACCATAGATCTTTGATTTATTTCCGCCGATTATCTCTTCTTCAGCCCGAAGCAAATGTCAGACCGAAATAACTCTTCTGTGCTGGACAACTCGATGAAAGATGGTTCTTCGAATATTATGACGATCCCCCCTGCTGTGGCGTTGCATCCAATAGACCGGGGTCCTTGGTAGACTATAAGGTCTTTGCATGGATGCTCTAAGCTTTTTATTAGTCCTTGCCCGTTAACTTGGCTGAAAAGTTAAAAAGTGAGATAGCAATTTAAACCTGGAGTCAGATTTTTAAAAAATGGTAAACGGTACTTAGTAATCCTCAGCTATTAATGTACATGTAGTTAGATACAAAACAAGAAGTCAAGAGAAAATGCATTGATCAATTTGCCCTGTCGCTTATAAACTATTTTCATTGTCGTTTGTAGATTAATAACATGCGTAGCGAGTATTAATAAATCTATTGACAACGTAGATATAAGACAATTGCATAATGAATAAAAAATTATGAATAGAGTGTGCCGTATGCCTATGCTACATCGTGCACAGTAGGCTATAATAGGTTTCTATAGGCTACCCTGATGAGTGTACTGAGTGATGAATAGTTGAATGGAGATAGAGTAGCCTAAGTCAAATTGTTGTTGTCTTGATCCAAAGAAGATAAAATAAGACGAAATGCATTGGTCCACCGACCACACATGCTACTACGGAAGTGTCTACACTGTGATGTTCTTATGGGCTACCGGCAGCTTATTAATGCTATAAAGGCTTCTGCATAGAGTACAACACCATTTTAATTCATGCATTCATTCATTTCGAAAATTCATATAGCGCCCTTGGAAAAGCTACCCAGAGCCCAGCCACGGCTAAACACGAAGGTCTTGAGCAGCTGGTACATACATACATACATACATACATACATACATACATACATACATACATACATACATACATACATACATACATACATACATACATACATACATACATACATACATACATGCATGCATGCATGCATGCATACATACATACATACATACATACATACATACATACATACATACATACATGCATGCATACACACACAAATAAGTAAACACATACATACAAATTAATGCATGTATTCACGCACACACACGACCGATCTATCTTCGAATCCAATCGTAGATATAAAAATGTGGGCTAAGGAAGATTGATGATGTCTGCTGATGATGAGAAACGACTGTTGACAGCACGAGCACCAGCTTCCAACGAGAACAACCACCTGTTAGATTAGTCATCATCATCATCGTCATCATCATCATCATCGTCATCGCCATCGTCGTCGTCGTCGTCGTCGTCATCATCATCATCATCATCATCATCATCATCATCATCATCATCATCATCATCATAGGAGAGCCAGCGACAGATGCCTGCGTGTCACTGATCAGTGATCAGCTCACTCAGTTTCATCGTTTGAGAACTACCGTACAGTTCATGTCATACTTACCAAAGACAAAGGCAGTATACCTGAGTAGTATGTATACTACGTCTTCTCTATCAGCAATTAAAAAGTCATTAAAATCAATTAAAACGCCCATTAGTAACCCCCCTCTTGATATAGAAAATCCTATTAATATTCATGACAAATAGTCACGTGACTAATTAATATTCATGAATGCAGGGAGGTCATATTCTAGAATTTTCTACACAATTCCAGTAGGTCTATTGTTTTGTGTGTGTGTGTGTGTGTGTGTGTGTGTATGTCTGTCTGCCTGTCTGTGTGCGTATTTGCCATTAGCATGCATTGTGCTCATTACTATTCATGTATGCAGTGACTTCATCTTCCAGTTCTCTCTGGAAAGTTCCAGCATTTGTGTGTGTGTCTTTTTATGTCTGTCTGTCTGTCTACCTGTATGTGTGTATACCTAACTGACTAAGCAGCCTTTAATGGCATGGCTAATTAATATTCATGATGTGACGTCATTTGCCACAAGTTTCCACAGGCTTCCAGAATGCGTATGCTTACGCGTATGTCTCACTGCCTGTCTATGTACCTGTGTGTACCTGTATGTATACCTATATGTTTAAGCTATTGTTAAGGGTGGAACGTTTCGAATGTTCTATCATTATTATACACACACGTCATTCACTGTGGGGTCTATGCAAACGGCTGTCCTTACCATTATTGTAATGCCCTAAGGGCAGAATTCTCTAGAAGGTTCATTGTTGTATGCTTCATGCTCTTTAGAGTGCACGCGCGTGGCCCATTATGTTTGCCTTAGAGACGTGACAAATGGATAATTACACCCACCCGTCTTTCCAACGGTTGTTGACACGGAGAGATTTAAACCCTAAGATTTATTTGAAAACCCACCCATTTTACACAGAATTGAGACTGGCTCTGCTAAGGAACAAACGACAACACGCTTCTAATTCCTACACAGACGTGGGCCTGGCACTAGCAGAAGCAGTGTGTCACTGCGTTGTACAGGGCCTATTAGCAACAGCTGCATTCTTTATCTACGCTTGGAATTGACACTAGCAGTAAGCAGCTCGTCACCATATTATAACAAAGACCATCAGCAACATCCTCCTTTATAGTGCTTTGGTCTGGCACTATACTACCAGCGCTTCTTATGTTGATAGAAACTACTCAATAGCATTCGCAACTGCCTGATAATAATAATAAAGATCATTAGAAGCCTTCACAATTTGTATGCAGACGGGAATCTGCCACTGTCACATAGCAAACGAATACATCACTTTATACATGTACAGGCACCCTCTCCATTTAAGAATACTTGAGCCTGGCACCGTCCACTGATATCAGCCAGCAGCAGAGGAACTTAGTTTGCTATAAGCTTACCAAAATTGAAGTAAAGGAGTCCTTTGAGAAGCAGTTCATTGAAGTATTTTCATTCCTATGCATTCAAATCTTTTACCGCTTGAACAAAAATAGGACTTCAGATCAACCAGTTGGTGCACTATGCAGAACCAGACTCATGTTTGTGTAAAGGAGGAGGGCAACGCTAATGTACTGACATCGCTTCCAACATCTACAGAAGTCTAAAACGCGCATTATATTTTTGTACGTGGAAAAACTCACCCATAAGGGTGGAACATACACTTAATGGCGGATCACACTTAATGGTGGAAAAACTCACCCATAAGGGTGGAACATACACTTAATGGCGGATCACACTTAATGGTGGAAAAACTCACGCATAAGGGTGGAACATACACTTAATGGCGGATCACACTTAATGGTGGAAAAACTCACCCAGAAGGGTGGAACATACACTTAATGGTGGAAAAACTCACCCATAAGGGTGGAACATGCACTTAATGGTGGAAACTCACACTTAATGATGGATCACACTTAATGGTGGAAAAACTCACCCATAAGGTTGTAAACTCACACATAAGGATGTAAACTCGCACATAAGGTGGACTTGTGTCTTTTAATGCATGCAAGGAGGAAGTTTGTTACAGGCGTGGCGCCATCTGTTGTGTGTGCATTATTAAATGATAATAGCAGAGCATTGGTATGTTTTCCATTCCCTAGCATTCAGATTCACGTATAGAAATAACTACAACACTTTTAAAGTTCAAATAACTTTATTCTTATACTTTGGAAACGAAATTATAAACCAAATAATCGTTCAATCCAGTATCAAAAGTTAGCATGTTCGCTACAGCATTAATATTTCTACCTCTAGCTCTATGCAACGAATACAAAATACAGTAATGTCCACAAAATTTGATAACTAAGCTTTGCAATTGGTGATCAGTAAAAATCCACCGTGCACAATGTCTATGTAAAAATGTTCTGAACGGTGCTTCGGGTGGCGCACCCAGCGAGTCAAAGTATTCTCCATAGGTAGAATTCTCTAAGTAAATAACGATCCAATGTTTCCCTGGATTGCCGTACGTATCTGTATTACACACGAGAATGGAGGGACGATTTCTGTTTATCGTAGAAGGTAAGCGGTCGTATGGAAACACGCCCAGAAACATGGGACCACACTTTGCATCTGCACGTAGTATCGAATATATCGTGTCACCGTCCATTTCAGTTGGTATAGTCGAAAATCACGTTTCTGGAACGGTCGATTTCCAGAATATTTTCAAATTCTGCGAATGCGATGACGTTTATGGTTCTAGCCAAAGCCTGCCCGAACTTCATATCAACACGAATATTTCCCGGTTTGATGAGGTTAAAGTGACCACCTTCTGCCAGGTCCGGTGTTAAATCGAATGCGTAAAGAGCGTATCCACCGGCAAAGTCCTCTCTCGCTATTTGATTTCCTTCGTCGCGCATCCACTTACCGGTACCAGTAAACAGCGAAGCGTAAGCATTCACAAACTGATTGTTTGCGAAATTCGTTTCCAAAGGTTTGATCGTTTGCTGTTGACCGTCCAAGTATACTTTTAGTTGGGTTAGATTCATATGTTTGAAGTTGAATGGATTCTTCGTATAGACTCCGTTAAACGCGTCGTTGTCCACGCAACCGATAACGATACGAGTAGGAATCTGACCGGAGAAGAGACTCTCCTGTGACGCATCCAAGTTTCCAGCCGGAACCGTGAAAGTCTTGCAAATGGCTCTTCGAATGGGAAACTTCAAATTGCCAACCTCAAGCGCTTTAGCATGAGCTAGAAACACCGACGGACTTAGTTTAACTTTTCTAACGTACAACTTGCATTCCAAGATTTTTACTTTATATGCAGCACCCTGCGTCGCTGACATCAAGCAGAATGGATCCTTATTTCTTACGAGTCGGATTTTTATATTAATATCGTTGGGGAGAAACCGTTCTTGGAAGAAGAGATCGCTGCGAATTCCTCCTATCATATCAACGACGCGCCCTTCGTCGGTCAATGCACTGCGTTTCTTAAAACCGACATTCGCTATATTGTCATCGTGCGGATTGGCGTCTTCCAAGTGTGTGGCTGTATCCTTGTAAAAGAGAGCAGAGGTAAGTTGCGAAGCTTTGGCTGCATCACCGTAGCTAAGTATGGTCTCCATATAGCTACGATACGCATACGTGTTGTTCGAAGAAGTAACGAGCGTGTCATTTAAAGTGATGTCGACTTCCGAAAACAGACTGTGTAGGAATAAGTTGATAGGGCCAACATGATCACCAGCATCAGTCGGATCGTTATTCGCTCTTATTATAGCTGCTCTGACGTATAGTTGTGTATTCGACAAGTCCAAATAATCTTGACCGGCCCCTGTATTGCTAAATTCGATCGGCGTACCTTGCGAAATGGTGGCTATTGGATTATACTCTACGTACGACCCAGTTTCGATACTGGTCTGCGTGGGAGGTACGGTAAACAGATCCAATTCGCTCTTTGTACATTCGCAAGATTGTGGATGAACGAACGCCATTTTTCAAACTTTACCAATAATATCTTCCTTGGTTCTCTTGTTAATTCTTTCCAACGATCTTTTACGTCTCTTCTTGCCGCCGCCGCTTTGCACATTGTCATCTTTGGAAGATGTAAACGCTTTTATACCTTCTGGAACGCGACGTTTGGCGGAGTCTATCAACTGACCGCCGTCCGCGACGTCGTTGGCAATCTGCAGACCGGTTCTCAAAACCTGTTTGCCAATTGCCTTAGCGCCAGTCTGAATAAGTGGCCAGGCACTTCTAAACAGACCGCCAAGAAAGCTGCCCACGCCATGCCCACGTTGCATGCGCGCACCTTGAAAAACTGGCATGCCATTGCCACTCTGTTGTACATAGTAGTCCTCGTATGCCAAACGACTTGCATCGCAGCAAAATTGTTTTTTCATTGCAGAAGATAAGGTATCTTACGATGTCTAAAGTGTAGTGTCACAATAGCCTTCCCGTATTCGAATGGGATAGGACTTCCAGTGTCGCCCCTTATATCCACTTCGATGGAGTCGAAAGTCTTCTGTTGCAACGGAATGTAAACGGGCGTTTCGTAAGTCGTACGCACGCTATCGCCACTTTTCCCAGACACGTTTACAATTCTGAGCAATGGCGCCTTCGTATCTCCCACAGGGACTTGTTCCAACACATTGCAATATACGTACAGAGAGCAAAACCCACGATTTACATCGCAAGCATTGTCGCCCACGAAATCAACAATGTAGTCATCCTCCTCATCGTAATTGAGAATTGGATTTTGACGTGCATCAACGCCCAGCATTGAACATATGGTTGGTGAAAACTGAATATTTGCACCTTTGTTTATATCTCCCTTGAGTCGCTTCGATATAGGATCGTATTTGAACTTTGGAAATGTAGTCAATTCCATTTCATCCACAACAAGACTTATAAATTTGTTTATGGAATTGATAAGATCTTGGGGTGTTTCATAGTATCCGGTTGGCAGTCGTGTAGTTCTATGCAGCGATCCTGGTAGTATGTCACCCGTTTCAGAAAACTTGACGTGCATATACGAGATTCTACCTTCATTTCTTTCTAAATTGCTCCAACTATGAGGGTACTGTAATTCAACTAGCCCGACTTCCCAGTCACCGATTAGGGATATGGGATTTTCCAATCTCGTGGTAAAATGTGTTATGGTATTGTTTGGATAAAACAGCATGGAACTATTGCTGGGGAGCGTAAGGTAAAAGTGAGCCATATTTTATTGAATGAGATGCGATTTCTTGCACTGTCTGAAATGAAGTAATACGAACGACTTCCCATACTCGAATGGTATTGCATTCCCAGTGTCGCCCCTAATATCTATTTCTATCGAATCGAAGCTTTTCTGCTGAAGGGGTACGTAGACTGCATTCTCGTACATGATTTGCACATTGTCGCCCTTTTTGCCTTCAATGTGAACTATTCGAAGTAATGGGGCTGTCGTATCGCCAACAGGTACATGTGACAGAATGTTGCAATAAACGTGTATGCTTGAGAATGCTGGATTTATATCTCCAATATACTCAGATTCCCATTCCACATCGGGTACCTCATCCCATACTTTATTAAACTCTTCGTAATGCTCTTTATAATATTCTTCATTCTCTTCAGCGTCATATTTACCAAAATTGTGGTTAACAATAGGATTCTGACTTTCGTCTATGCCCAAAATAAAGCATAATGCTGTGGAGAATCTTACTCCCGCTCCTAGATTTATTTCACCTTTGAGTGTTTTCGTTATTGTGTCATATTTAAAATGCGAATATTTATCAAGATTATGTTCGACCGCAAACTCGTGTATATTCGTATTTACAGCATATACAATATCATGCATACTTTCGTAATAGCCAGTAGGTATTTGTATTGTCTTTTGATCGCCTGGCCAATCCAAACCGTCAGAATACTTTTTCGATTCTTGCCAATAAATAAATTCACAATCGTCGGATGTTATATTGTTCCACGTGTGCGGATAATGTATTTCAATCAAGCCAACTTCCCAATCGCCCGATAACGAAATGCCGTTTTCCAATTTTGTTGTAAAGTGTGCCGCAGTATTGCTTGGATAATACTGCATGGAGCTGTTGCTTGGTAGCGCTAGATAAAAGTGAGCCATACTCGCATGTAGACTATTACAGAATGCGCATTGTCAGTGCTAGACATCGAATATATCCTGTGTCCAAGAGTTAAATTTGTCGTCGTAACCTTTCCACTTGACATAATATTCAGTCTTTCCACGGCGCTTACGCGTTTTTAAGACCTTTTCGATACTGTACACGTCATCATCTTTCAAAATTCTTTGCAATTCGACTTCGTAGAATTTACCCTTTAGCGTCTCGTCTTTTAAATCGGCTAATTCGTAAGTTACTGGATCGGAAGGTATGCGAGCTATGATCTTAAAAATCTCTTCGGACCAAGAGGGAAGGTAGCCCTTTTTGAATGCGATTCTAGCCTTTGCAATTCTCACTTTATCACCTACTGCATATTTCCACTTTGCTGGACTTTTCTTTTGACCGTACAAACGGCTTCTAATACTATTTTCGTCTTCCTTTGTCACTTGACTAGGTATCATACCTATACTTCTATGATATGTATTGTTGTACGGATTCATAAGATCTTGCAAAACATCAACATATCGATACGTATTCTTGTACGTAAAGTACTTCCACATTTTCGTTTTAAGCGTGCGATTGAATCTTTCTACTACAGAAGCCTTTATGTCGCTATTTTCAGATGTGTAAAAGCGAATGGAATTCTTGCGCAGCATGGATTGAAAACTTCTATTAAGGAACTCTGTTCCCTTGTCGGTCTGTAAATGAGCGGGCTGTCTATCTACCAAAATGGACGAAAAGGCGGCAGTTAAATCTGATCCCGACTTTGACTTGAGCGGAACTGCCCAAGCATATTTAGAAAAGACGTCTATACACGTTAAAATATATTTATTTTTATCATTATGTTTCGACAATGCAGAAAGATCGGCCAAGTCAGCTTGCCATAGGTCGTCAATTCCTACTGTAAAAGTCTGTCTACGTCTAAAGTTCAATCTGACAGGTTTATGCAGCGTGTAAGCATCCTGTTTCGAAAGCCAGTGTTTAACATCCTTAGTTTTAAATTTATCGTCAATATGTCTTTGAAAGGAAGATACGCCGCCGAAGCTAGCCGGTTGTTTAGGATCGAAGTAAGACTCCATCAGTAGGGTAACCAACTCGCGTCCAGATGGTGTTGTTGTTCTCCGTGTATACTTTTCGATGCAAATGACTGGCTTTCATCGATCGAACCGTTAATATATTTCCAGCGATCTTGATTGCCGATCAACTCACGAGGAATATTGGAATCTTTCAACGCTTCGGCCAGTTGCATCCATCCGGTAGGTGGTGAAGCTGTTGTACGTTTTCTCAGCAGGTCGTTTACCAAGTCCACCACGTGCGTCTTCGGAACCGTCGCATTCTTCAGCACAAGTTCACCTTTAGTAGTCCACGATACGTCCGGGTTGCTCTTCATGTGAGTCAAAAGTCTAGCAGCCTGCGTTTTCCATTTCTTTGGCACGGTTTCCAAGACTTGATCTTCTATACTATTGGTTTTGACCGGCTGCGCCTTCTCAGCATCTGTCACTTCATCTTCTTTCTTTTCAAATTTGGTAAGTACAGTAGGTTTATCAATGTTCAAATAGCGACTCAGACTGTTGGAATAGAGTTTGGCTTTATCGTCATCGGCAATATCGCGATGCAGAATGTCGTACATCTGCGTATCCAATTTGGACAAAGTCTTGTCCAACATGGTTTCCTTCCATTTTTCAATCTGTCTAGGTTCAACCAAGACCATCTTCTTCGTATGTTCCATGCTACAGTTTATTACTTAGCAAGGTACCCAGAAAGGAAAGCACAGGCGTAAGTAATGCGCCTATGAAACCACCAGTCTGTACTATACGTTTCTTAATCTTTACACGAGTTTTCTTGGAAGCCAATTTTCTTAACTTGTGTTTGAAACGACCAAGTCTCTTCTTCTGAGCTTTTTCCAAAGGAACAACTCCTTTTAAAACGTTGAGCGCACACTCACAGAGACAATAAAGTAGGGAGATGTGGCAATCTTTCAAAATACGTTTCCTCACTTTGGGTGAAGACTCTTTAAGCAATCTCAGTTTCTCAAATTTCTCCTCCAGTGGAGCCGACATTTTCAATGAATGAACGTTCGAGCGATTACACGACCTTATATTCACTTTCTTACGTAGACAAAATGTGTCTCACCAGGGAAAATGTTCGTTCTTAATCTGCATCGTTCATCCGTCTCTGGTTTGAGATCAACCAACAGATATCCGAAAGGTGCCATGGTCGCATCTCCGAACGCCTCTATCATGAAATTCGACTTGCCGGGGAACATCTGCCTTGCCAGGTTTGCTATCTGAGTCGAATCTCTCACGTTTTTGAAAAGAACAAAGTAATGCGCGTTCAAACTGATGGTTCTCGTATGTTTGCTGCTGTAGAATAGATTCTGCGTCAGGTACAGTATCGAAACGTTTCTGTGGTGGCTGATCTTTGTAAATAATTTGGTAACGCGGTCATCAGTCTCGCTCATAAGGTCGTCCAATATCAGAAGCGTTTTCTGCTTACCATCGAAAATATTCAAGTCGGGTAATCCTTCGTGAAATTGAATCTGCGAATATTTGTCGAAAATTTCTTGGTATATTCCGTAACACCAGATAATTTTTTCTACCTGAGGTTTGACCATATAATGTAAATGATCTATAAATCGTAGCGTGAATTGTGTTTTTCCACATCCAGAAGGTCCACTCACTATAGCCGAAAACGTGTGTTGCCAAGTTGGATCCATAACGAAAAGTGAGTTCTTGAAATGTTGTAAGAAACTTTTATACAAGATATATTCTGACAAAGCCCAATATGCGTTCTTTGCATTGAGGACATTCTGTAGCTTCACCTGTACATGGGTCGCACATATTTACGTGTCTGCATGGAAGTAGCAGTGTTTCCACTTGCTTATTTTTACATATCACGCAAGTAGGCTAGCTGCTTTTTTGAGTTTTTCATTCTCCGCTTTCAATCTCATGAGGCGATATTTCGTAGCTTTCTCATCCTCCGTTCGCTCATCGATTCCACAAATGTCGCATTCGCACTTGTAGTTGCCAAACACATCCATTTCACATTCAACATTCGATGGACACATATTTGCGCAAAACGTGTATCACTCGCAAAGATTAGTTAACAAATAATTCTTAAAGATACAAGTATCATCTTTTAATAATGCAACTACAGTATGTGGCGCCATCTAACAAACTTCATACTTCTACACATTAAAAGATAAAAATGAAAAATCTTGGGTTTTTTCTAGGTGGAAAATTTTGGGTGGAAAACCTTGAAGTTTTCTGTGTTTTTTATTTTGTCCTATCATATATAACGTCACTGCATTCATGAATATTAATTAGTCACGTGACTATTTGTCATCAATCTTAATGAGCTTTTCTATATCAAGGGGCGTCACTAATGGCTTTTTTTAATGACTTTTTAATTGCTGATATAGAACCAAACCTACCTTTTGATATAGAACCAATTAGTCACGTGACTATTTGTCATGAATATTGATGAGCTTTTCTATATCAGGGGGCGTGACTAATGGGCGTGACTAATGGGTTTTTAATGACTTTTTAATTGCTGATAGAGAAGACGTAGTATACATACTACTTACCTGACTTCGATTTTACATTAATTTCTTGCAGCGTTTTATTAGTTTCAAAGTGGCTCACAAAGGCAAAGAGTGTCTTACAATTCGTTGAATGATGATGAGGATGGTGATGATGATGATGATGATAATGATAACAATTGTTATTGTTATTATCATTATTGTTATAGGTATCAGTAAACAAACGAAAAAACAGCACCAACAACAACGATAATAGCAACAATTGTAATAAAAAACGATAATAATAATATAGTTATGTAAATTTCGAGCGTCAAGGAATCCGCGGGTCTATTTAGATCTGACGGCATAGGCCAGATGGGGCAAACCTAATGCCCTGCCTAGGGGAGGTAATGTACATGTAGTTGAGGTAGGCCTATACCTGGCGCGCTTGTTCCGCCTCGTACATTACTCAACCGGCAAACCTGGTCGGGTCGGCATCCGTGAACGCGGCAATCGCAAAACCCAGAAATAAAAATGTAGCCCATCAGGGCTATTTTAAAGGAATTTTTAGAGCTGCACAACTCCTTCTTTCCTTTCCCATCATCCATGGTAAATTACTTCCAATCGGAGGACAATGAAGCTTTTGCTAGTTTTAACTTACATAAGTGCCTCTACAACTGCACAAATCCGTTTAGAACTGCACATTTTGTGTAAAACTGCATGCACGTTAAAAACGCCCTGAAATGTATGTTGGTCTCCACGCTTCTTACATTCTCCCACCAGTGGCCATGGAGACCCTGGGTCTGTTTAATCCATGAGCGTTGGAAGTCATCAACGAAATCGGCAAACGCATTTAATCAATTTCTGGTGACAGACGCGAAGAAACTTTTGTTTTCCAGCGCCTGTCTGTCAACATTCAGCGCTATAGCGTGGTCGCCTTTAAAGGATCTTTCGCTTCAAGCTCTTAAGACGAGGCCTGACATTCCAGACAATTATCTTAATTATTAAATAATTAATAACGATCTCTAAGTCTCTGGGTGAACGAAGTGCCGCATGGCATCATTAAGCCGCATTAAAAATAATGATAATAGTAATAATAATATAATTTGTTTTGCTAGGCGTTCACTGTTCATCAGGCACAGCCAGTTGGTGTTGCACAGTTTGAATTGGAAATAAATGATAGTTTCATAATAATAATATTTAAAAAAATATTAATACTCTTGTAGTAGTAGTAGTAGTAGTAGTAGTAGTAGTAGCAGTAGTAGTAGTAGTAGTAGTAGTAGTAGTAGTAGTAGTAGTAGTAGAAGTAATAATAGTAGTATAGTTGTAGTAATAGTAGTAATAGCAGTAGTAGTAGTAGTGGTAGTAGTAGTAGTAGTAGTAGTAGTAGTAGTAGTAGTAGTAGTAGTAGTAGTGGTGGTGGTAGTAGTAGTAGTAGTAGTAGTAGTAGTAGTAGTAGTAGTAGTAGTAGTAGTAGTAGTAGTAGTAGTAGTAGTAGTAGTAGTAGTAGTAGTAGTGGTGGTGGTGATGGTGGTGGTGGCAGTAGTAGTAGTAGTAGTAGTAGCAGCAGCAGCAGTAGTAGTAGTAGTAGTAGTAGTAGACTAGACTAGTAGTCTATAGTAGCAGTAGTAGAAGTAGTTTTTATGTCTCTCTCTCTCGCTTTCTCTCTGTTTGTTTGTCTGTCTCTCTTTCCCTCTTTCCGTATAGCACATGCGCAAACGTCCGACGTCTAGCAACTCCTCCCCTCCCTGCTGAGCCTCTTCTGTGGGCTTTCCATATCCATCTGTCATCATCCAATCCAGCATCATCTGTCTTCGCTTTCTTCGTGTCCACCTTAATTCCTTCCATTTATCCACCGATGACCCATTCCTATAGAAATGAATCTCCTCCTCTCGTCCTGTGTACCGATCCATTTCCTTTTGGTATTACACAGCAAAAGAAGTGTTCGATTGCATAGCATATTCATCTTGGTCTAAGTCTTCAACGGTTTTCGTATACCACGTAGCATGAAGATGCATACGCAAATACCATACAGCATACAGTGTACAACTATATTTTATATTGCCCCTATTGAGTGTAATTAATCAAGGGCGGATACATTAATTTTCGATGGGAGGCCAAAATTTAAAAGTTCGTCCGGGTCGCCGAAAAACCTGAAAAACCTGCTTTTTAGTCATCTGTCTCGAATTTTCGAAAAATATACCTTTTTCGGTGCGCCGAAAAACCTGATGACCTTTTTTTAGTCATCTGTCTCGAATTTCCCAAAAAGAGACCTCGCCATAGTTTGCGAACCTCTCATGGGGGTGGAGGACGGACATACGGAGCTACTCATGGGGTGGGGGCCACGTCAACTTTCCGGACCAGAATATATAGCTGGTAAAAAATAAAGAAATTTCTAAATGGGGGAGGGGCCATGGTCATTTTGGCCCCCCTGGATCCACCCGTGGCTGTACTGATATAAATCTATATGTAATAGTTCACATGCATGATGTATTTTTATGTTGCGGCCCGCGAACCATCGCAGATTTCCAAATGTGGTCCACGCGATGAATTTAGTTCAAGACCGCTGCAACAGAACATCCATGGCCAGTGTTTAATCTAGATGTCTCTGGAGGGGGAGTTCTTTAAGAGTTGTTCAATGGCAAGATTAAGAAAAATATAAGGTAAAATTAGATGATTATAGTTTATACTAAAAAAGTCAAAAGATTGCCAGAAACCTCAAATTGAGAGTTTACTACGGCGATTCGTACAAAAAGACTAGAAAAAAGATGATGAAAAAAGTAGATGACAAGAGTAGAAGACGATGGGTCTAAGATGAGTCAATAACGAAACACGATGATGCAAGTTCCGACAAATTATTGTCTTTCTTACAAAGCTCAGATGGCGCTGAACATTAGGCTATTGTGAGTGTACGACTTGCTCAATCTTTTTATTATATAGGCCTATGCATATACATTAGGCCATTTCATTTATGTATGGGGAAAAACTTTTTAAAAAATTTTTATGGTGCACCCCTCCTATATTGTTTCTAATGGCAAAATGTGAATGTTCACCAAATTTTAGGTAATTTCGTGGTGTTTTGACTCCCGCCCAACACGATCAACTGATTTAGTTAATAAATCATTGTTTTCCTGCATGACAAAATGTGTGTAAAATAAGACAGTTTACTATACAAAGAATACAAACTGCATATCTAGTAACTAACAAGTTTGGTAATTGTGTTTGTTTGGTTGTATGTGCACTTGTTATAGCGCCCCTTCAAGCAATCTACTCAGAGGCGCTCCCGACTGCAGAGCGGACACTGCATCGGAGCTTCACGCCGAAGCGCTGAGCAATTGCGAGTGAAGGACTTGCCCATTATGCCCAAGGTCCCTACGCTGCGACTTGAGGTGGATTCGAACCTCGAACCTTCCGGCTTCAAGGCAACGACGCCACCACTATAGGCCTACACCACCGCGCCCCACAATCTCAATAAGTGAGATGTGTATACACATTACACAATGATATCATGTCAAATCACTCTACTGAATTTAATGTTTTGTGGAGGAGAAGGTTAATTTGTTTAATGTCTCTTTTTGAAAGTTGGGAATATCTTTTCGTTGATATTCGACCATTTGCAATAAAACTGTTTTTGTGTTTCATCATTGGTAACACTAGTTGAGAAGTCTTGGATTAGTTTCACAGCCCGTTCCGACAGATCATTCACCACTTTGACATACGCATCAGCTTCTTGGTAATGGGGATCATTATGCCATTCACTAACAGGTTTTCCTAGCCAGTCGGCGCCAAATCCCATGCTGTGAAACAAGAACCAGGATTTGGGCCCAATAAGGGATGATAGCTTTGTAGGCTACTGTGGCTCAGAATAGGAATTCGGAGCAATGCTCGAGCAATCTGCTGTCTTTCTGAAGTGGAAAGCCTATTTGAAAAAGAGAGAATGCAGCACATTCTTCTGTTAAGTACCAGAAGTGCCTTTCCAAGGTTTTCATGGCTGCATTGGCAACTTGTGGATCATGCTTGCAAGTCATGTCATGCCATAGCTTGAGATCATTATACGCTGCATCGGCCCCAATGGATGAAGAGACCCAGTTTTCAACGTAGAGTAGCGCATTAAATTTACATAGTGCTTCCAATTTGTTGATCATGTCCTAAACTACCTATGAGCCACGCTTCAGGCACTTCTCTATCATCCTTTCTAAGTAATGGGCGGTTTGGTGTGGATGAAATTGGAGGAACTACTTCCTGATGTGGTTCTTTTTTCATATATTCACTCCTTGCTGCCATGGTTACAGCCTCTAAAAGGTAAAGCAAAAATTTTACAATTTGCTACCATGTTGTCAATGTCCGTTTTGAACGTAAAACTACTTTTTAGGTGGGCGGGGATCAACACATGGCCTACAGATCTGAAAATTTGCAGGCAATTATGTTTCAGTAATAGTAACAATATGGCAGGGGTGCACATAGAAAATTCAAAATTTTTTTTTTGCAATGGCCTAATATACATGTATATATACGGATATATATATATATATATATATATATACGGTAACTGTATCGGACGAGGCTCTCGAGTCCGTGTCCTCCAGGGCTGTTTTTAAGGAATTTTTAGAACTGCACATCCTCTTCTCTCCTTTCTCATCCTCCATGGTAAATTATTCCCAATCTGAGAAAATGACCTATTTTTTTACTAGTTTTAACTGCACGGAACGTGACGGAAGTGCTTCTACAACTGCACGAATCCATTTAGAACTGCACATTTTGTGTAGAACTGCACGTTAAAAAAAGCCCTGGTGTCCTCTGCTGCGTTACAGCTGCAATTGCTTTAACAAATCAGCTACCGTAGCCCCCACAGGACAGTGCTATATCTACACTGCAGGCACTCTGAACAATGATGACAGACCCATATAAAACAGTCAAGCCTATATATACATGTATATTATATGCCTACGTGTATTTTGCGATGCAGTAAAGAAGATCTTGTTTGTTAAACTTTATTCCTCATTTAGTCAATCAATAAATGTTTATATCTGGTCGTCTACATACTATACATAATATATCTGTCTGCCTGTCTGTCTGTCTGTCTGTCCTGTCTAAACTTCTCTACTGTCTACGTTGATTGATGCATATTGTGTGCATGGGTGAGTCACCGCTTACAGTTCTGTTGATTGTACATTCTGCATGCGTTGATTGTTTTGATTGTTTTGATTGTTTTGATTGTGTGTGTGTAGATCACACGGTCTATGGTTGTTGATTGTACATTCTGCAGTGTTGATTGTTTTGATTGTTTTGATTGTTTTGATTGTTTTGATTGTTTTGATTGTTTTGATTGTGTGTGTAGATCACACGGTCTATGGTTCTGCTCACTTCAGTCTCTGGAAGATCTGCTCCTGCGTTCATCTCAATTGCTCCAACATCGAACACACGAGTGAGCATTCATCAATATAATATGTATTATATTATATTATATTATATTATATTATATTATATTATATTATATTATATTATATTATATTATATTATATTATATTATATATATATACATATAGTATATACGTCGTTTATATATATGCATTTATTTACAGATATATTTAATCGTACAAATATATACGATTATATGTATATATATAATGCAACTGTATTACTGAAAATACCTACCTTTAATTATTAGAATGTTAGAGTAGGGATCACGTGGTTTCTGCTGAAGCCTCTTGGTGTAGCCTAAGGTTTACGTACCAAAGAAAATGGCGGATACGAGAGAAGGTTTGCTGGAGACAAAATGACGCACCTTGATCACGTGGCTTGTTTTCAATGCTCGGCAGTCTGCACCTGATCCCATATGCTCTTGTTTCCTGCTCTTTCCGCTGCTTCAACGTGACTGGGCAGCTCAACATAGAAAACTCTGTCTAGTTATATATATATATATATATATAATTATATATGTATATATGAAGCCGTTAATATTAATAATGATAATAACAATGACAATTTATATGGCGCCGTAACATAGACATGCCGTTATATGGTTGCTTCACGTAAAACTAATAGCATGATAAGGCTTACAAAATAAATAAGTCGTTGGCCTGTATGCTTATCCATAGATGAATACAATTATAGGCTACATATAATTCTTTGTGTATATGCCATACTTTTACATATATCTGCACATACAATGTCATACATATATATGTTTATATGTATATGTACACTGAAATGCATGTCGAATATACAATTAGTCGTCTACTGTGACGCATTTTATTCTATTTGATAGTCAATATTTCCCCCCTCGATATTACTTGGAACAACTACTGAGTAGTTTGCCCCATAGATTGAGTATTCGCATATTACGAATATTAAGATTTTCAAATATTCACGAATATTAACGAATATTAAAACTGCCAACGAATATTATATTCGTAAAATATTATGTTCTTTCAAGAAATTATTTATTCTTAGACCTAATTCTTATTTTGTTATTTATGAAAAATTTAAATGTTTAACTTTTTCTGAATAAATTGTACAAAATTGAGTTAGCTTACGCATAGGTCTATATTAGTAAGTGACAATAACTTTAATAGATTTATTGTTAAAGACTTCAAGGTCTCTGCTGGGTATGGCCAATGTGGCCATGCGGCAATCATATAGCATTCGATACTTAATCTTAGCCACTTTGTCTGACTTCTGACCATCCTCCCAACTGACAAGAGGCAGAGCCACCGATGGCATTTGGCAAGTAGCAGCAAGAGTAGGCCAAAATTAGCAATAAACTGTAACTGCCTATAATAGTAACTGCAAATTGATGAAGTAATTCTATATCAGTGTAGCAGGATGAGTACTGAGTAGATATACATGTAAATGCCAACGCAAGAAATAATAGTGCCAGATCACAAGTAAAAATTATCCCGATCTCAGCATGTTAAGCGCATTGCATAATTTAATTCAGCCTTGCCCTGGATGCGAGTGAATGTTGTAAAGATATAGGCCTACAGAAACTTAAACTGCTTAATACCGAGCAACATTGCGGTTTCGATCGTTCACCTGAATTTGTTAACGAATATTTGCGAATATCTACGAATATTAAAAATTCTTAATATTGACGAATATTTACGAATATTAAACCCTAAAGTCACGAATACTCAATCTATGGTTTGCCCTTTCAGCTTGACAACTGTGATTCGGAGGTTACAGTTATAAGTTTTAGGAATTTTTTTTGCCAGACACACAGGTAAACAGATGGATGAATGGATGAATGGATGGATGGATGAATGGATGGATGGATGTATGGACGAATGGACCGATAGACGGATGGAAGAAATATACACTGTCTAGAATTGATAAGTAGGCCAATACACGTCTAAGCTGCCGTAACATGTCTAAGCCACGGTAATATGTCTAAGCCACGGTAACATGTCTAATCCACGGTAACATGTCTAAGCCACGGTAATATGTCTAAGCCACGGTAATATGTCTAAGCCACGGTAACATGTCTAAGCCACGGTAATATGTCTAAGCCACGGTAACATGTCTAAGCCACGGTAACATGTCTAAGCCACGGTAACATGTCTAAGCCACGGTAATATGTCTAAGCTACGGTAACATGTCTAAGCCACGGTAACATGTCTAAGCCACGGTAACATGTCTAAGCCACGGTAATATGTCTAAGCTACGGTAACATGTCTAAGCCACGGTAATATGTCTAAGCCACGGTAACATTTCTAAGCCACGGTAACATGTCTAAGCCACGGTAACATGTCTAAGCCACGGTAACATGTCTAAGCTACGGTAACATGTCTAAGCCACGGTAATATGTCTAAGCCACGGTAACATGTCTAAGCCACGGTAACATGTCTAAGCCACGGTAACATGTCTAAGCTACGGTAACATGTCTAAGCCACGGTAACATGTCTAAGCCACGGTAACATGTATAAGCCACGGTAATATGTCTAAGCTACGGTAACATGTCTAAGCCACGGTAATATGTCTAAGCCACGGTAACATTTCTAAGCCACGGTAACATGTCTAAGCCACGGTAACATGTCTAAGCCACGGTAACATGTCTAAGCCACGGTAACATGTCTAAGCTACGGTAACATGTCTAAGCCACGGTAATATGTCTAAGCCACGGTAACATGTCTAAGCCACGGTAACATGTCTAAGCTACGGTAACATTTCTAAGCTACGGTAACATGTCTAAGCCACGGTAACATGTATAAGCCACGGTAATATGTCTAAGCCACGGTAACATGTCTAAGCCACGGTAACATGTCTAAGCTACGGTAACATTTCTAAGCTACGGTAACATGTCTAAGCCACGGTAACATGTATAAGCCACGGTAATATGTCTAAGCCACGGTAACATGTCTAAGCTGCGGTAACCTGAGCTCGGATGGCAGTCTGAACGGAAGGTCGTTCCATTGCAACGTGCATGCTGATTCCAACACAGCGGAAGCACCATGTGGAAATTCCAGCCCAGGGAGCAGATTCCCCTTTGGGTGATGTAAATTCTAATAATGTGAATGACTCGTTCACTGGTATGACGTACATGTAGGTCTATGTCTGTGTGGAAGCAGATCTCCTCAAAAGGAAGACGACATCCCTCTGTTGCTGCTGCTGCTGCTGATATCGATGAAACAATGAACCCGCTGCGTCGGTTGCAACCATAAACAATCGTCCCTTGCGCATTAGACAGCATGACAGCCGGTTGGTGTTTTCAGATGACGCACAACAATTCATTCTGTCGTCGTGCAGACGAATATAATAAGAAAATACATATAATTATTAGAATGTAGAGCACAATGTTGTCGCATACCTTTAAATAATTATTAGGGAAGGTTTACACGGTAAAATGGTAAACATTCTGGCACAAAGTGCGCATGGATGCTTCCTGCTGGTCTCTCAAAGATCCACTGGACCTTCCTTTGGCGTTGGTAAACTGAGCAGTCGGACTTGATGGGTCCAGTGGCGGGCCCAGGGGGGCTAAGGGAGGGGGTAAGCCCCCAAAAGGTGGTCAGTTTTTTTGCACAGGCAAATGAAATATTTTCATGAGATTTTGACTAAGCCCCCCCCAGAAAAAGTCATGAGGATTTTAGGGGAACAGGGAAAATGAAGTATTTTTTTATTTTCTCGAGATTTCGACCGAACGCCCTAAAAAGGTCGTCAGGGCTTTTGGCTGGAAAAATGATATGTTTTCTTGAGATGTTGGTCAGATGACTAATAAAAAATGGTCGTCAGAAATTTTGGCGAATGAAAATGGAAAATTTTCTCCGCGGTTCGGTCTTCTCAACCAGCCCCCTCCCCAAACTGAAACGCTGGCGCCGCCACTGGATGGGCCCTCTGCATGGTTGCCGACAGTTAGATTTGACTCCGGTAATTATAGCCTATGATCATCATCCGTTCAGTCTATGAATTGTAATTAATTATCATACGTAACTGCGATGTGTCGTTTTTGAAAAGGTATAAGGGCCTACATAGAGGGGCAGGAAAATAGGTAGACAGAAGGCTGGCTGGCTGGCTGGCTGTATTGATGGATGGATGGATGGATGGATGGATGGATGGATGAATGAATGGATGGATGGATGGATTGATGGATGGATGGATGGACAGATGATTTGATGAGTTGATGGATAAATGGTTGGATTGATTAATGAATGGATAAATGGATGAATTTATTTGAATAGTTGAGTGAGTGAGTGAGTGAATGAGTTAGTAGGTGGCAGAGGAAGAGGGAGAGAGAGAGAGAGAGTTATTATGGCCATAGAAATAAGAACAGCTGGGAGCGTATAGTTATTATGGCCATAGAAATAAGAACAGCTGGGAGCGTACTGTAGACTCGTCCGTGACTCTGACGCCATTGAGGAGCGTGTGACAGGTGAACCCCGTCGTTTGCCAGTGAACTGCAGACACACGTGTTGCCACTCCTAACGGAATTAACAGTCGACTACTCAGACCCGCAACAGACGAACGACAGTGATACATTGAGTCAGTATCAGAAGTAGCACGGCACGTGTCGAGCATGGCACAGAAATTTATATAGCGCCATACGTAGTCACCTCGCTGGTCGTCCTATGACTTTTCTCGATACTGTGTGGCATGGCCGTGTTGCCGCAGCAGTCGGATAAATTGGCGATAAATATTTAACAAATGCGCAAAGACAAAACTCCGTTTCGCCAAACGATGATGCATAATGAATGTGCCCGTCGTGTGTGAAGTGGGGCGCCACTGTAGCAGATGGTGTCAGTAATCGCTGACTTTGATTGATGTGATGGAGGGGGCGGGGTCTATCTCGTCGAGTTGCCTTGACCTTTTGTGCCAGCAATGTAGGTCCTTCGTTAGCAGAACTTTTAGAGATTACTGGATAGGCTGAGGAGAACTGTATAAAAGTGTCATGTTAGCTAGTTAGTGTTGGAATTTGCATCAAAATAGTTTCGGGATTGTTTCAAAAGTTTATATTGAAATTGTTTCGATATTATTGTTGGAATTGTTTCAATATTGGCATCATTGGCATCATTGGAATTGTCTCAAAATTCGTATTGGAATTGTACATAAATTAGTATTGGAATTCTTTAAAAATTGGTATTGGAATTCTTTAGAAGTTAGCATTGGAATTGTTTCAAAATTAGCATTAGAATTGTTTTAAAATTAGTAATGGAATTGTTTAAAATTAGTCTCAGTATTGTTTTAAAATAGTAGGCTACTGGAATTGTTCCAAGACTAGCATTGGAATTGTTTTAAAAATTCGTATTGGAATTGTTCATAAGTTTCACAATTAGTATTGTAATTTCCTCAAAACTAGCAAAGGAATTGTTTCAAAATTAGTATTGGAATTGTTTCAAAATTAGCATTGGAATTGTTTCAAAAATTAGTATCGGAATTGTTTCACAAATTAGTATTTGAATTGTTTCAAAATCAGTATTGGAATTGTTTCAAAAATTAGTATTGAAATTGTTTCAAAATTGGCATTGATATTGTTTCAAATTTGATATTGGAATTGTTTCAAAATTAGTATTGGAATTGGTTCAAAATAATTTAAGTATTGGAATTGTTCCAGAACTATAGTATTGCTGGACCCAGTGTGCAGGAAGACTGTTCAAAAGTGTCTAGCTAGCTAGTTAGCGCATCGCATTGCAATTGTTTCAAATGTAATCAAATGAATATATTTTTGTTTCGTTAAATTTTAAACCCCCTTCCAATTCTTATCGGTTGATTCCTGTTAGGTTCTATCGCTGCAGTTAAAATACGGCTGTCAAGTTGATTCTGATGAGCATCGGTTCGTTTGTCTTGTTGCTTTTGTCAGTCTTTTGTCTCCCAGTGTTTTGTCTACCAGCGTTTTGTCTCCCGATCTTTTGTCTCCCTGTCTTTTATCTCCCGGTTTTTATCTCCAGACTCAAGGTCTTTTTATCTTCAGGTCTTTTGTCTCCCGGTCATTTATATCCAGGTCTTTTATCTCCCTGTCTTTTATCTCTCGGTTTTTATCTCCAGACTCCAGTTCTTTTATCTTCAGGTCTTTTGTCTCCAGGTCTTTGTCTCTCGGTCTTTTGTCTCCCGGTCATTTATCTCCAGGTCTTTTATCCCCAATCTTTGTCTCTCGGTCTTATGTCTACCGGTCTTTTGTCTCCCGGTCTTTTATCTCCCGATCTTTTATCTCCAGGTCTTTTGTCTCTCGGTAATTTTATCCCGGTCTTTTATCTCCCGGTCTTTTGTCTCTCGTTCTTTTATCTCCAGGTCTTTTATCTCCCTGTCTTTTCTCTCCACTCCTGCATGGATTTGTGCTGTCGTAAAACTGTCTGCCTCGTACTCTCTACGGAGATTTACATCTCGCCTGAGCGGATCGCCAATGACAGACAGACATGCAGGGACCTCTAGCGGCGCACAGAGAAATACTCAGAAGGATGCAGACAAAGAGATAACGACACGCAGACAACGAGGCACATACAGAGCAAAAACGACAGACATAGTCAGACAGACTTAGACAGACGCAAGCCTGTATACGAGGCTAAAGGATAAATCCGCGGACACCAGGCGACAGCGATTCGAGGCTTAACACCTCGCACAAGTGTCATTCTACATGGCACCTGTCAGCGTCTGTCTGTGTGCGTGTCCGTGTGTGTATGCGTGTGTGTCCTTGTGCGTGCACGTGTGTGTGTGTGTGTGTGTGTGTGTGTGTCTATCTGAATATTTGTATCTGTCTGTCTCTGTTACGTGTTGATTTACATTTTAAGTGCGCTACTGCAGTTCGGTTGATACACGCAGGCCCTAATAATAATAATTTATGCAAAATGGCCCTTAATTTTATCTCGAACGAGATCGAGCCGCTATACTTATGCAGTCGAACAGAGAAAAGGTGCAAAGTAAATGGGCGATTACAATAAGCTGAAAAAGTTACGCAGATGGATGGATCCAGATTTGACGTGGGCCTATGACAACAGGGGCCGTTGCCCTCGACAGAAATTTGTTTGGCATAGGTTATTACAGCAATTTAGTTACGCAGACGTACATGTAGCCTATAAAAATATTTATTCAGGAGTTGATGCAACAATCGCACAGGAAGGCGTCAATATCAAAATCGCTTTCTATAATAAATTTTTATGACAACACATAAGTAAAATCTAACCGGAATCAGAGGCGGATACAGAAATTTTCGAAAAGGGGGCCAAAATTTAGGGAAGCATTTCTTGATATCTTTCGTCCGAAAACCAGATGGCCTTTTTTTCTCTCTTTTGGTAGTCATTTGTTCCAACTTCCCTTGAAACTTGAAACATACATGCATACCATTTTCTCTGCCAAAACACCTGATGACCTTTTTTCTAATAATAAATTTATTTAGCCGAATTGTCTGGAAAATACACCGTTGAAACCTACACTGTTGATAGCTTGTTGAAACCTAATGGGGGAACCACGTTCTATGGGCGTTTCTCAATGGGAGTCATGGCCGGATTTGCCATCCTGGATCCGCCTCTGACCGGAATAGAATGCAATGGCCTCTACATGAGACCACCGACGGAGGATGCGAGCCTTGGGCGATCGCAGATACTTATGCAGAGGGGGAGGGTGGCAAAAGTCAAAACACAATGGTTACGGTTACATTTTATCATGAGTTTGAACTATGCAACACAGCAAATTAAGAACATGAGAATCAGCTGTCGAGATGTTTCTAGATGTAAATCTGTAAATTTGTAAGTTATATAATTGGCAAGCTTATCATTACATTTTGTGCCTTAACGAGAAGAAATTTTTAAACAAAATTTGAAAAAAGGCTCGTAGATTTGAAATATAGATGTCAAATTTGTCAGGGCAAAGTGCTTCCTCTTGCACCTACATGTATATGCGGTCGCTCATGACGCGAGCATTTCTATGACGACTATATACAAAAAGTTAGTTGTAAGTTGCAAGTGGCTAATATTACTTTTCGGCGAGATTTCAGTCCGAGGACTGGAAAAAAAGAAAAAAAGGTCATCAACTTTTTGAACCGAGAAAATATTAATTTTGTCGGCGTCGCTCGTTCTGGAGTCTCAGCCCCAACAAAGACCAAGTTCTTACCAAGTTCTTTTTTAACCCAACCAAGAACGGAAACCAAACTCCGCCCATGTAGCGGGTGCAGCCAACTGTCTTACTGTACTAGGTGCAATTTACTTGTTCACTACCGGTGCCTGCGCGATGACATTTGACGCAACTGCATGTATACGATCCAATATGGCTGCCGGTCTTTTTTACGCGTTCCTTGATTTCATTTCGTCCCTGGAGGCAGAACGGAATTTCTCCGTCGTTGTTCATTTTTCCATTTCCATCGGTTCCTTAAACAGCTGGAGAAACCGCCGCAGCGAGCCCTCTCCACGCGCCTCCACCATCCATCAACTCGGCGCCTTGGAAAGGTTTTCCCTAGGCTTACCACCTCCCGCCCTGCCCGCCTCCGTTCGGCGCCATTGCTATTGCCAACCGATGCCGTTTAGCCACTGTGGGCAATTTGTTTGCTGTCGATTGCCCCTCCTCCATATTGCCACCACGCAGTTCATTTGGCTGCGTTCGTTCGGTGGCACGCTGGATCTTTCGAAGAGATCGTAACGAAAACAACTGAATGCATGGCAGAAAACGCGTCCAATGAACCAAGTTCAGCGTTAATACATTGTTTTTATTAAGAGTCTATGTAAATAATCACATGCATGCGTGCATGCATTATAGGCAACATACTCAAATAGATGCACAATTGCACAGTGCACACCCATATACAAATGCACACATAAATACATGGTCAAGTACATGAGGGTCTATGTACAACATACATTCCTATCTATCTATGTACGTGTATGTACATACATTCATACATACATACATACATACATACATACATACATACATACATACATACATACATACATACATACATACACGCACGCACGCACGCACGCACGCACGCACGCACGCACGCACGCACGCACGCACGCATACATACATACATACATACATACATACATACATACACACATACACACACACACACACACACATACATACATACATACATACATACATACATACATACATACATACATACATACATACATACATACATACATACATACATACATACATACATACATACATACATACATACATACATACACACACACATACATACATACATACATACATACATACATGTAATGTACCGCATTTTACAGCCTAATTTGCTGACAGAGCGATCGATGACTGAAGAATGTTAATGTGAATTCATGAGAAAAGGTATACACTGACAATCTATGCTATATTGTCAACAGGGAATACATTGTAAAACAACACATGGTCTTAGGCTATGCTCCATTACTCGCTCAGACAGCAGTCCATTCCTAGTATTTTCATTAACCCGCTGGTTCCCGGCCATTTTCGGAGCAAAAGTCATTCAGCCAGCGGCACCCGTCCTTAATTTGATTTGGTTTTTTCCAGCTGGTACTTTATCTTAATTACGCTCCGACAACGTTCTTTTTATTCAACGATCTGTTGCACCTATTTCTACACAATTGTGGGGCGCGGTGGTGCATTGGGTAGCCTATGCTCGTCGCCTTGCAGCCGAAGGGTTGCAGGTTCGAATCCATCTCAAGTCGCCGCGTATAGGGACCTTGGTCAAGTCCTTCACTCGCAGTTGCTCAGCGCTTCGGCGTGAAACTCCGATGCAGTGTCCGCGCTGTAGTCGGGAACGACTCTGAGTAGAGAGCTTGAAAGGACGCTATAACAAGTGCACATACATGTATACCGTGCAAACTATTGAAGGTGAATAATGCATGAACTTGACGACATGTGGATAATTTTGATCCGTTTTCACTTGGACAGGAATTTAATCATGAAATAGTTCCTTAATAATTATTGACATCCGTTATGTTTCATTTGACGTGAATGTTGTTGCATTCTTTAGCGTCTTAAAAGACACGCTCCTGGATAAGCTGGTGCCCTCGCATGGCTTTCGAGTGGCGCTCTAGACATTTGGAGATTACGATTACGATTACGCTTAGGTCTGTTAAAAATATTCATCTGACTGATTCTCGTGTAGCCTACAGAGTAATTCTCATAGATTCTTGGGGCGCTACATAAATTCATTTGTTTATACCGGTGTCGATAAATGCAGTATGAGAATTCATGAGAAAATAATAACTGGGGGGAGTCAGACGTTGATTTTAAGTGAAGTTGGATGTAGCCTACAATGAAGACTTTACTATGGAGTCCTAAGAAAATTATGGGTGAAGATCCCCGGCAATTCTCATCCTGCATGGATATTATGCTTTTGCTATTGTTGCAGCAGGGGTTATTTTAAGGCGCAGCTGGACACAAAGTGTGCAGTTGGGAAAGAGATTTGTGCAGTTGAAAATCAGATCTTGTGCAGTTACTTTTTGCCTAATTGCGTGAACCGACGAGAAGTTAGTGGTAAAAAGTTGGACACAAACATGATAGTAACAGCCCAAAGTGAACATCTTTGAGGCGGTTTATTTGGGTGATATTTATGTTCAGGAAAAGAGTAGGCCTGTTGAAATTTGACGTGAACTACAGATATGGCGATTTCATGGAATTTTCAAGTCAAGCATAAGAACGATTCGGCGAAGGTCACCCTTGTGCATGAAGTAAGAGCGGGGGAAATGGGTGATGTGATCGAACAAGACAATAATTAGGTTCTGCAAAAATCACACATCTATAGGCTGCAGACAGAATAATTTGCAGTAAATGTACGGGTGGATGCAGATTCAAGGCCTGCTGTAGGTTGATATCCGAATAAAGTTGTAAAGGCCGGGTCATCCTTCATACCATATAGATCTAATGACAACTTCTTGGCCATCGTAGTTTACCAGGTACTTAATTTCGCCTGCTTTTGCCGCTTGCTCTGACACGCTGAACCAGGAAGGAGTATTTAAAGGAACGCAGACAGTCAGACGCATAAAGCAAAATAGTCTACCATAATATAACAACTCAAGTATCTAACTGGAGAAAGGCGATGAAACGAAAAGAATGAATCAGGCATACATCCAGACTGAGCTAGCCTTTCAGCCAAACAGGCTATCCGATGCATAGGCCTACATACATAGTAGGCCTACATACATATACCGACATGATGTAGGATTGTATACTATAGGCCTAGATCAATGCATACTCAAGTTTTCTTCCAAATTCTCCATATATCCCCATATTACACACACTCTTTTTGAGTTTGTGTGATCCAATTCCAAAATCACCATCCTCAGAATCTGAAAGACACACATACGTAGGCCTATGTTATTGAACTAGCCTTTCGCACAGGGGCGTAGACTTAGGTGGGATAGGATCGAGGAACGGAACCCGGAACTTGTGGTGGTGACGGAGATGCTTATATTTTATATCCCCCAAATATTTCAGAAAATATTACCACAAACATAATTATAGATTTATACGGTGTTATCCACTACTTATCCATAACTACCAATTTTGATACAGATGACAGCTTAAACTACCACCATTACGTTGTGTAAATTAACAAGAATTTAAGATACAGGTAGGGAGAATTATTCAAGTCTTAAACCACGTCTCTGAGCACTAAATTATGATTGAATTTGTCAAGGTAACAGCTTAAAATGCTATTAAAACAGTGGTCAAATTACTTTTTTTCAAACAATGGACGAGAAAAGAAATTATGAGTAATTTTTTAAATGACAGCTTTAAATGTGGGAGTTACAGTGTGCAAATGAAAAAATTAAACAATAAAGAGGAGACTCTCTAAACTCTTAAGCCATAGCTATCAGCATTTAAAAAGAGCAATTTTGTTCAGATGACAGCTCAGAATGCTACCAGTACAGTGTGGAAATTCAAAAATATAAACAATGGTGAGGAGCACTTATTGAAGTCTCAAACCATGCCTTTTGGTGTGAAATTTGTGAGCAATGTCTTGAAGATCACAGCCTGAAAGTTGCCATTATAATGTTCTAATAAAAAATATTTAAACAATGGGACGGTACACCTATTAAAGTTCTAAACCATGACTATCAGCATTGAAATGATGAGCAACCTCGCTAAATTGCAGCTTAGAATGCTATATTCGCACACACCTTCTGGTTCTCATGAATGAGTGACACCAGAGCTTGCAGCATATACAATTTCCAGCAGTCGTACCCTAAGCCAAGTCATAGTGTGGTAAAATATCATTTACATGTAGATCAGCGACGCGGCTCCAGGTTGAAACTGCTGTTAGCCTACACAGCACATATTCATGTTGATGTGGGTCCCAGTATAGGCCTGTACAGGGTGCGCCCCAAAAAATAATCCCCTACCGCTTTTTATCAATATCTTGGCCAAAAATAGGAATTTTTCAAATCCAGTTTTACGGGCTTGAAGGTAATTCATATCTACGTACAATAGCCAAATTTCATAGCCACATGTCAAACAGAACAAAAGTTATATCACTTTTAGTGAGGCCACCCACCGGTTTTTGACGATTCAAAAACGCGATGCAATAAAAAGTAACAAAAAACCAATTTAATTATTCTGGCCAATATCTTGGCTAAAACTAAAAATATCGAAATGAAATTTTACAGGCTTTAAGACAATTCATATATGCACATGTCGGTCAGATTCCATCAAAATATTTCAAACAGAACATAAGTTATGCCACGTTTAGTGAGTCCACCCCCGTTTCTTGACGATTCAAAGACGTAACGCAGCAAAAAGTAGCAAAACACGATTTTATTAAGTCTCATCTTAAATAATTGTTATCAAATAGACTTGATATTGCCAGATGATCATTATTGTTACTATTTAAAAAAGAAACAGGGCACCAGCGTAGCTGCGCGCCACTGAGAAGTCACTTAGCAAGTTGACGATCAAATTGGTAAATAAGGAATCTATCAGCTTAATCAACAGGTTAATCAAGAACTTTGCAAAGAGACTCAAAAGAAGTTTTGGCACGGGTGGTGGGCGCATTGAGCACAAGTTGTGAAGCACTACCAAGTTCATTTGACAACAGTTATTTGAGATGAGACTTAATAAAATCGTGTTTTTGTTACTTTTTGTTGCGTTTCGTTTTTGAATCGTCAAAAAACGGTGGGTGGCCTCACTAAAAGTGGTATAACTTGTGTCCTGTTTGAAATATTTTGATGAAATCTGAGCACCATGTGCAGATATGAATTGTCTATAAGCCTGTAAAATTTCATTTCGATATTCTTAATTTTGGCCAAGATATTGGCAAAAACCCTAATTTTTTGCGCTTCGTTTTTGAATCGTCAAAAAACGGTGGGTGGCCTCCCTAAAAGTGGCATAACTTTTGTTCCGTTTGAAATATTTTTTAAAATTTGGCCATTGTACGTAGATATAAATTGCCTTTAAGACTGTAAAAATTCATTTAAAAATTCTTATGTTTGGCCAAGATTATGGGCTAAAAACCGAAGGGGATTACTTTTTTTGGCGCACCCTGTAGATCAATAATGGCCATTTGGGAGGTTTGCTCGTGATATTTATCAGTCTTACATCGTATTTTGCAGTTAATGGATTATATTGAGGCTAATACAAAATTTGAAATTAGCTCAAAGATTTTATTTCTTCGGGAAATATCTCATCTTGTCTGCTAGCTCTAGCTTTGGCAAAACAATAAAGATGTTGATCACAATGACTAGGGTTTCATAGCAGAAAAAGCAACATTTAGACGTACCCTTACATCATACAAGCAAACTTTGAAAGTGTCCAGAAACATAGGACCATTGAACTTTATTACACTTGCAATCCTTCTGAGCTAATTCCAATTATATATATATATATTTGTGCCATTTAACGTGTACTGATGACAATTCCAGCAACATCAGAGGATCTTAAAGGGATCTTTAAGGGATCTCTGGTCGATAAGGATATTGAAAAGTCTAAAACGTCAAAGAACGTTTAGCTGATTTCATTCGTTAACTCATTTGGAGATTTTGCCATGATGAACTTTGAGTCAAACATTATCATAACATTATTGATTTTG
>OX457043.1:24313888-24396388 GCA_949752735.1 Lumbricus terrestris | reverse complement strand
GTTTCCTATACGGTACCCATAGAACGGCAAACTTAAAAACTTGTTATTGGCCTAAACTTTTAACTGCATGTTGTGATTACGGTAAAGACAAAACCTTTATCTTCTACAATAAAACTTTGACTTTTATTGTTTTCCTGGTAGCTTGCGACTCTGAAAAACGACTTATTCTTGAAGTTTTCATGACTTTATCGTTCATCAAATAGCTGGCAAACAAGGGCCGAAAAAAGGGCTCCAGTTGAGATCGACACAGCTAAAAATGCGTTCTCCTCCAGACCCCCTATAGTCGGCATGGGTTTCGTGCCTTCGGTACTCGCAGCTTCCGCGCCTTAATTCGGCGCTTGCAATATGAGCACCCTTTAAGGAAACATTTCTTATACACCGCTGGGAGGGAGGAACGGTTTAGGACTTCAGCTCCCCCCAAACCTGAAATCCTGGCGCCGCCACTGACGACCAGTTAAGTCTCCGTATACAATACAGCGTCCTGGCACTTCTTTTTTTTACATTTTAAGCACTGCGGGGGGATGAATTATTCTATCCCCTCGGATGGAATTAACCGGTCTATACTATCCGGGGGGGATAAACCATTCTATCCCCTTTTTTGAAAAATGCGCATAATAAATTTTTTATGCTGTAATCAAAATTTAAAGTGACTCTAATTGTTTTAAAAGGCCATAAACAATGCTCAGATAAAGACAACTCGAATTTTTTTACTCACTCTGAGTGCTCTTAAGTGTTTTAAATGTTTTAAGTGCTCTAAAAACAGGGTAAAACAAATTATCTAGTAGGCATAAACATAGGCTACCTGTTAGTGTCATTGTTCAAAATAAAGCAGATGAAAATTAATTTGTAAAACAAAATACACGCGGATGCGGTTTTTTCGACTTTTTTAATTTGGGGATACAATTAATACGGGGGATACTCTATTTCGTGACACCGGCAATGGACATGTATCTATAGGCCTAATGCAGTTAGTAATTTCTACAGCCCTGCTCACGTGTGTTATGGCCAAGATAAGATGGCGAGGAACCTTTGACTAATGCTGGTCACCTGCCCTCAACAGTCAACAACCATGACTAAACAAGTCTCTTTATACCATAGCTCACTTGCAGCTACCTTGCATGCAGGGCCAGACAGTTTCACGCTCTACACAACAGTTGTCAAAATAATCGAACTGTGTAGAGCGTGAAACTGTTTAAAATAATATAGTCCTTGAGTAGGCCTAAGTTACTGTGCTGGATCTATATGAACACTTCGATCGTTGCATCTACAGAACATGACAGACCTATATATATATATATATATATATATATATATATATATATATATATATATATATATATTTGAACCACGCATGGTTATCCAACTGTTCATTACAGCGAAGAAAGCAATTTTGTCTCCGTCTTCGACTTTTTCTATTACAGGACATTCACCTCAAATGCTGATCGCTTAATTCTCTCACATGCATCATCAATTAATGTTCGCGGCCACATTATTGTTTACTCCGGAATTTACTCCAGTAATCAAATAAAAATCGAGCAAGTCGAAATTAATTGATTAAAACTTTAACGATTTTTGCTTCCTAGTGTTTAGAATCGATAGGCCTATAGCCAACGTGCAACAACAGGCTTAACGCAGATAAATCCCCAAACGATGGTTAAAGGATTTGCTCTACTTTCTTGAAGTCTCTTCACGTCCAAAAATAGCTGAATGATATATAATAATATATTAAAATGTCGCATATATTATATTACAGAAGTTTCGAGGAATTTCCGAGAGTCTGAAGTATTTATAATATAGTTGAGTGCGGGTAATTCGTAAATAAACCATGGACGACAACAAAGGAGTTTTCGCCGACAGAACCGCGAATTAAGAGTGCAAGAGATGGTGAAAGGCAATAAAACCGGCCGCATAACTATCGAGGAAAAATAATGTCCTGGAAAACCTAGTGGAGTGGCCTGTCCTACGATAGCTCACCACCACTCTGTCAATTTAGCCTACTCGTCTTGATTAGTGACAGCGACGTACAAAGAAAGAGAAGGACAGGAAGGAGTATAAAGACAGAGACTTGGACATATTGTGGCGAAATTCGCCTGAGCCGCCTCCGCGGTCTTGTTTACGCCGTCGATTGGCTTCGTGGGCGGTCGATTCGCGTCGTCGTTCGCTCGTGTCTAGAGGTCCCCTCCCCTCCTTCTTCGCCTCCAACGACCTGTCCGGACCTCTGACGGCGGATCTTTTGGCGCGAAGTCCCCCCTGTAGTGCGCATGCGCGGATCTTTGCCCGCCAGGTCCCCTCGCACCTGTCCGGACCTCTGACGTCGGACCCCCTCTGGTGCGCATGCGCGGATCTTTTGGCGCCAAGTCCCCTGTCCCCTTGGACATGTATAAATAGGACCGCTGCCTGCGTGCATTAGCTCAGATGTCACCGGGAAGTCTGCGGGAGCTCCGTCCGTTTTAGAAGTTCGGTCCAGTCGAGCTCAGCCGTCAGTCGCCTGTGGGAGCTGCCGTCGCCGTCGCTGGGAATCGGTCGTCGGGGCTCGGCGTTGCCGCCGCCGCAGTACGTCGCTGCCGCTGCCGTGTAGTTTCCGTGTTCGACGCAGTGTGGCGCCCCCGTTGTCAGCCATTGCTGTGGGAGCTGCCGTTGGGTACAAGACCGTCCGCTGCTGGGGAACGATAGTTCGCGGTGTATCACGTGCAGGCCTGCTGCTGACGTGTGGAGTTGTGATCGACAATATATCGTCTGAAAACGTCTGTTGTCTTCGTGTCTTCGTGCGGTGGGGGGAACACTGTTAAGCCCTTCGAAAGACGACGGAGGCCGGACTTGCGCCCATCTGGAGCGACACGCAAGCCTTACCACCTGGTGGGAGAGATCGTCATCCACTCTCCCGTCAGCCGCTAGAGGGCGCGGGCGGTTTCCGTTACACTGGTACCAGAAGTGGGGTACGCAGTTGTTCCAGCCGACGAATAGACGAGTCTTCCGAAGATGATGGACGACGACGAGGTAACGTTCCGGCAGCCGAGACTTTTCGAGTTCAGCACGCCTGCTGATGTCTCTCCGCCTGCTGTGGGAAGAACGACGATGGAGAAGCAGCCGAGCCGTGGCCGACTGATCGAGCTCATTTCTGACGATGGTGAGGAGCTGGTGGAGACGAGTCCCCGTGTGAAGACGGAGACAACGGATTCGTCGAAGGAGTTGTTGGAGAACTTCGGAAGTCTCCTGCGGAACCGACCGACGCCAATGAAGCCGGGTCGATTCGACGGGACTGGGTCCCTGGAATCCTTTCTAGTACAATTCGAGGTATGCGCTCGTCATAATCGATGGACAGATTCGGACAAAGTGGATCATCTACGCTGCGCGCTAGAGAAGGCTGCGACGCAACTTCTTTGGGATTTCGGCGCGCAAGCTGACGTAAGTTACGCCCAACTGGTGGAGCGTCTCCGACAGAGATATGGGACGGACGGACAAGCTGAGACGTTCCGTAGTCAGCTGTATTTTCGACGTCAAGGGGCCGGAGAAAGTTTGAGCGACTTATTACACGAGATTCGCAGACTCGTTGTATTGGCCTATCCTGTCCCGTCCAACGAGACGACGCAGATTATCGCAAGAGACTCGTTCCTGGAAGCTTTGCGAGACAGGGAGCTTTCGTTGAAAGTTAGGGAGCGTGAGCCGAAGACTCTGGATGAGGCTTATCGGACCGCTCTACGCTTAGAGGCCTACCAGAGAGCCTCTGAGAATGACGATCATCGGAGACCGTCGAACCGTGTCCGTGGAACGCAAGAAGTCGAGCCGACCGACCAGCTCCAGTCGACTCTGGACCGCTTCTTGGCGACACAGCGTGACGATCAGCGTCGTTGGCAGCGAGAAATGGAGCGGAAGATGGACGAGCAGTTCCGGGAGCTACGGAACCAGTCTACGATCGAAGACGATGGATCGAGACGAGATCAACGGCCTGGGGACCGCCGATTGGGAGATCGCCAGCCGGAGACTACGAGGAGAACCGTGACCTGTTATGGATGCGGTAGAGCCGGTCACGTGGTCCGAGATTGCCGTCAGCCGCGCCGTTTCCGGAACCGGCCGAGTGACGAGGAAACGACAGGAGGAGACGCAACCGCGCCATCGACATCCGTGGTGGTGAACCACACGACACGTCCGAAGCTGCCCGACCGCGCCAGCTGTAATGCCGTTTACGTTCGTGGAAGGATCAACGACCGACTGCAGATGTCTCTCATCGACACCGGATCCGAAGTGAGCCTGGTTCCGTCTTCAGCCGTTGAAGGGTTAGAACTCCGTTCTTGTACACGCTTGTTGATGGCTGCTAATGGCTCGAATATTAATGTTTTGGGCGAGGTCCGGTTACCCCTTAGATTTTGGGATGGTTTTGAGGTCCATGCTAACTTTTTAGTCTCTGACCAGATTTCCGAACCGATGTTAGGAATGGATTTCTTGAGGGAACAGCGTTGTCGCTTGAGTTTTGGTAACGGGGCTCTGTTTATTGGTCGCAAACGTGTCCCCCTGGTGAGAGGGAATGGCTCAATGTGGTGCCGGCGTGTAATGGTCGCCGAGGAAATAGAGTTACAGCCCAAATGCCAAAGTGAGGTGCCTGTGAAAACCGTATACGGAGATTTGACCTCGGTGTCTCCCGCGTGGATGACGGAGGCTCACGAGATCCGCCCTGGAGTTCACCTGGCCCGTGTTGTGTTAGGCGATAAGACTAGCTCGCATGTGAGAATAGTGAACCTGAGTGATAGTCCGGTTAAGTTTAGCAAAGATACGTTCCTTGCAGGGTTACACCCAGTCGAAGTTGAGCCCGTTAGGATGGACGAAGGGAAGATTAATAGGAGTAAAGACGCTTCGCCTAGTGAGTTGATGTTGGCAGATTTGCCCGAGGATGTGTCGCCGGAAATCCAGGAGCGGATGAGAAGTTTGTTAGGAAAGACGTCGGTGAGCACGCATAAGATTGATACAGATGTCCATCCGGTGAGACAAGCGTTAGGAAGTCACCCGATGCCGCATAGGATTGTTAGTGATAGCCAGTTGGACAGTATGCTTGCTGATGGAATCGTGGAACCAGCGGTTAACGAGTGTGTGCGTAGGACTAGGTGGAAAGTCCGACGCAGGGCCTTTAGGGTTGGTTGGTCGGGAACCGTAAAGAGGTTTAGTCAGCGATGCTCTCCCTCTGCCCAATACCACCGAGGTCAACTGCCCAGGCAGGGTCCCTTGAAACCCTTACCCTGTGGGAAGCCTTGGGAACGGTTTAGCATGGATATTACTGGTACCCACCCGCGTAGGCGTAGAATTTTGACGGTGATGGACGGGTTCGCTAAATTTGTAGAAGCCATTCCACTGGCTGATTATAAGGTTAATTCCGTGGCTGGGGTTGAGACAAGTTTTGACGGGATCCTTTTTGGGGAAAGTCGCAAGCAGCCATCAGAAAATGACATTGCCCCTCGTCCGCATAACGAGTCCGCCGATGTTGATGCTTCGTCGCCGGTGACTGTGAATTTCCAGGATGGCCGACCAAAGCGTATGGTCCGTCGTCCGGCTCGCTACGAATAGACGTTTATTGTGAAAAGAGACTTGAACTCTGAGACTCTTTTTCGTGAAATGGACTATGGACATTTGTGAACGCTCAAGTTGTTGCGTTGCTTAATTGTACGTTGCTATGTGTGGCCCGTTGGCCGTTTCTCGCTGTTGAAATGTGTATAACTCGTGCTTTTTCGTCAGTTTGGTCCGTTGGCCGTGTCTCGTTACCATGAAACTTAGTGTAAAGTGTTGTGGCTCGTTGGCCCATTTTTATGGACTCTTTGCATAATGAACGATGGACATTTCGTGGACGTTGGTCCTTTCTTTTGTTTGGTTCCGCTTCTGTTGTTACGACTTGCAAGTCGTTCGAGGGCAGAATTGTTGCCATTGGCCCGTTGGCCGGTTACTGTATAATGCGGACGGTCTAGGGGGTTCCTTGTTTCCGGGAGGGTGTGTGGGCCCTGACCCCTCGAAATAGGGACATTTCGAATCGTGGTGGGAGGAAGATGTGGCGAAATTCGCCTGAGCCGCCTCCGCGGTCTTGTTTACGCCGTCGATTGGCTTCGTGGGCGGTCGATTCGCGTCGTCGTTCGCTCGTGTCTAGAGGTCCCCTCCCCTCCTTCTTCGCCTCCAACGACCTGTCCGGACCTCTGACGGCGGATCTTTTGGCGCGAAGTCCCCTCTGTAGTGCGCATGCGCGGATCTTTTGGCGCGAAGTCCCCCCTGTAGTGCGCATGCGCGGATCTTTGCCCGCCAGGTCCCCTCGCACCTGTCCGGACCTCTGACGTCGGACCCCCTCTGGTGCGCATGCGCGGATCTTTTGGCGCCAAGTCCCCTGTCCCCTTGGACATGTATAAATAGGACCGCTGCCTGCGTGCATTAGCTCAGATGTCACCGGGAAGTCTGCGGGAGCTCCGTCCGTTTTAGAAGTTCGGTCCAGTCGAGCTCAGCCGTCAGTCGCCTGTGGGAGCTGCCGTCGCCGTCGCTGGGAATCGGTCGTCGGGGCTCGGCGTTGCCGCCGCCGCAGTACGTCGCTGCCGCTGCCGTGTAGTTTCCGTGTTCGACGCAGTGTGGCGCCCCCGTTGTCAGCCATTGCTGTGGGAGCTGCCGTTGGGTACAAGACCGTCCGCTGCTGGGGAACGATAGTTCGCGGTGTATCACGTGCAGGCCTGCTGCTGACGTGTGGAGTTGTGATCGACAATATATCGTCTGAAAACGTCTGTTGTCTTCGTGTCTTCGTGCGGTGGGGGGAACACTGTTAAGCCCTTCGAAAGACGACGGAGGCCGGACTTGCGCCCATCTGGAGCGACACGCAAGCCTTACCACCTGGTGGGAGAGATCGTCATCCACTCTCCCGTCAGCCGCTAGAGGGCGCGGGCGGTTTCCGTTACAATATGGACAGAGACATGCAAAAAAGACTAGACTAGCAGCAGATTAAACACGGTACAAGCGAGCAGCGTAGGAATAAGAATGCCAAAAACATTGCGATGTAGTTGACAACTAACTGCTGTGTAATTATTTTCCGTTTGCGTTATGCCGTCAAATTAATACTGGACGAGGATAGAATGAGGTCTGGATGGAGAACGGCCTGCTGTGCGCTCGATCCTATAATTATGTAATCAATTATATATTCCACTATAATTATTATTGTCGATGAGGTTGTCAAGTGCGTTCATTTGCATACTATATGTGTAGGCCTAATTGTATATGCATGCATGCCAACCGTATGACATACCGTCATCTCACACTTTCTCTTCTTTCCTATGTCGGTAGATAACTGTCTGCTGGTAGTTGTAACTTGTAGTGATATCAATGGCAATAGTAGTAGTAGTTGTAGTAATATTAGAAGTAGTAGTAGTAGTAGTAGTAGTAGTAGTAGTAGTAGTAGTAGTAGTAGTAGTAGTAGTAGTAGTAGTAGTACTAGAGGTAGTAGTAGTAATAGTAATAATAATAGTAGTAAGTAGTTGCTACAAGTACAAGTAGGAGCAGCAGCAGCGATAAAAATGCAACTAATAATGGATGATGATGATGATGATGATGATGATGATGATGATGATGATGATGATGATGATGATGATGATGATGATGATGATGATGACGACGACGATGACGACAATGATGATGATGATGATGATGATGATGATGATGATGATGATGATGATGATGGTGAAGGTGACGGTAATGGTGATGGTGATGATGATAATTGTGATCTTCTTTTCGTCTTTTCCTTCAGGCTTGAATTAATCCCTCTCTATGGAGGGGTCAGCCACTCGGATCCTCATCTTCCACCCTCCCCCACTTTATTGTGATGAATATGAATAGCAGCAATAATGATGATAATAACAGCAGGCTACCAATCATAGTTTACTATGTTTGGATTATGGATAGTAAATTCTATTTCCTCACACACTATTGATTCGCTCCTGTTCATTCGAATACCCCCACCTACTCCCATCCCGAAGTCCACAATCGTAAATCTCATCCAAAAGGCACTCGGGCATCTCCAACAAACGAACCTCATCAGACTCCCCTTGGGGTTCTAGAAAAGACTGGAGAGGGGTATACTTGAACGCATGTCAATGTACACGTACTCAGACTCCCATTGGGGTTCTAAAAAAACACTGGTGAGGGGGGAGTTTAAAGCATGTCAACGTTCTAAAAAAGACTTGGAGAGGGGTAGTTGAACGCATGTCAACATACACTGTTAAAACTCAAAAAGATTTGAACTTCAGTGCATAGCACTCATGAGGCGTGCAGACACTCACTCTTCCTACTGTTCATCCTCTCAGAGCAATGAGGATGCTTGGCAGTGGGAGTGGCACTGTCTCAGTCCCTGCTTCCCGTCTCTCACCCATCTTTCTGTCCACCCACCGTCGTCAGAGGACGCCGCTCTGTGTTTGCATAAAACCGCCGTCGCAAAGCCACGGCGCCGTCGTCGTCATCGTTGTATTAAATTCACGCACGCCGCCGTCTGCGCTTTCTTAGATCCACCGGTAACGACTAAACCGCACTGAGCGGAATATTAAATTGGACGCTGATCTCACCGTCTACTCTTCCCAAGCCATCCTGTAATACGTGGATAACTACTAACTGTAGGTCTAACACAACGAGACTATAAATTTGGTTTCTTCAGTGAAAACTTCGAGAACACCACCGCTGGTTGTTTTCTGCCAGTGCCAGTCCTAATCCAGGGTAAAGGAGGAGGGCGACACTAATCATCTCTGATCAGGCAGTGTCGTTAAACATTCAACAAGCGTGAAAACTTCGTGGCTATTCTGCTGACATGTCGCGCTCTCGCAGTCTCGTATACGGTATAGCCTATCTATATAGAAAATAGGAATTAAAGAAAAAACAACTGGCAGATCTGACTATGATCCACATGGAGCATGGAGTACAAAAAAGTGGAGTCCTAAGAAATACTGGTGGTTGAACCATCCAACTCTTGGAACAACCAACACCCTGCGCTCTCTTGGGGGCCAAGAACTCTAAATAAAAAAAACTCATCGCACCACGTGCGATTGTCGTATTTTAAAATTGCAGCGCTAGACGTCGGGCGGGAAGCACGGAGCGCCGTACGCTAAGCACACAGATCAATGCAATTTATGCGCAGCTATCGTCGCCAACGGTGGACTGGCGCTATATAAACGAGCATTGCTGACTTCTCGGGAGACGACGCTCTATGTTCTATAGATATATCTATGTTCGCTGTCGAGTAGAAGTTGACAAAGACGAGCGTATAATGAGAAAGACAACGAAACATGGCATGCAAGACGACAGGGATTTTTTGTGCCAGCCTTATTTTTTCCAATGGACCACATGAGGTTCTTTTCAAATCGAGAGGGATTATACGACAGAAAGTAATGACGTGATGTTGTGAATATAAGACGACATAATAAGACAGCAGGATGATATTAAACAGACGAATAAACTTTCCAAGGTCTCAATAGTTAATGAGAAAATAAGAATAAAATGAAAGATCAAATGTGGGTTGTGCTCGGCTGCAACGCATGCCTGGTGACACTGACAGAGTATTGGGAGGGCTTATAGGGTAAGGGTTTAGGACTTAGGGTAAGTAGGGTTTAGGGCCTTTAGGGTAAGGGTTTAGGACTTAGGGTAAGTAGGGTTTAGGGCCTTTATGGTAAGGGTTTAGGGTAAAGGTAAGGGCTTAGGATTTAGAGTAAGGGTTTAGGGTTTGTGTACGGGTTTAGGGTAAGGGTAAAACTCTGATACTAATAGCCAACCACAGACGCTGAATCCGTTCCCACCACACTCCCAAAGGTCGGATCAGCCTTCTATTCGGCAGATGGCATGGTTAACCGAGCAGTTGGACGTGATGGATGCCTTGCATGGCTGCCAAGCAGTTGAATTGAACTACTGCAATATATTTATTTATCAGTGTGTGTGTGTGTGTGTGTGTGCGTGCGTGCGTGCGTGCGTGTGCGTGTGCGTGTGTGTGTGTGTGTGTGTGTGTGTGTGTGTGTGTGTGTGTGTGTGTGTGTGTGTGTGTGTGTGTGTGTGTGTGTGTGTGTGTGTGTGTGTCAGTACTGCAATTACTTGTGGACATCTGTTCACTCTTCTGTCGTAATTTCCTCTCGATTTGCGCGAATCTCAGTCCATGCAAACAATGAGGTTGCATGGCACAAAAAGTCGACCGCCTGAACAAACGGAAGTTGGTTCACTATGGGGATATCACGCAGTGGCTGCTTTATCACTCGGTGATAATAAACGATAAGACAAGACTTGTTCTGTTATCGAATGTTTACATTATAAAGAGAGAGTGATGATATCGACGGCAATGACTATCATTAATGCTGTCAGTGTTATCAGTGGTTATCAACCTAATTCATCGCCTGAGAATTATCTTCGCGTATGTCCATTGTCCACCTTTGTGAATTCCGAGAAAAACGTGGTAGAAGTTTCGCAACTTTGGACGCCAAAAAAAGATATTCAGTGCAATAAAACTTCAGGCAAAGACGTCATATTAAAGCATCAACATTAATTAAAGGATGTTGCATTAAAATTAAACTGAATTTAGAACGGTTCTGTTAAATTTTGGAAAATGTAGTATAAAATGGATTTAAATCAATTGCAAGTCATCCTGACGAGAAGAATAAAAATAAAAATATGAAATGATAAAAGAAAGCAGCACACAATCATTTGCGACTTTGTTAGTTTCAATTTTCGCAAGTTTAATACCCTTTTTAAATAAAAGAACGTTTTTATTCCCTGGACATACGACACTATGATACAACGAAGTGGGCAGTGTATTGATGTCGTATCTCCTTATCGTCCAATCAACGACGAGCTTTCTCTGGAGATACGAATCATACGAAAAAAAGCACTGAAATTGAACATACGATATCTTTAAAACGACTCGTCGTATATATCCTAACGGTTAACAGTGAAGAAAGATAAACAACGTTTTGCTACAAATCAAGTCTAAACTCGATTCTGAAAAAATGTACATACGACAAGATAATTCTCAGGCGACGCTATCGCTCTGCTATCCTCTTATCTCTTGTCCATCGCTGCAGGGACGTATGTGCCTCTGCGCATGTCTCTCTCTCTTAACCTGTGGGACTGCAGCCCTTAAGTTTTTCTCGCACTCAAACTGATGAGCATTTATGTTTCCGAAAATCTACATTATATCATTTTGGTTTATGACAGAATCCATTTTGTGGCCTATAAAACATGCTGCGCAATCAGGCCTTGTGCTTTTTTTAGTTCTCCTTATTTCTGTTCTCTCAATTGTGCCGAAGCTTCTGTATTCCGCCATTATTTTAAGCTTTGTACATTAAAATTTATTTATTTATTATTATAATTATGGGCACTTTCAATGCAAACCGTCCGTCTTCCGTCCGTTACTCATCTGCCCGTCCTTCGTTTCGCTCGCATGCTATACACCTACCAACACACACACACACACACACACACCTATTCGCACGCACTCACGAACACACACACGCACACGCTTTAGTCCATTCGTTTCTGTCCTTCGCTCTGTCCGTTTTATCATTCCGTCCATGGTTCTGGGAATCAGTTCGTCCGTTATTCCAGCCGTCCTTCAGTCCGTAGTTCATCCGTTGTTTAGTCCGCATTTGAGTTCATCCACTTGTCCTTCAATCATTAGTCCGTCCGTCCGTTGTTTAGTCCGCATGCACTTGAGTCCGTCCGTCCGTTGTTTGGTGACTGATCATGTAGTTTAAGTGAAACCAGACATCGATCGATCATCGTTAAGAAACCAATTATGATGAACCATGTATTATTACACGACGACGACGACGACGACGACGACGACGACGACGACGACGACGACGACGACGACGACGACGAGTGAGGAGTGAGGACGTGGCGGCCCGGGATTCGTTCTCAAGTGTCAACGATTCTTCCAAGCGTGTACACTGTACACTGTGCACACTGTACACTGTGCACACTGTACACTGTGTACAGCCTACGTCGATCCGCTCAAGTATTATGGCTTCTATGGATGTGCCAGGCTCTCTCCGTCGTTGTCTTCCTCCTCCCTTCCTCTTCCTCTGCCATCATCCGTCTCCATCTACTCCTCCTACTCCTCTTGCTGCTGCTGCTGCTGCTCCTCCTCCTCTGTCTCTTCCATAATAATGATTAAGTAGCGTACATTGTAACTCTTACACGTCTTTATCGCTGGACGCAGCGACGAAACTACTGTGCTTAAGAGTTTTAAGTTCATCTCGTATCTATCAATCTGCCTATGTCTCTGTCTCTGTCTGTCTCCGTCTGTCTCTGTCTCTCTGTCCCTGCTTCTGTGTCTCTCTGTCTGTATGTATGACTGTCTGTATGAATGTATGTCTGTCTCTCGGTATCTCTCTCTCTCTCTCTCTCTCTCTCTCTCTCTCTCTCTCTCTCTCTCTCTCTCTCTCTCTCTCTCCCTCTCTCTCTCTCTCTCTCACAAACACACGCACACTTATATATGTCATGCCTGGAATACAGACTATTATTATAGTATATAATATATTATATTGGTATATATATATATCAAGAGTGCATTGAATTGCATGAGATTGCAGACAAAAATATAGGTCCCGTGGTCCACAATGGGCCACAGGCTCACAGGCAGCGGTGAGGAAAAGCCAAACACACATACACAGTACACACACACATACACACAGACGGAATAAAATGGTCGACAGCAGAGACAGCGATCCAGAGACAGAAAACGTTTTACATCGCTGCAGAGTGTCGTCGGCGGAATTCTCTCGCATCCATTGGCTGCTTCATTAGCATTTCCATGGCAACCGTGTGCAGCTTCTGCATGTGCAGATGCGTGGAAACCATAAACATCGCTTAAGATGTCCTCAGCTCGTCGTTCAACCGAGACTCGAACCCTGGTCGGAGGCCGCGTCCTCTACACAATAATATTCTATCGTCATATTAATTGCTGTGTTCATGCAAGAGTTCGCTGCACATGTCTATGTTTGTCGCCAAATGTTTGATGACGATTAGTTTTTGGGTGTTGGCGGGGGGAGGCTGGGGGGTTTTGGGGAGGGGTGGCGCTACACGCAGTTAGATTAATGTCCGGTGTAGCCTACATGTAGGCTATACGAAGGACGGATTCAATGTGAGGAAGGTTGAAGAAGTAGAAGAAAATGAGACAGCTGTAGAAGTCATCGGCGCTCTTAGATATTTTGTGCATGATGGGGGCAAAATACGGTTAAATTCATAGCAAGAGCGGTAGCGCATTGCATGGATAAGACACTGGCATGGAGATTAGCTGAGCTGAGTTCGATTCCCGAAGCCCCTGTAGGATAGACGTGCTTTGTAGGATGCTATTTGCGCCGTTGTATTTTGCAGGATGTCTGTTCTGTTAGTAGTTAAGAGGGCAGTGGCGGCGCCAGGATTTCAGTTTTAGGGGCTGAATTTGCGGGAGAAAATTTTCCGTTTTCAGTCGCCAAAATTTCTGGCGACCTTTTTTTTAGTCATCGACCAAAATCTCAAGAAAAAATGTCCATTTCAACCGTCAAAATTTCTGACGACCTTTTTTCAGTCATTTGGTCGAAATCTTGGAGACTGGTCCTTTTCCGTGACCGGCAAGCTGTCTGGCAAACCTCGTGCGTTCCTTTACGGTTATTGGGGGGGGCTAAAGAAGGTTAATCGTCCAAATATTTTTTTACATGAAAAAAATGGATGGCCTTTTTAAGGGGGTTTAGCCCCCTAGCGCCGCTACTGTAAGAGGGGAGAAAGGACAGCTGGGGAGGGGTCAAACGACCGTCGGTCAGACAATCGCTGAGGCGCGTAGTGCCGAGGATGGGATTGGGGAGTGGCTTGGGGAGGGAATGTGTCGCATTTCCACGAGAAATCTTTTGACTTTCCGTATTGCAATAGCAGCATTTTAGGCTATTATATTAAGTTAAAAAGTTGCTCTGCTATTTCGGTGCTGATAAAAAAAGCGTGGTATTTCAATGAATATCATTATTATTGTTATGTAAAAAGAATTAATTTTTTATCAAGTTCAGCAACTCAGTTTTGCTGCTGCTCGACCATTAGCCTATAATGAAAAATTGCAGATGGGAGAAAAGTGAAATGTAGCCATGCACTTAATTTGTTGCACTTCATGGAATGAACTTATCCCACCATCGCTCAAAACGGTCCTGATCATTGAACAAATAATATAATTATAATATAATATTATAATATTAATATAATATTATTATTATGTTAAACACTATCTAATTACGTAATTCATCGCGTATTTAGAGATCGATTTGTGTGCTGCGCTATGATTGGCTGATCGGTGTTGTTTCCATTGCGTCGTGGCCTCAGATTGGACGATCACTTTGATGCGTGTCAAATGATGATTGGCTGACATTTGTTACGTTATTGCATGCATTTGGCACGTCGATGGTTTTTATTCTACGATGACGTCAGATTGTCAGTTCAACGGAGATCGATTTGTGTGCTGTGTTATGATTGTCTGGTATATGTTGTTTCCATTATTTGTATTCCAAATTATTGTTTCCTATTAACAGACATTTATGATCTTTAGCACACGATGACGTCAGTGTTGAAGGCCTGTGTACTTTTCGTTACATGATGACGTCAGTGTTGAAGGCCTGAATGTGTACTTTTCGTTGCATGATGACGTCAGAGTGGCAGATCTCTGTGATCGGACTCGTCGTCTTCTCAACAACGTTCGGCTCACTTGGACTTGCCTTGTCGCTAGGTGGCTTCCTCACTTCATCGCTTCCGAAGAAGATCTACTACTACCATTCGGCTGGTGAAATCGATCTTCTATGCTGTAAGTATACATAGCCTATTTATTTAATTTTTCCTCAACCAAAATAACAAACAAACATGATAAGCTACAATGAATAATACTTTAACATAATTTGGTGAAGAAGGGGAGACCCAGAAGGGATGGACCCCGCTAATAGGGCCACCCATAATTCATGTAAAATATTTTTTAAAAACATGCCAGAACATTCAATGGTAGGAATAAAAAGATTATTAGGGAGAGAGAAAAAATATTATTAAGGGATAGACCACAGTTAGGCCAATGCAGGCCTACACCAGTTGCTAAATAATATCCATTTACTATGTGTTACAATATATAATAATAATATACATAATAATAATTATTGAGTCTTGTAATTTTTTCAAACGCGTTGAAGTTTCATTTCCCATTGCCATCTGTTTTGTATGTGCCAGCATGTAGTCCATCTGTCTATCAGCGCCGTCTAAGTTGTCCTTTCCGTCTCCTGAGCTGGAAAAACAGGATGTCCTCCGGATCAAACAGACTTGATAGCATGTACTTCTGGGACCAGCAAAGCTTCTTGGTCTCTCTCGCACTCTCTCGCACTCTCACTATGTCTGTGTCTCTCTGTGTCTGTGTCTGTGGCACTGTCCATGTCTCTGTCTCAGAGAGAGAGAGAGAGAGACAGACAGACAGACAGACAGACAGACAGACAGACAGACTGAGACAGAGAGACAGAGAAAGAGGAGAGAGAGAGAGACTGAGAGACTGAGAGACAGACGGACGGACAGAGACAGAGATAGAGACAGAGGCAAGAAGAGAGGCATAGAGAGAGAGAGAGAGAGGGACGGATGGAATCGCAGGAAGATCTGTGATTATTCTGGTCGGCTTGAACAACAGAATTACGTGTATTCACAATGTCTACTGCAGTTTGTGTGAAGTCTCTCTGCGTGTATCTGTCTATTTTGTGTGTCTCTGTCAGAGAGGATGTCCTCGTCATTTATTCCTCTTCTCCAAACATGAATATATAATCTGTGCCTCTCACCGAAGCTTCCCATCTCTCTAGTTCCCTCCCCCCCATCTCTACCCACCCATCTCTTGGGGATCCTGGCTTCGTCCCTTCAATGCTCAAATCATCTCGACCGAATAACATCCATAGTTGTCGCTCCATATAAAGGAAGCTTAACGTATCGATGGCGGACGACGAGTGATTATTGGAAATGATGGAAATTATATCCCTCCCTCACTCCCTCCCTCCCTCCGTTCCTCCCTTCCTCCGCAGTAACCCCTGCAACCGGAGGACAATTATATTATGCACTCGTATAGATGATATAGCGCCACTACATTCAACGACAAATTCTCACAACCGACGACGAACTGATAATGTCCCGACCAGAACATTCTGTAATCTCGTATATGCATACGTGACTACTATATATATATTATATACTAATATATAGCCTATAATTATATGTATATATTGTCACATATTTATAAATTATATATAGCACATATGTACATTATATATATACATACAAATGTGTTGCACATAAATTCAATCACGTGACACGCAATCACTATTTTTCAACAGTAGGCCCTATAATTATGGGACTGAAAGCATAAAATTATGCAGAGTTTTTGGACATTATCCAATGACGGCACTAACCCAATCCCTAACCCTAACCGACCCTCACGACGCCTAACCTGAACCTATATAATTAACCGATACTCACGGTCCCCGATACTGCTATCATACCGGCCTGGAGCCTTATAGATAACTATGTATAATATACGATACTCACGGTCCCCGATACTGCTATCATACCGGCCTGGAGCCTTATAGATAACTATGTATAATATACAATGTGATATGTATGTGTATATGTATATAATTATATATATATATATATATGTGTGTGTGTGTGTGTGTGTGTGTATGTGTGTAGGTGTGTGTGTGTGTGTGTGTAGGCGTGTGGACGTGCGGGTGCATGTGTGCGTGTGCGCGCGCGTATGTGTATGTGAGCAACATGATCGGACTACTGTATAAATTAGACACTGTTGATCCTATAATATTATTATTGCACAATTATTTTGATATTCCTCTCAATAATAATTTATTTGATAGTTTTTCATTCATGTAGACTTATAGACTACAAAACGCTGGTTATGCTGTCTTAATAATTATAACTCGCAATAGCTAACATATAATTATAGTAGGTCTAATAATTTATATCGATTGCTATCGTCTGCTGTGTGTTTGTGTGTAGGCCTCAGTTGTGTCGTGACGTCAGTCCTATACCCAATGACGATCGAATCCGAGCGACCAATAGACGGAGGTTCGTCGCATGAATTGGGTCTCGGCTACTTTCTCGTCTGCTCGTCTGCTGGCGGCTTCTGTCTGGCTGCTTCCTGCCTCTGCTTCGACGACATGATCCGAAGTGTGGCGAAGCTGTTCTGCCGGAGACCGCGGATGCAACGCAGTCACGGTAGGTATGAGGCAGCGGACACTATATTGCTTCGAATTATTATGGGGACACTTTGGCTTCGAATTATTGTGGTGACACTTTAGCTTCGAATTATTATGGTGACACTTTGGCTTCAAATTATAATGGTGACACTTTAGCTTCGAATTATTATGGTGGTCGTTTAACTATGCCCACACGATGTTAAAGATACCGTACCTCTCAAATGACGTCGCAATTTATAGGATGGGCGCGTTTTAAAAGCGCAAAAAACAAGTACCTGGACGCTTCTTGTCTTTCCATGCATAGGCGGAGACCTGGGCCGAGAATTGGGGGGGGACGGAAAGACGCGAGATTTTCCGAAAAATTTCTGACGACCGGCGAAATCTCGAAAAAAAAATTTTCGACACCTAAAAAGTTGATGACCTTTTTTTTAGTCATCCGGTCAAATCTCGACGAAATTTTCTATTTGTCGCCGCCCAAAAAGTTGACGACCTTTTTTCTTTTTTTTAGTCTTGACGCTTAACGATTGGAGGGGGAACAAACAGTGGCGTAGCCAGTTATTTTTTCATGGGGGCAGTGGGGTGGCAGCTTAAAATGATGGGGTGGCTACCGTTGGCAATTAAAGCGTGCATCGGCATCGGCATCGGTATATTGCCATAGACTATGTATTTTTAGATTTTGGATGTATTACAGTATTGGACATAATACGCATGCAAGCCTCACTAGCTTGTCTGTCCCACAGTGCACTATAGTGGCCTGTCCCACTTTCCCATCACCCACCCTATAAGAAGTTGTACAGGAAGTTGTATAAAAAATAAAATAAGTCAGAAATTATAAAACATTCTTTAATTCTTTATCACTCGTAAAAGTAAAAAGTAAAACAAACGCAGGGATTGGGGGGGGGCAGCTGGGGGCAGCCCTTTTATTTGGGGGCGGCTGCTCCCCCATGCCCCCCGTAATTACGCCACTGGGAACAAATGCATGGCCGTCCCCCACACTTCCATTGGGGGGGACCGTCCCCTGTCTCCCCCTAGGTCTCCGCCCATATTTCCATGTTGTGCTGGCCAAATAAGTGGCAGGGCGTCGTTCAGATATAGTCCAGTCACAGCTTAAACCCTCATGTCCGTAGCTAGGATTTTATTTTTTGGGTGGGGGGGTTACTCGACCTGTATGCTGACAAGCAACCGAATCGACGGATTAAGGGGTTGGAGGAGGATTTAATCTTTTGTGAAATGTCACATGTCGCGCCTCTGAGTAGTTTCTTGAGGAGGCGCTATATAAATGTTCTGAATGAATGAATGGAAATAAGAGCTTCGAAATTAAATCACTTTAGTCTTTACATCATGATTGACATTGATTGTGTTAGTAAATGCGTTATTTGATGGTAGCATTATTTCATTTGGGGGGGGATGTGTTCAAACACCCAAAAGAGCCAAAACACCCCCTAGTTACGGCCTCGTTTTTAAGTCCTGCAGCTCACCGACAGAAATGTCAAAATTAATTATAGTTTTAAATGACGGGTATGTGGCATTATCTGCCAGAAAGTGGCGGATCAATTGCCGCCAAGTATGCCGAAAGAGCGGGTGCAAGCGGAGAGTGTGGATCTATAGTGGCCAATCACCAGAAATAATTTTTGCAAAACTTAAATATTGATAGGCCTATCTTTAGGCATACGCAGTCAAATCATCAAATGGGTCTGTAAAATCTTTATTTTGAGTTTCATTATCAGTCCTTATAAGCAGGGCACGCACGGCAAGAAAATTATCGTCGACCGGATGTAAGGCCTAACCCACGGACCTACAGTAACTTACACTTCTCGGCTTTCGGTTGTATAATTTCATGTGCGAAGTAAGCATGCGATGGCTAAAATAGACGACGACAGGACTATTATTTTGTCCAATAATAATATGACACTTTTAGGATTGACCGAAAGGAACAACTGACCTCTGCCCTTCTCAAGCGCTGTAAAAGGTGTGAGTCTAAGATAAGTCGAGAATGTTTCTTGTGCTGCGTGAAGTGGAACAATGCATGACGGATGCAGTGAAAGATTATTGTTCCAGAACGATCGATGAACCGATGCGAAAGATGTTCTCGCAGCGATTCATTGAAGCGATCGAAATAAGACCAGCCGATGTATCACACGGATGATTCAACCACAAGACATGTCATTGCCCACGGACCATGAAAAGTGGTTGTAGCGTGGGCACCAAATTCTATAGTAACCAGCGAGACATGCCAGCGATTGGGGTGTAATTAAGGTAATCTTACACAACAGGAAGCCAGTGCAGTCGGTTAGAGTCATGCGAGTCATGGCATATATATATGTATATATATATATATATATATGTGGCATATCGTGTTGTGACATTCCAAGTTTTGAAAATATGAAAAGCGTTGTTGACCGGAAATTTCATCATAGGCTATTCGTGGTTGTTTAAGCAGCAACAGTGGCGTAAGGTCTAATGACCTACATATACATGTATATACTGTAGCCTACTGCTGGACATGATTGTAGTTTGGGGCTTAATTGCGAGTGCTGTAGCGCTGTACGTAGTAATTAAGAGTGGGGCTGAAGAGTTGTGGCGGCGCTAGGGGGGGGCCAGGGGGGCTAAGCCCCCCCCTAAAAAAGGCCATCCATTTTTTTCCCATGTAAAAATAAATTTTTTGGACGATTAACCCCCTTTAGCCCCCCAAAACTAAAATCCTGGCGCCGCCACTGCTGAGGACCGTCCCCAGCCCAACGCCAGTTACCTCCATGCAACAGCAATTAATTAATTGTAAATACTGTGTCACGTAATTATTATTGCATAAGCCAGAGATGGGTATATGACATGATAATTATTTTTATATACGGCCCGCGAGTCCTGTCCTGCCCTGGGGACATTTGAACCAATCGACCCTTGATATGTCTTTTATATCAGCATTGCATGATATGGCACGTCGATCGGACCTTAAATCAGCTTTATATATTTTCTCATAAACAAAGATATAGGCTGTCCTCATAGTTTACAAGGATCTCACGTAAGGAAGGTATAATCCCAGCAGCAAGTCAGCAAAATGTTCAAGAGCAATTGAGGCTAATGACGTAATAATGGTGTTTATTAATATTAAATGAATTTGTAGCGCACGCGGAAATGTGAAACTGAGGAGAGGGATGTCATATCAATATATATATATATATATATATATATATATATATATATATATATAATAGTCAATGTAATAAAAAAAACACGTCACTAAATATAGCTGATGACGTTGCGATAGTAGACCCTGTTGAATAGCCTACAAAGATGATGACGTCATAAAACGTTTATAAATGTCAGTTGTATGAGGCTGATTCATACAGCAGCAACTGGCCCATGAACAAAGAGAGTGACATCACACAAAAGACGTCACAATACGAAGTCCATGGAAATAAATTAATTGCTATAGCATCATCAAGTCATCAAATCCAGTTTTGCCCAAAGACGTAACAATAGCGTTTGTTAGAACAAAGATAATTATATATATACATATATATATATAAATTATTTATATAGGCTATATGCCGTCACAATGGAAATTCCATTGCACATAGCAAACAGCCTAATTTTCCTAATAGGCCTAACACCGTAGCCTGTAATATTCCTATAATTATTTGCGTTAATTCAGTGTCAATTCAATTTGATCCGTAGGCCTACTGTAACCCCATTGTACAAAAGTAGCTGCAGAGACAAGCTAGGTTTCTATCTTACACAGAGGAACCTAAGGGGTCATGGATCTCGGTTTCTAGGGCCCTCTGTGTAGGTCTAGTGACTAGAGGTGCGCAACCTTTTCGTCATTGTCGGCCGCATCAAACGCGTGCATTTGTACCACGGCCGCCAGTGTATAATCCTAGTCCCCCTCCTCCGGGGTGGAGGGAAATCGAGTTTTCTGGGGAGAGACAAAGGAGCGTCCGGCGGACGATCGTCGAGGCGCGTAACGCCGAGAGGGGAAATGTTCAATTTTTTAATTTCCACAGTGCAATGGTAGCATTTTAAGCTATCATCTAAACAAAATTGTTGTACATTTTCAGTGCTGATAAGAGTGGTCTAAGGCTTCAATAAATATACTTAGGCCTATAATAATTTCGCTTTTATTTTTTTTATTTTTTAATGGTACCGTTTTAAGATGTCACTTTGATGGCGTTGTACAATGTACAGAGTCGCGTGAGAGAGAAATTGCTGCATAATCATCGGTCTCTTTTCCAGCATGAATGCACTTAACTGCATCCAAGGTCACGAGTTCACCACCTGAATAGGGTTTTACAGCACTGCCAAGACAATATGCCACTCTATACGCACTCTGCGCACATTCGTAGCTTTCGCAAAGGTGGCCATGAACGATGTATATGCTGTCGCTCTTCAAGTTCTCCACACAAACCTTCTTCGAGTCAACTTATTATTTAGCATAGGGATGAGATTCATGACGGTGAAAATGCTATTTTGCGTTGTCCGCTTTTAGAGTTTTCACTACTTTACCGCAGATGAGGCATTTCATTGATTGTTTCTTATTAGCTGTCTCCACTACGAAAAAAATCGATTTCTCATTTCTCATTGAAGCTCCTCTTCTCCTCTCCCAAAGTTCGCTTTCTTTTCTGAGACATCATAATCGAGTAAATCGACAGCTCACAATTTGTGATCTGCACATAGAATACAGAAAATTTACGTACCGTATTGATTCCTCTTCTAAATTCGCAGTGAGTGGGTGACCTATTCATGCACACCAGTCAGACAACCGCACGATCAAGGACTGAACCCCGGCTTAATACGCCACCTGTTCCGCATACTGCCCGACACAGATACATTTGTGCAGGGTAACTTAATATAGCCTACCTGAAGATTATCAGTGGCGTATGCCTAAGTTTCTTTTGGCAATGGGCACTTTTCCCGGCCGCATATTACCATTCTCTAACCGATTTCGTAAGCCGGTCAGAGGAATAGAATGATTACATTGTGGAAGAAGCGAAGACCATAGGGGGGAGAAGGTAGTTGATGTTAGCAGTTATTGATGAAGCTGTAGGCTATTAGCTTCACCAACAACTGCTAAAGAACCAACGGAAAAATCTTAAGAATCTAATGACGACACTAACCCTAATACTAAGCCTAACCGACCCTGAGGACGCAAAAATCTGAAGAATCTAATGACGACACTAACCCTAACACTAACCCTAACCGACCCTCACGACGCGAAACCTTACCCTATTCGCGAACGACACCATGCTTAAATTTACCTATAAAGAGCCGTAAAGTGACACATAATTACCTGTCCAAATGTTCCTCCATACGTAGGGTAATTATTTGCAAGAAATTTGAAACGTTTTACATTGCAATTCGTGTAAAATCGTGAGAGCCTGCCGACGCGCACGTGTTGTTGACAGTTTAAGAAGGGATGGTCAGAAATTGTACTCCACAACCTTCTCCCCCCTATATGGTCTTCGCGTCTTCCACAATGTAATCATTGTATTCCTCTATAGCCGGCTTACCAAATCGGTTAGAGAATGCTAATAAGCTTCCCGGCCAGTTGACTGTAACGATCTTTCCACGGACTAGTGGAGAAATATTGGTACAATATTGTATGAAGTGATTGACTGTCGAGGGCTGGAGATGGGATAGTATTACTCTGCCCGCCTCTTTGAGCTACATCTGGACGACGCATATATGCGCAGCTGATAGAGGTCTGAGTCTAAGGTGCATGCACATGCGACGGACAATGTGTGGCATTCTTATGTGCATGAGTAGCCTACGTGCTTCTAGAGAGAGCACGGGCTAATTCCTACATAGCCTACACTCAACCAGAGACGCATGTGACTAATTACTTCACATAACCTTAGTTTCAAAACATTGGAATAAAAATATTTATGAATTACTCGACACACGGCCGCAGTATGTAGGCTAATAATTAGACCACGCGTCCACGGCCGCCAATTCTTCCTCTCACGGCCGCATGCGGCCGTACGGGCGCAGGTTGCGCACCGCTGGTCTAGTCTATCAAGCAAAACGACGTTCTGCCGATGTTTAATAATGGTAACAAAATCAAGTGAATGAACTCAAAGCATAATATCTTTTCTTATGAATTGCACCAGAGGCTCCAGAGCCCTATAAATTACAATGTTTTATCATATAAAAGAATGGATTAATGCAGCATCTCTTTTGAACAGTATCAGCGCTCGTGAATAAGCTGGTGCCCTGCGCTTGGCTTTCAAGTGACGCTTAGAAATTTTGGATTTTAGAGATTACGATTACGATAATGCGCTTTTGTTATGTCACAGGTAAACTACAAATCCTTCGATTATGCCAGAGCAAAAGCTGATCGTCTGTTTGATCTGCCACTTCCAAAACGACAGCAGGCTACGTGAGGTCGACTTCCAATTCTATGAAATGGCATTTTGCAAAAAAACAAGCAAGAACTTGAATTATTTCATTCAGGAATAAACCGGTGACTTGGAATGGATCCTTAAGGAGGAGTGGACAATCGACCAGTTACTTGGAATGGGTCCTTAATGAGGATTGGACAATCAACCAGTCGACCATGCAGTCTTCTTCAACAAAAAATTATCAGGAATTGCCAAGCAATTCACTTTACCTTAAGCTGTTACAAATGTGCCAAGTAGGAAACTAGGATGAAGGGTCTATAGGCTATTGCACAGTGTGTGCGATGATCTACATTTATGTTTGCACTTGTCGTTTACAATGGCGTTATAAGCATGTATGGTATTCAAAACGATATTACCATGTATGGTTTTGGACTTCATACATGGTGCCATGTATGAATATACACTTCATACATGGTATTACCATATAATTATGAAGTAGGTCTATGCTTACACTGTTGGTTTGAAGTGCCAGCCTCTTTGTAAGAACGTCTCATACTTAACTCTGCAACTGTAGGCTATTTCTATCCTATTTCTATGATGTTGATATAAGAGATTCAAGACAAAGGGCTTGAGGGAAGTTGAGGCTTGAGTTGAAATAGGTAATTTCACATTTAGACTACTTTGAGTTAGTGCTGCCAGTAGTGTGTAGGTATATCGAATTTAAGCTGTGGTCCCTTCTGAGATCTGTCCTGTGTTACAGTTATTGCAGACGATTTATTACTTTAGCTGCAATCCATTAATAGGCGGTCGACTTTTCTTGAACTGTTTTCCTCTGCATCACTTTCACGTTTAAGCCCTCGATGATATCATTAGTTACATTACATTAAATACACATTTTATTTAATGCAACTTCAATAGACAGCCAAAGTGAACGACAGACTCCTCTGTATGAAGTGATAGCAACTCATTTCGTGATATCATGAGGCGATATCGTGAGATGATATCAGGAGGTGATATCACAATCTGAGGTGATATCACAAGGTGATATCGTGAGGTGATATCAGGAGGTGATATCACAACATGAGTGATATCACAAGGTGATATCGTGAGGTGATATCAGGAGGTGATATCACAACATGAGTGATATCACAAGGTGATATCGTGAGGTGATATCAGGAGGTGATGTTGCAAGGTAATATCACGAGGTAATATCACAACACAAGGTGATATCACGAGGTGACATCACAAGTTGATGTTATGACGTGACGTGATATCACAACACGAGGTGAAATCATAATGTGATATCATGGGGTGATATCACACCACGAGTTGATATCACAAGGTGAGTGACCAACCACAGTGGCAGTCTGCCAAGATACCACTACAGCTTACGATGCGTAACAAGTGATTTTTGTACATTTAATTTCGATGCAACTCCAAACTTCTATGCAGCTATGGCTTGAATATAATTTTATTTATCGTATTCCATAAACTTATGTTATAACACGGATATCGTTAGGTTATGTATACATCTATGCAGATACTGGTCTAAGCATGTACACTATTCCACACATGTACTTGCATACTGTCGATTAGAATACTGTTTTTTTACTTCTATATTATGTACCTGGCTTCAATTATATGCTAATCGCAAACGGTAGCCATAGCTGGGTAATTAATCTGTCTCATGTAATGTGCGTTACTCTGTGCGTTTGTACTCAGTCATTCGTGGTTTTATGCATTCATCATGCAATGTACTGTGTATGATTAAACTGAGTTGTTATAACCATTACTCTCTCTCTCTCTCTCTCTCTCTCTCTCTCTCTCTCTCTCTCTCTCTCTCTCTCTCTCTCTCTCTCTCTCTCTCTCTCTCTCTCTCTCTCTCCCTCCCCACCTCTCCTCTCCCCTCACTTTCCCACAGACAGCTATGAGATAATGGAATTAATAATAAATACTTTTATTCTCACCATTGCTGACCGAAAAGGGACCTATAAGAAATAAAAGTTACCCATACATGGGATAAGTATGCCGGTCATATTCACACCGTCACACACAAATATGACTTCTTTGTTAGAACTGGTTTACTTGCTCGGCTAATGAACAGAAGCTACGGAGGCAAGAATCATTAGTTGATCTTTGTTTAACGAATTCTTCAACACACATTATAGGCATTGATGCAATATGACAAAGGTGTCTCTTCCTCTCTTTATTTTATCAACCCCCCCCACCATCTTTCGATCCCTTCCTTGCCTTACCATAACGTCTACCTTCTTCGGAGGATTGTCCTACTGCCTTTCCATCTCGCTGCCTTCTCAGACCATTTCCTTCTACTGTTGCCTTCCTTGAAGCAAGTTCCTAACTTGTTGCAGTTTAATGATGCTGTGTCCTGTCAAAGATGATTAATGTCGCCCTCCTCCTTTCTCCAGGCTTGGGACTGGCACTGCCAAAGTACGAGCAGTGGTTAAGTTTGCAATGGCAAGCGTAAATCCTCATACTCACCAGTTTCATTATTTCCACACATCACTGAATATTTGACGACATCACATCTTAAACATGAAACTATGCATTCCAATAACTTTTATCCAAGTACAAATCGTGAAAACTATGCAAGGCAGTAAAAATTTATTCAAGTGCATAACAGCTTTCATAAATTGAAGTGGTGAACAATAGTTGCGGTAAAACAGTAGTTACTTGAATTGTGGAGAATCAAAGCCAATCTAAACAACTGACTTAGGTTACACATATATGCATTGCAAGAATGCATCAATCATCAATCTACAATCGCTTCACGAGAACTCACAGTCAAAATAATAATCCATTAGAGATTAGCCAGGTTAATCGAAACGTATTAAATCAAAGAAACTAGAACCAACGCAGAAACTAACGAGTTTAAAGCTAAGTTCGAGAGAGAGAACAACAGAATACAGAGAACCAGACATTTTCCAAAGCCATACACAATATTTATACAATACAATACAATTACAATACAATTAAGCATTTATATCGTGCTTTAACAAAACAAAGTCTTGCACAAGAGGGTGCTTCACTACAGATCTAGTCATAATGTAATGAGTCCATTCATCGATTTAACACCGGAGAGTTCAACACTGTTTCGCCCCATGGCACAAGAATAAAAGAATCCGCTAGTCAGGAAAATATTTGCTGGTGTGGAACTACTCTGTAAAAGATGGAATCTTCAGAAGTGAATTTTGACAAGTACTGTAAGGTTGTAATGTTACAACATAATTTGAACAACTGAGTACATACATTCAATTCGTTTATTGCTCCAAGCTCAATCTGCATATAACGACAAACACACGGTAAACAACATCGTAGGGATACAACAGGAAGACTCGGAAGAGACCAGGGTCCCGATTATTAGAGGGACCAGGGTCCCGATTATTAGAGGGACCAGGGTCCCGCTTATGAGGGCCGCCTATGTATCATTAAAAGAAAGTATAATGGCAAAGACCATCTTCTTGTATGCAGCTAAAAATAGTCGAAGCAGCTAATTACTGATAAGAAGTCATGTGCAGATAATAGATTGAAATTTAGTGGGAAGTCAGTCTAAGGATCTCCAGTCTAAAGTAATACAAATATTTGTTTTAAGGCAACAAAATCCACCAACATCTCTTTCACCTTTAATTGTCTCTTTCACCTTTAATTGTTACAAATTCACGCAGATTTTAACAGAGTTTTGCTGTATCTAAACAAGTACATCAACGATTCAACATTAGACCTAGAATAACCCAGATGCAACAAATTCATTAGGGGCCACGAGTTCCTCCAAACCTCGGACACAATATTCCTAAACTCAAGTGGCAGACATTGATGCATAAACAAATTAAACATGCAAAGCTGCAGGAAATAACACCTTGATCAAAATACCTTGATAAAGAACGAATATTGCGAGAACTATCGGATTAAAGGCAAAATCAAGTAAATGTTGAACTAGGCTACTACCGGTACTGCCAGATCAAAATATCAGAGGGATGAAAACTAAGGAAATAAACTAAGCACCAATAGAACTTACTAAATGAAAGTAATACATTTATACCTAATAAATTAAGCCTAAATCTTCCAATCAAACCAGTTCTCATTTTTATTTCATCAGACACAACAGACAATAAACATCAGAACATTGAACAAGAACATGGTAACTTTAAATCTTGCATTACGCTCAATTAATGCTCACCAAAGCTCTGTCTCAACAGTTCATTACTTGAAAGAAAGAACGAAACATAACACTAATAATACTTAATGCTTGGTTCACAACATACTTAATACTTGGTTGCATTGGTTATTGTTTTAGTCACCGAAAGTACACATCTGTTTTAGAAAGATACAAAAACAAAGCATCGAGTCCTTTAATCAATCAACTTAATTAAATATGACGGACTAGTAAAAAGACAAAACACAAACGAAATTTAAGTAAGCAGCTAGACATCACAAACTGTTTAAAGCAAAGGCAACTCTTAAATTATAGTATAAATAAGTTCTTTTCATTGTCAATAATTAGCGTAGATACAAATTCCCATGTTTCTACAATGTCAAATTCCAACTTGAAAATACAACAATTATTATATTAAACAATTGCCAACTTATTTTTTATAGGTAAAAGTAGCCAATGTCGAAGTTACCTTTGGTATTATGAACAAAAATTCAGCAGATTTGTGACCAAATTCGAATTTAAAAGTTCCATAATATGACAAACTTACTTAGTTTGCTTACTTACTTAATTATAATCTAAGAGATTTATCACTTGAAGGCCAATAACATCTAGTAAAAAATTCACTAACAAACTACTATTGCCATAAAAACAAATATTTATTGTCTATTTATTATTTGTTTCTATTTATTTCTCCATTTCTATACCATATTTACATACGACCAATTAATATGAAACTAACGTAGCTTTCATAATTTTCCATAGCAAAGCAATTTCGCAAAGGTGAAAGAAAAGCAGAGAGAGACATGAGTCAGACGACTGAAACTCAGGACCAATATTCAAGTTGTTGTTCTTAGATGGAAGCACCATCAGCGATTTTCTTTGCTATAGACGAGAACTTGACGGTTTAGTTTCTGAGGCAGTGAATCCGATTTTTCAACTTCAATATCCGAGCGAATCAGATTCGTCACGGAATCAAGATTTGTTCCAACAGAGGGCGGACTTTCGTTAGCGTTATCAACTTCAGGCTTTGACGGCTCCATCTTTAATGAGAAAAACAAACCATGCAATGCATACCGTAATTAATGCAAATTAATAGAAATACCGGTTAATAGCTGATAATGCTTAAGACACAATCCAGTGTTGGCAACTATAATCTTTGTCTGTTTCAAACTGACACAATCAATGCAGAGTAATAAAATATTCATAGTATGAACGGATGATAATAAGTTATTGCAGGAGTCGGGTTTAACTGTTGGCAGCCATGCAAGGCGCCCATCACGTCCTACTGCTTGTTTTACCAACGACATCTGCCGAATGGAAGGTTGAGTGGAATTTATTGAGAGTACAGCAGGGAAGCAGTTCCGCATCCGTGCACTATTCATGCCAGAGAGCTTACCATTACTGTTACCCTAAACCCTACTCTAAACCCTTACCCTAAACCCCTCAATGCTCAAGACACATTCCAGTGTTGGTGATGATTCAAACAAGGATACTTTGCATGTTTGAGTACACTGTACTTTCTGAAGGTGAACACGATAATACCAAAGCTCTTGGAATTGTGAACCATCTGGATCCAAAGGGGGTTTGAAAAAGACAGTTGATGCTCTTGTCAAGCATAGACGCAAGTAGTGAAGTCCAGCCTGGACCCTATGAACTGGATACTTCTGACATGAAGATGAACTCACAATAAAGTTCTACTACAAAGTAGTGCTCAGCTATAGTAGCAGAAATGGAAATGCTATCACTGATGATAACAGGAAAGTGTGACAACACAAAGAACGAAACATACAAGGAATAGACTTTACCAAATCGTGGCAAATCCAATGGATACAAACAATGCTGCATGAACTTGGAAGATTGATATTCTCCAAACTGTCATTCACACTACACCCTACACCTCATTCGTTCTTCAAAATCTTCCACCACAAATCCTCTGTCTGCCACAAAATCTTTAGTAAACATAACACAAGTGCAAAAACCATATGATCCCGTCACACTTCATGGGGCGCGGTGGTGTAGTGGTGGCGTCGTTGCCTTGAAGCCGGAAGGTTCGAGGTTCGAATCTACCTAAAGTCGCCATGTAGGGACCTTGGGCAAGTCCTTCACTCGCAATTGCTCAGCGCTTCGGCGTGAAACTCCGATGCAGTGTCCGCTCTGCAGTCGGGAGCGCCTCTGAGTAGGGAGCTTGAAGGGGCTCTATAACAAGTGCGCATACAAACAAACAAACAAACTTGACAACACAGCAGAAGTCTCGAGAGTGAAATAAATGCTTGCACATAATTTAGAAATGTGATAATGTAAAATTTTGCCAAACGTACAGTAGAACAGTTGCTCGATCTTTTAGAATTGACGTCATCCACTAAAACAGACAAAACACCACAGATTAAAATTATTGCCGCAATGAACTTCCATTTGAGTTCATCATTCAGCTATGAACTCCGCCACTGGCTGCACTCTGCCAGTGCTAGTCCCAAGCCTGGATAAAGGAGGAGGGCGTCGCTAATGGTCTTTGTTACCACACAGTGACGTTAATACCACCACCATTCAGCTAGGAATCACAGAATAATAATTGTACCACAGTCAATTTCCAATACGTCCATAGAATTAGATGCACATGGGTCAGCAGTTTATCCAACACACTAGCCAAGAGGGACTAACCATATGTGAGCCTTTCACCACAGCAATCGTAGTTTGACTCTATAGTAGGCCTACAGCATGTGAAATGAATGCAGGTCACTTCACTTTATTGATATCTATGCAACACCTCGGTGACTGCCATCCAAGGCAAGTTGCCAATGAGTCATACAGAGTATTTATGCATTGATATTGCAAAACACTGTAGTTGCATTTGTGAAGAGATGTGGAGTTCCAATGAGGATGATGTAGAATTTGACCATTTCAGGAACAGTTAGAATCCGCTAACTGGTTTAGCCACACGAAACCATGGTTTATGGTACTTCAGGTGCTAAGTGGTTCGTTATACTTGAGTCGATGCAGTTCATATTTTGTCTTTGGAAGTCCAGAAACTGTGACTGCAAATTTATTTGATAATAATAATAATAATAACAATAATAACAACAGTTTATCAGATATTTTCAGAACTAGATTTTGTGTGCAATTCTATACGTAAATTACCCAAAACTTTTGCGGTCTACTGGCCTGAAGTGTCAATATACATACAGACAATTAACACTTAGCAATTAACAGCAATTAATGAGCCAATAATTTATTAATTAATGGCAACTAATCTTTTAATTTGTGCAGTTAACTGGCATAAAATGCAAACAGAAATACATAGGGGGGGCTAATGGCAGGGGTAATGTCATGGGGGTAATGTCCTAGAACCCCAGCGTTGGTTCACTCTGCTGCCAAGTTGAGTCTATGGTTTCCTGCTTGCCGACTGCTATTATTAGACAGCACCGGTGTTTTTCAGTCCATGGCCTTACAACCTGGAATGGCCTCCATGTTACACTGTGCTTAGAGACCATGGCCACTCTACCTTATTCGTTAAAAACTTTAAAACTGTCCTTTATTGCTGGTGCACCAAGAAATCACAATCAGCCACTTACTGTTCGAATGAGCAATGGCATTCAGCTTCTTCAAGCATCCATTCGCAATACCAGCATTAGCAAGCTGTAGCCAAAAACAATCAGAAAACATCAAAAGTTAACTTAAAATCAAATCAGAACAATAACAGCAAACCTAAGTATTCAGACACAGTACAGCCCTACTTGCAAGCAACAATGATGGGTGGTAAGTAAGTCAATCAGTCAATTAATTAATTTAATTATTAATTTGTCAAAATCTTTTACATCCTAGTAATGCAGGCATGGTATTCTTCAATCTAGAAATATATAATAAAGAAGATCATTTCAGTTTCATCTTACTAATAGCAGGTAGGTGTCTCAAAAAGAAGAGTAGTATTTAAGAATCTACATTTACTGATAAACCTACGCTAAAATTTATCTGACATGACACAATCAAAAAACAAATTATACATTCCTGATATTTACCTGATATTTATTATCAAAATTAATTTTTTAATATGATAGATCAAAGAAAATGTATATACAAATATGTGTGAAGGAAGACTTATCTCCATTACCAGTAACTTATTTGATCTACAACAGAGAGGGAGAAGCACGAAAAAACCCAAGACGTGTATCTGAATTACAGTTTGAATCAAATATGCATCACTGTGGTTGGCCACTTTCGTGAGCTCTAATGTCCATGAATCCATGAGAAAGCTAAATTGACAAATACTCATACGACCTTGTCAAACTTACAATGAAAGACACTTTACTCATACTCAATACCACAATTAACCATACTCAATAATCATACTCAATACTACAATCAACCAGGTTATAAAGTAGCGCTCTGAACAATTGGCTACTGTGACTCACGCAGCACCTTAGATTAGTTTCTCTTTTGGTGGAGCTACATACATTTACAGTTAATAAACAAAAAACTTGATATTTGGTTACCTCATTGATGATGTCATTTATTGTGCCAGAATCAGCAAGCTGCTTAGCATACCAAACAAGGGCTTCCCAACTTCGATACGAAATCTGAAAGAACAGACATAAAAAGGTGATTAATTAATAAACAACAAATGCTGCAATATCAATTACTTAGACTTCAACAATCTTTTAAATACCATCACATCTGCACATAATGTATAGAAATTAATACTGTTGTCAATGTCATGATCAGATTCATTTATCTTTTTCATTGATTCAAGAACTGGACATATCGCCCCTTTAAGAAATCTACATAGGTGTGCTCCCAGCGACCATGCCAGTAAAAATTAGACTTGACCAACTTATAAAATGTAGATGCACTATCCCTTGACAGTGGGCAAATCTCTACCAGGAGGCCATTCAAAATATATGGCTCAATAATTGAGAAGGCCCAGCACTGCCTAATAATAGAGTAGTGTCAAGCCCCCCCCCTTCGAGCAGAAGATAGACGTGCTTGTGGTCAGCTGTAACAGTGACAAGACGACCAAAGTTCAGACAGGTCACAGGTAGAGAGAGGCCGGGTGCAACCAAGGACGAACTAGACTCCAAACCAGTACAGCAATCCCCTTAATGAAACTCAACAACTGCTTGTACTTTGGCAGTGCCAGTCCAAAGTCTGGCAAAAGGAGGAGGGCAACACCGATCATCCTTGATATGACATAGTGTGACGTTTAGCGGCAACAAATCCTTTCAATGATTCATCAGTGGACCATAGTTCTGTGTTACAAGATATGCAGGTTGGCTCAGGCAAGACAATAATTAGGTGAACTAACTGTACTCAGACAATTTCATTTGCAGACCTTGGCCTGAGAGTTTCGGAAGGTTCGAGCGATGTCGATCAGAGACAAACCAGCCATGAGGTAGTAAGGCACGGCGATGTGACCGTCAGTTTCACATCTACAAATTAAAACAAAAGCTAAAAAATAATTAATATCCTGCAATGACATCATAGTTTAACGACAGCTTATAACAACAACGTCACAAAAAATTGTTTGGTATATTACAGCTCTCTCTCCTTGCCAAACATTATTGAACTCTGACCTGGAATTGAAACTCAAGTTCATTTTTCCAAGAACCATCAATGAAGGTCACAACATGTGTTGCCTGTAAGATGCTGAGCACTGCTGAGCATCTTGTGCTTCAGTAATGAGATCATACAATGCAAAGATCATGACCCAGATGACAATGCAGAACGAGGCACACTGGCGACACAAGCATGCCCTCGATAAAGACTGAGTCAACAATAGATTTAAAAAATAGACCGTGTTACATGAATAGACCTTAGAGCTTAGATATTAGTCCCTCCCGTGCAGATCTGCACATCGGGCAATGCAGTTTCTCCAATCCACTCTGTTCTGAATAGACAACTACACAATACATGAAATAAGTCAAAGTCTACATGAATAGACAAATACACAATACATGAATAGACAACAATAGACTACAAAATACATGAAATAAGTCAAAGAATACATGAATAGACAAAATAATACACAATACCTGAATAGACAACTACACAATACATGAAATAAGCCAAAGAATACATAAATAGACAAATACACAATACCTGAATAGACAACTACACAATACATGAATAGACAACTACACAATACATGAATAGATAACTACACAATAAGTCAACTACATGAATAGACAACTACACAATAAGTCAACTACATGAATAGACAACTACACAATACATGAAAAGACAACTACACAATAAGTCAACTACATGAATAGACAACTACACAATAAATCAACTACACGAATAGACAACTACACGATAAGTCAATCTAGAGCTACAATTTCGACATTATTCAGCAGAACTTACTTTTCATAGATATGAGCCAAATAGAGGGATGACTTTTCCAGGAGGGCCATTAATTCCTTCTTCTCTTCACTCCAGCGTCGAAGGTACAGTTGACTTCGTAGAAGCATGTTCGCTTCTTGCATGAGGCAGAGGGATACAGCAAGATGGCGCTCCTCACTCTGTCCCGACTTCGTACTTGGATGGTTCTCTTCCGAATCCTTTGCCTGTTCAATCTGGAGATAATTAACAGCAAAATAGGACAAGCCACTTCGGTATAATGGTAGTTTAGAACAACATTTCTTCCTTCCCAGATATATTTTCGACGATACGCCCAAGTCTTCCTTCCTATGTCACATAAGGCCCTGGTTAGCAGGGTCAACCATCCCTTTAGGTCCGCCTGTGAAACCAGCGTTTTATTATTTTCACTTATAATTTCAGTGACATGTTTGCACAACTGTTCTGATATCTTCTTTTGTTCTCTGCCCTTAGGCAGGTTCGAATGTTTGACGTCTCAATTCTTCTGATATATGGTTACCAAATAAATATAGAAATAATAAATAAATAAAATTAAACGAAGCCTACATGTGCAAGTGAAAGATATACGGTACATCCACAGAATAAAACGAAACCACTTCTACTTTTACCTATCAAGCATTATTTATGATTTTTCTTATTTCCGTACACCCACATTTAGCTATTATACAGTCTCTTTCTATATTTAGTAACACCCATACATAATTATGTATATGCAGGCTATATGTAGCACATAAAATTAATTATACAGTTTATATATATCCATAGGATGAGTTTGCATATTTGTTTGTATGTGGGTGCATAATAATACTCTGTAAGCACTCATTCATATATGTATGTAGAACAGTATGTACGTATGTACAATTGTACGTATGTTTGCGTGCACGTATACATGGGCACTTAGAACACATCTGAAGTATCCTACAGGTTAAGTGCATTTAATTTTGTTATCGAAATCAATACTCTAAAGACCTATGAAACTAGGAGTGATGTAGGTTATATTTACCATGTCATTATAGAGACTGGTCACCTCGGGTCGTCGAAGGGCGTAGATACTCCAACTATTATCAGATGACCTGGTAATAAGATTTACTATGTGATCAGATAACAGCACACATGATAATAAGATGCTATGTCCCTAAAATAACTTCAAGCTACCTCCCCATTATCTCCCCATCACCTCCCCATTATCCATTCTTAGCTTCGGTAAACAAATCTATAATTATGTTGCACAATATTGTTAACATGCATTCCACTCATTTCATGTTTGTAAAGGAACACTAATACCAAACTTGTAGCATATACAACATACACATGCATTACGGCCAATGCCGGGCATACTTTAATTTTGAGATGACTGATCGCTACTAATTACCATACTTGTTTAAACAGTCGAGGTACTGCAATCCTTGGAGTAATTTAACCAGGGCTGAAAGTGTGGCTGGACGGTCATGGACGGCGTCCATGCGCCTATTTTAAAATATGAGTGCCGTCCTGCCACTTATTGGCCAGCACAGCCTGAAAAGGTAAGGGGCGTCCAGGCACTTCTTTTGAAAAGATAAGGGGCATCCAGGCACTTCTTTTGGAAAGATAAGGAGCGTCCAGGCACTTATTTTTACACACTTTAGGCACTGAATTTAACAAAATAATGTTTAATAAATGCTGCATAGTGCATACAATAGAAGTGCAACATCAACATCAGCATCAGTTACATGAAACGTGAGAACTTTTATCCAACTACTTAAAATATTTGACTGCAGATGTTCTACGGTCTACTTACTTGGAGGCTGCAGACTTTGACAGGATCGCAACATAGTCTCCCATCTGACACATTGCTGTTAAGCCAAAGAACGTGTGATACCCAATCAGACATGGTTCTTCGCTTATAAATGGTAGTGTTTGCTGTAAAACCATATAACACGTTTATGTCAGATCGACAATAAGCAGAATGAAACCAAAGTTTTCAATAATAAATATCACTTTTGTGAACCGACCAAGCAACAATAGGACCAGGGCTGCATTAAGGCTAGTGCGGGCCCGGTTGCTGTGATATCCGAGCCTCTTCTGTCAGCCACAGAAAATACAGCTCCTAAAAAAATGTGAGCCCTCAAAACTGTGGGCCCGAGTGCTACAGCACCCTTAGGACCTACTTTAATGTGGCCTGAATAGGACAGTCAACCACTGAACAATGAAATCACACATCATTCACTTAAGAATACATAGCTCAAGAATCTTGAACAAGCTGTCAGCTTGTCAATTTTTAATGAACTGGGCCGTGCCTACCCTTGGGGTCCTACTTAAAGGCTCTTAGTGATGTCTGATTATCATTGGGTCATTGATGACATTTTTGCCCTTGATGATAATTATAAACACCATTCAGGTCACTGATGACCTGAACAAGCATCATTTAGGTCATCATGGCAATACCTTTACGCAGCACTTTATAAGTTCAAGGAAGGCACAACATCGAGTGCAGTACCGCACTCAGTTCCAAGCTAAGATTGTAGTTAATTTTTTAATATGATAATGCAATGCTTCCATAATCATTCCTGGATTATGATGCTTATCTGTTCGTAAAGTTGTTACCATGACTGTTTTATTTTCCAATATAGAATGTATAGATGCATCATTTTGTCCAATCTTTTGATTTATTTTACAATGATTCGTTACATGGGAGTCACTTCCAGTGAAATTGTGATCCTTTTTGGGCCTCCCTTTGTGGCCAATGTCTTGTCAGAGCTCTGTTATGGTGTTGTGTGTGAAATTGGCTGCAATAAAAAAATTACTTGACTTGAAAACTAACTAGTTAACTATCTAAATATTGTCACACATTTTTTAGGTCTGGCATGGTCTTCCTTCGTTTAACTTATATGCCTTTGAAAGTCGATGCACGGAATTTATAATTCAAACAAGATTTCGTGATACCTGCATTGCATTGGCAGTTTCTTCGAGGTCGAAGATAATTCGACTCAGACATCGTGATGTGTAAACGTCGAGACGCGATGAAGACATTGCAAAAAGATGATTCTCTGTCAGCCGCACCTAAATGAAGAGAAAAACAGCCTCTGATGTCACAATTTATGCAGCTATAGTGATTAATTTCTTCACAATTAGAAAATTGATAAGTATGAAAATTACATTAATTGTTAACATTTTCTTTATGAGAATCAGTAAGAAGAATCTAAAACATGACTCCAATTAGCCAGTATCCTTCCCCGCTGAATTTGCCCTTTGAATTCCAGCTACTTTAGTTCATAGTATTTTAAAGATGTGCCTGTTCCAACTTTTGATTTAATGAAGATGATGACGACAACGACGAATTTGATGATGAGTTGTTACAACAAGTATACTACTTATGAAAACAGTAGAAGTTTTATTCAATTTTGAACAATTTGAAAATCAGCAAATTATACGAAATTTGATTTTGAAATCCACCTTAAAAGAGCATTCTTTCTCCCAGCTGAGGTCTGCAAATGCGCCTCTGACACTCTGATATACAAGTGTTGACATTCATTCTACAAAGCACACACATAAATGTGTCGTTTTTGCCGACTGTGTGAACCCACTTCCAAAACAACGTTCTAACACGATTCAAAGATATTTCCATAAATTAGAAGATTAGGTAGGTATGAAAAAAAATGATCTCTGTAAAAGAATATTGCGATTGTACCTGCGTTGTTTCTATGGCATACGGAAACGATGAGATAAGACGACAATCGTAAAGTAAGCTGTAAACGAAGGCGTAGTTTGGCGTTCCTATGACACCAAACAGGCCAACCAACTTTTTTCGCTTTGCCGACAGAAATACATTATTGCAAATGGCGTTTGAAGAATCATCGTCTGAAAACACAGACACTAAATCTTTTACAATTTTTACTTTCCCAATAACACGCTAATGACGAAGATGAGTTCTCTGCCCGAGGCTGGTCCATTGGTTTTAATGCCACCCCACAATGAGATGAGTGAGGTCGCTTCTCATTGCCTTCTTCACAGACAATCATGAGCACTACGAAGTGGCTTAATATAGCTTTCGTTTACAAGACAAAGAACAGACCTCTACACCACCACACCACCATAGAATAACATAGTCTACGCAACAGTACACATATGTTGTAAAGCGTAGTTCGACCTGTACGAACCAGTACAATAAAAATAATTATAAACTTTGTAGCACTATTAGTATTAGTTAGGAAGGGGTAACTAGTTCCTGTCTAGCTAAAAAAACTATGACTGAATCATACTTTCTGACTGTCTGTCTGTCAATTTTTTTCTCTTTGCCATCTGTGTGCCACAGTGCTGTTGTTTTCTACCAAAAATCAAGTATACCCGGTAGTTGAATGTGCCTGACTGTCTTCATGGTTCAATCTACCGGTAAATATATAAGTCACTTACAGTCAGTTTATGTCCAATGTCCATATCTGTCTTACTGTCACTCGTCTTGCTGTATAATTACTGGTCCATTTCCCAGGAGGGGCACCAACCAAAAAAAAAAAATTAGTTAAATTTAGCCATGATAAAACTAAAGGTCACATGGAAACTCTACCTGCATCTATGAAGATGGGCAGAAGTTGAATGGAATGAACTGCAGCAGAACAATAATCCAGTTTTTTGAAGAGAAGTGTTGTGACTCCGTTCTTTAGAACTCCACTACGACCGTTGCCATCTTTGTTCGTTCCTTTTTATTTTGCAACAGACAAATCAAGACAAAAGATAAATTGATTAAATTCGCAAGCCCTAAAAACCATTAAAGTACCAACAATTGAAACCGTGCACTGAAAAGGCCGGACAACTCACCAGAGTTACTCCCCAATTCTGTACTTACAGTCAGAAGTACACAAGAACATCCTGAAAATCAAGTACTTAGATTTAAGAGGGTTGCTACATATGTTCCATTCAACTTCTATGATGTCTAAGTCAGAATCACATCATATACTTCCACCAATGTTTCAGTTGCAAATGTAATCCAAATGTAAACATCCCACATATCTCAGCAACACACAGAATCCGCATCAGGAAATCCAGTTAATACGTTGCCACCTACATTTAACTAAATCCATTCTGTAAGGGCTGGATACTGGGTGTGGAACTAAGCCAAAATCTAGATGGTCAAGCCATTTAAACAGCAAAATGTGGTAAATCAGCAGTGAGTAGACAGTTTAAAAGTCTGGGTTCTCTATACATAATAAAAATGCTTATCGTTAAGTTAAATTCTCTTGCGTCATAAGGAACAGAATTAAACCTGAACCAAAAACCAAGAATCAACAACACACTGGGTAACTTGCGAAATGTCAAAACTGTTCAGGTGGAACAAACTGTACAACTGACATGTAAAATTTTGTGAAACCTAATAAATGAGTAGACCTATCAGACATCATGGACAACAATAACACATGCAATGATAACAAGAGATTTCAGTGGCGGATCCAGAGCGTTTCGAAGAGGGGCCAAAATTTTCGGTCTTGGACAAAGATAAATTACATCTTTAGCCGCTGGAAAATCTGATGACTTTTTTTCAGTCGTTTGTTCGATTCTCACGGAAAACAGACCCTTTTATTCGCAAAAAAGTTGACGACCTTTTTTGTCGTTTGTCCGATTCTCACGGAAAATATACCTTTTTTTCCGCCAAAAAAAGTTGACGACCTTTTTTTAGTCATCGTAGACTACTTTTGTAAATGGTCTGCCGAACTGATGGGTGGGGCCACGTCTACTTTCCACGCCAAAATGGCTGGTGAAAAATAAAGAATTTTCCAAATGGGGGGCCATGGTCGGATTGCCCCCCCTGGATCCACCCGACAGATCTCGATATACTCTCACCTTCATATTCGACATTGACAGCACATGTTGGCAAATCACCAGACACCGGTCCAAGGAGTTCAACACCTCCACCAATCGTCTCCTTCAGTTTAGACTCTGGCTTATGAGACGGCGGGGGTGGTGGGGGAAGTGGGGGCGAGTTGCTACGGCAATTAGCCACCGGAGTCTGTCGCACAACAAGGTGCCGCTTCGATTCAGTCAACTTCAAGTTTCTCTCTGCAGGAAATGCTACCTTACTCACGACCTCCTCCTTCCCGCAAGCACCATTGTCTAATTCCTCATCACTTTTCACCGTAGCGTCTGCTTTTTTACAATGTTCGCATGCACTGCTTTCGACCAGAGAAGAATTTTTGAGTCCATTTTTAACAGGGCATGTAACACATTTGCGTGGAATCATTTTGTCAGTGAGTTCTGTTGTTGCGACAGATTTTGCTTTGTCATCAGACGAACGCAACCTTAAGGCGTCATGCTCAAAGAAAGATCGAACAGTCACAGGTCCGTCCATGCGACTCGGAGATCCGATATTAGATCTCGCAGACTTATCGAAATTCAGTTGAACGATCTGGCATTCCATTCCTGAACTGCACATGATGAATTCCTCGCACAACTCAATCCTTCTGACCTTGAACCCAAACTCCAGCTCAAGTATGCAGCGGACGTCCTGGGACGTGTCGTCGATCGTGTCCAATGCATAGACGAGAACCGTGTCCTTTATTCCAACGGCGATGTTTTTACCGTACGTCGCAATGCAAGTCGCAGGCCTCTTAAGAGGAACTTCGATGACGACCAGCTGATCCGCATTGACCACCGGACCGGTATGTCGTGCTTTCGCCCTCGTCACCTGACCAGCTATCCTCACTTTCATTGGATGACCGCTGGAAATGGCCGCCAGGTTGGTGTAAACTCTAAGTGACAACTGACACTGAAGCCTTGCACTGTTGGACTTGACAAAATCCTCTTCAATTGTTGCTACGTATTCACCTGAATAAAAAAACAGCATGTGAAAAGCATTTTTTTGTGCTGGTTGTGGATACCATTGTTTGCAATGCTTTGTGTTCGATACTCAAACAATCTATTCTAAAATAAAGTCCTAAATTATTTACATGGTTGAAGACCAGGGACAGAACCAAATTGATATTAAAGAGGTGCCAACTACGGTCAAAGTGTGACGGACCGTTGGCAAAATCCTAAAAATCCTGGTCATAGGTCAAGTATATAAAAGCAACTGCCTCCTCTTGCATCCGTGTCAACATTGAAGACATAGTTTGCCCTCTACAAGCCATAACTATAAGCCAAAATGAATCACAATAGTGTGCATAACTACTCTATATGTTTTATTTTCACAAGATTAATCACAGTAGTTGACAAACTGCACTGCATATTCTTATTTCACATGATTATATATATAAAAATTATATATATATAATACGGTGTATATATATATATATACCATATGTCTTATTTTTTACACTGCAGAAATGGTACCTAAGTAGTTTCTAGGTCTTCTTGGAGCGATTGCTTTGCCATGTTGATGCTGTAGGTTTTATTTTACTTAATGAAATTCTATTTCTAAGACCTGTGTTCTTTACAAAATGTCAAACAAGTGTTTGAATTCTCTGAAAAAAGGAATTTGCAAGACATAAGTTGTGGACATAATTATCCAAGAAGCATGCACATACAAAATGCAGACAAAAATAAACAAATCAACATGAATACATTTAAAACTATGGTATCCACAACCAGTGCATAATTATAATCTTTTAAAGTAATAACAGGTCATGGGTCAATGACTCATCATATAATCCTTGAACCTATAAACTAGAAACAGCCATGCCTTCTGGAATGTGTTCTGGCAGTAGCAGGACTAAGTTCAGAGGAAAGAGTATATAATGGGGTCAAAAGGCCACCAGGTCGCAAGTAACACATCTCATCAAAATATACAAGAGGACACAAAATATACAAGAGGACAGTCTTGACAATATCTTCAGTTGGCAGAGATGTGGTCAAAACTTTAGTCCAATGAAATTTGGTCTTAAAAATTCCTTTCTAAAATTCAAATGCTGCTGCTATCTGATTGTGCAGTGCATTTCATGGAATGGCATGGGAAAACACAAATTATCACCTAGAATTCAAATAATAAAAAATAATATTCAGGGTATAGGATGGCATTTACACATTTTTAGCAGTAACTTTCCAATGTGCCACACAACACGGCCTGTCAAGAAGCAGCACGGCTTACATAATGCACTAGGTTTAAATCTAGAACACAAAAGCAACAGGTCAATCCATTTAATAAGGGTTGCAGGTTTTAATGACCAATTATCAAATAGTTGTCAAAACTAATTTTAATCAATTAATTTTTTTGCTTTTTCTATTAATTTTTTATTAAATTTTTATTACTTATATCATGATGTTGATAGGTCATTTCCGGTGAAAACAACATGTTGAACAATGATCATGTGAAACTTTTGAGTGGAAATCTAAGCAATCATGTTGCATTTGAGGTAAATGCTAATCAATGGAAAAATCCAAAATAGCAACACAATTAATTGTTTTCATTGCAGTTGAGGTTTTTGTGTATAAAGTAGTAACTACCGTAACCAAGTGACTACACTTTTTCACAGAACTTTTTCACGCTTTACATAACATAGACCAAATTAAACAAATTTAATCGATGAATCGCGAATAAATTTTGGAGATTAATCAATCAAAATTATTTTAATCTTTACCAGTCCTACATTTAGTATTAATTTTTTGGATAAACTATTGAAGTGATTCGGTCGGCCTCGATTTTAGCCCAATTTTTATACAGCAATTTGTGACTCTGGTTGATTTTATGGTTACAGCACACAAAGAAATAATGGTGATAATTACAACAACCAGAATAGCAACAGAAGAGACTAAGTTTAAGTGAAACACCTAAAATAGTAATATATTCTATCCACAGGAGCCATTTCGCAGCAAACATCAAACACAAGAAGGCAACACCAGTAACAGTTGAACTTAGCCCACAGCACTAAAATTTGGCTTTCCTGTCCAGCCACTACCCGCCTCCCACCATAAACAAATCATCTAGGTCTGGTTCTGTGAGTAAATCTTTAGACTGCTTTCTTTCAGCTGATCAGCTGACTGAGACTGAGTTCATCTCAATTTGGAATCACAACACTGTCCTAGAACCTGAACTTCAGTAACTTAGACTATTAACCGCTGAATACGACTCGGACTTGTAGTACTCTGGCATGACTTGCACGTGTAAAGGTCACTTTGGATTGGCATATGTAGCCAATAAATTCTAATTCCGGTTTTTCACTGATAAGTTTGGAGTTCAAAAACCCTGTGAACAGATAGCCAAATTTATGCAGTTTCTTGCCACACCCACCGTAGTTGCCTGTACAGAAACATATTCTGATTCGTCAGCTGTCTGACTAATTCAGGATAATACATTCAACTGTATTTACCGTATCGTTTTTGATCAGTTGCAACTTGCAAGGTACCTCTTATTCAGACGCACTCTAAGTATGGAAGCCCTGAGGAAAAAGGAATACTTTAAGCAGTGAACAGACTTGAAAGAAATCCTAGATTCCTAGACCTTCAACCTTAGCATGGATAGAAAGCATTAGGTCACTCCAAGAATGATATGCTGAAATGTTCAAGCACTGATACGTTAACCAATATCTTTCTATATCTACGCCATAGGCTATTGGACAAATTGGACGACTTTCTTAGTTTCATTTCAGGGTTTCTTTTAAGGAATATTTGGAACTGCACAATCCCCTTCCATCCCTTCCCATCTTTCACGGTAAATTATTCGCATGACAATGAAAGCTTCAAACCATTTTTAACTGCACAAAAAGGCTTTTACAGCTGCACAAATTCATTTAGAACTGCACTTTTTGGTATAGAACCGCACAGTAAAAAAACCCTGCATTGTTTAATAAACTCAGGACTATTTTAAAGGAATATTTAGAACTGCACAAACTTTTCTTTCCCTTCCGATCCTCTGTGGTAAATTACTTCCGATCGGAGGACAATGACCTTTTATGCTAGTTTTAACTGTACAGCAGTGCTTTTACAACTGCACATTTTGTGTACAACTGCACGTTAAAAAAAGCCCTGAATAAATTCATCACTGTAGCATTCCGCTCCAATTCATCAAAAGACTGACAATCCCCACGCACCTTCGTGGCTGTAAGCCATCTGTAGAATTCGACCGATGGCAGCAAATCGCCGTACTTTGCGACATCCATCCTTATCCGTACAAAACTCTTCGATGTTGTAATTGTCACACGCGACGAACAGCCTGTCACCATCCGAACAAATGACGGTTGGTTCACTTGTTGCCGAGACGACGCTTTGCGACACAAATCGCAGACAACGAAACACACGAACCATTTCAGCGTTGCGTTGTTGTTGTTAGATCAGTTGATTGCAACGTAATCCAAGTTGCTTTCTGTTTAGTCACATAAATGGGTGTTCTTCAAGATGTCTTGATGGCTGTTGATTTCGGAAACTGTCAACCTGCAAAAATGAACCACCAGACAAATGCGTAATGTTGTAGTGGTCCATTAAAATCACAGTTGCATTTAATTATGATCCAGGAAGAGGTGCACAAGGGAAAATACGTGTGGCAACAACCATTACATAACACGTAAAACCCAAATGGTAGAGCAAGTCTATTTCAGTGTACAGTATCAGATGCCATCTAATGTGAACAGATAATTAGCCCATAGATACAATTAGAACTGCAATAATTACAGTCACTTTCTCCAAGGCATATGTCAATTGTAATTTGAATGAATAGGACACTCACTTTTGACTGTCTAATTAGTAGTCGTGACTTCTGTTTAACGAAAAAAACTGCTCTTATTTGCGTCGCAACTTTTCCCACGCTTTGCACGTTTTCCTTGCATTTCCTCAATTCCTGTTACACTGATTATGGCTGCCTTATTATGTCATTTTCTTTCATGTTGTATGATGATTTTGCTCCTTCTTCTTCCCAAAGCTTGTGGAGACAGGCTTGTAGCTGGATCTACTCATATTATGGTCTTGTCTGTTGCTTTAACTTGGCTGAGAACTATCAACTTTTATGCCAAGGTTGTTTCCTGATGCTCATGTTTTCAATTCAGTCATTAGTATTAGTAGTATGATTCTATCCTGCTGTCCATATTCAATTATTCATAACTCACTTTGAATCTTTCAAAACAATCATACTCGGTAGGCCTACAATAACTAAATATTTCACTCCAAAAAGGATCGCTTGAATGTATATTTTGTATTCATTGGTTCTGTAAGTTAGCCTCCTACATCAATGATTAGTCTAGACACTGGTCAATGCTCGTCTGCTCTTACATCATCATCATCCGACAGGGCATATAAAATTATAGGCCTAAGCAGCCATTTACGGAACATGACATGGTCAGAAAATTGAAAAAAAGCCAAATATATCCCGAAAAATACTCATAAAAATCGAAAAAGAAAATGAAGATGTCAAAATGTATATTAGTATAGGCCAAATAGGCCTATTTTAGTCTACCACAATGGCCTAGACACAACGTTAGTGAAAAATAAAACTGAAACTTTAAGGCAGGAGGGTTAAACCTTTTTTAATGTTGGGCCATTTTTCCAGCCAGTAGCAACCCAGGGTGTTGCAGTCGCCTATATATATAGATGCAAAAATGTGGTATGGACCCCGGAGGGGTGACTGTATCTTAATTTTTTGGCAAAACTAAGTTAACTAACTCTCGAATAGTGCATTTTTAGTATACAAAGAGTCGAATTAGGTTTTAAAAACCTAAACTTTTAATCTTAATTAATCTTCCTTAACATCAGTAACATCACAAACTTTTCGCGGGTAATTAAAACATCGTCGGTGGGCCAGAATGACCAGGTGATCGGCACTACTGTTATAGGCTACGGGTCTATATCCCTTTGTATGTGCACTTGTTGTAGCGCCTCTTGCAGCCCTCAACCGCTACTCAGAGGCGCTCCCGACTACAGCGCGGACACTGCATCGGAGTTTCACGCCGAAGCGCTGAGCAATTGCTTTTGAAGGACTTGCCCAAGGTCCCTAAGCGGTGACTCGAGGAGTCGAGGTGGATTCGAACCTCGAACCTTCCGGCTTCAAGGCAACGACGCCACCACTACACCACCGCGCCTCTGTAGGCCTAGTAAATTCAACAAATTAAATATCAAACCTGTCATAAAAACGAACTACTGTGTTGCCGACTATATGCGCAAGCCAACAATGGACTATTACTCAATTATAAAAATTAAGTTAGGTTTAATTAACCTAATATTAAAATCTCCTCGGCGGCCGCATAGGCCCAGTCGATAAAATTCCTGAAACTCGAGATCGAGTCCTGTACTGCGTGTGCTAGCGAACGCCTTCAAAAGCAATTGAAGGAATTGAAAGCATCCGGTCGAAATACTCTCAAACCGGATGTCACCTGTTTGCTACACGAAATCTTCTTTTGTCACATTCTTATTAGGCCAATTTTCAAGTAGGCTGGCAACCCGTCAACAAACCTTGCGCGACGTTTGTCTCCAGAAAGACGAATGAGATAAATAGAGGGGTTCGTATTATAGCCCCGCTTTCTCCATAAACAGATTAGGCGTAGCTCTAGGCTAGCTGTGACTTCTTACAAACAAGTACCAAGGGGTTAGACAAACAGCCCCAGTTATAGTCTACTATAGGCTATGCATAGCGAACATGTGACTATATCGTGCACTCGACAGTCTTAATTTTCGGCTGCGTGCATAACCTAGGCCTAATTAAGGAATTTCCCGCTGCGGTCTGCGTTGGCCTATAAGGCCTATTGCTGGAGTCTCTGTCATTGGCCAATTTGGCCTACTATAATTATTAATTATACAATGGGTTTTTCGTTACGTGGCAAACCTTAATAATACGCTAATTATCAAGGTTCGTCACGTACCGGTAGCTTAACGGAAAAACATTGTTATAGGCCTATATATAGGCCTAGGCCTGCATCCGCCATTGTGCGTGGTGATAATTGGGTCTATATTTATAATTGTTCCGAATTTATTCCTGCAGGCCTATTCTGACGCAACGCAGCGATTGTGAATAAGCTGCAGCCCCGCGCTTGGTTTTTGAGTAGCGCTTTAGAAATAATTGCAAGAAGAGTAGCTTAATTACGCTCACGATTCTGTGGAGATGAGCTAATTGTCTTAAATTTCTTAACTTTCCTTTATCCATATAGTGGACTCTTCAAGAATTTCTTATAGCCTTATAGGCCTATAGGTCTATAATTATATCCGAAAGAAAATGATGCCAAAACTTTTCCATTAGGCCTAGCTATAGGTCGATCTATGGTAAAAAAAATTAGACAGGACAGGTAGTCTATAAATTAATAGCCTATTAGGCCTATATTGAGGACTACATACGGCCCATATTATGCATATCGATCTTGTTCAAGGAGTAGGATAAGCCATGCAGTTATAGCCTTAGATGGCGCACAGGTCTAGCCTACTTCAAACTCCACCGAAATTCAGCTTGCTTGTTATTTTTGCAAAGCGATAGGCCTAAATGAGGAAGGGGAAATGCAAAATAAAACGAATGTAGGATCCACATGTGTACGTGTAGGTCTATAACTCTAGGCTATATGCTAGCTAGGCCTAACTTCTTAAGGCTACAAATATTGCTATCATTTGGTCTCGAGTCTCGACCATAATTATGCTAAGCCTATAAATTATTTTGTCAATTAGTTATAGATCATCTGCACAGATCGATGGCTGTTGGGCCACAAAATTGAATCTCTGCAGAGATATAGACTATAGGCCTATTCCACCAGAAAACTAATTAGAATGAAAACTAGGTTTTGCGCGCCCATGCAGAGACCGGCGGGTGCAATCCCCCCGAAACGTATAACTATATAAACACCGGTAGCCTACATGACACGTAGGCCTACGTGCGAATGGGCCGGTCTATGGGCATATAGCCTATATGTACTTTGCGTCGTGACGAAGAGCGCATCCAGGATAGGCCTACAATTAGGCCTACAGCCTCCAAAAGATTATTCATTCGATCAGGATGCGGTAGGCTAAGATGTAATTTCAGAATAAAAACTAGGTCTAATTCTGCGCTTATTCTGTGTAGGGATATATATATATATATATATATATATATATATATATATAGATTATGTGTGTGTGTGTGCGCGAGCGCGTGTGTGTATATGTGTAAACATAATAGTCTATATATATATATATATATATAGGCCTAGCTGTCTAGTCAAAAGGAAACAGAACTTCAAATTCGACTTTTTTATCAGTTGACATTCACTTGGGACGTAGGTCTATATATAATTCGAGGAAATCACATCACCTAGAAAAACAATTGGGCCTACTTAGAAAAGAAAGAATCTGATGGTGATCTATTTGTTGCCCAACTTAAATCGGACAAAGGTTCTGGCAACAGACACGGTTTTTCGGCAACAGCAGAAATCTGAATCTGGTCGTTGATTATATATAGGCCTTAGATCTTGTTAGGCCTAAACATGCTGCAGCTGTACCTAACCAATAAGCTAGGAAATCCGTAACATTGCATGCTCTGCTAATTAGCCTAGGTAGGCCTAGTCAATGCGGGCGCACTTGTTAATAGTGAATTAAGGGTCGACCAACGATGGAAACGCACAGAAAAGTTTCAATTAGGCCTAGTGGATTTGGTGTCTCTACATATAGGCCTATCATTGGAAATTAACGTAGGCCTACCTAGGCTACCATCAGAATTTACGAATACCTACAATTAAATTGCAGTCCCTTCAAGAGTGTAGCAAAAGTCGTCAATTTTGTTCTTATTATGATTAAAATGTAATGGTAATTAGGCCTATATGTAGCCTATTTCCAAAATTCTCAGCGTCATACAAAAACTACTTGCTCACTCACTCACTTATCTGTGCATGGCGACGCGTCCATGGACCATTGCCTTAATTGCCATCTAAGAATGATTGCCATGGACTTTAATGTTTAATTTTCTGTTTAAATTTTAATGGTTTCGTTTTCTGCTGATCATGGCCGCTCTTTTTAGAGGCGCAGCACACGCCAAAATATATCAGAAATATCGTTTAGTATATCCGGCCTCTGTTTACAGCGTCATACTGAAATATTTGGCCGATGGACTTGACCAACCTTCAGCTGGTCAAGAGACGGCGAAATTTGGTGCTGTTCTGGACATAGGTTGCGGTACGGGAATCAGTACCATTCCTCTGTGCGATCATTTCAGTTCTGTTGTTGGGGTGGATGTCAGCGAAGCCCAGCTCGAAGAAGCCCGCAAAGCCAGTTCTGGTTACGCGAACGCGACCTACCGTTTGGGTTCTGCCGACGAGTTGGGTTTCCAGAAGGATGGCACTGTTGACCTCGTAACAATTGCCCAGGCCATGCACTGGGTTGACACGGGAAAGTTTTACAGCGAATGCCACAGGGTGCTTCGACCTGGAGGAGTCCTGGCTGCCTATGGATATGGATTTCCACGGCCAAGAAATCCAGACGTCTACGACCTTCTTAAGCATGTATGTAGGCCTACATGAAATCGTAATTGTGTAATCTTTGAGATTACTTTAGCTCCCAAGAAGCTTTTATTAGTCTTGTGAAACTGCTGTTTGGTAGTAAAACACACTGAAAAGAAAATCAGTAGACATGAATGATCAGATTTGATTTAAGGTCAATATCAAAAGGTTAGGCAGGTAAGTAGTTGGGCAGCTGCATTACGTAGTGTTTAGTATCAATTGGAGTTGTGAGACAGGTGAAAAGCAGTACTTTTTACAATGGCGCTATTAGCAGTCTTCAAAGTACGTCTATAGATCCTACGGAGGCTTCGGGAATCAAACTCGTCTCCGCTGATCTCCATGCCAGTGTGTTATCCAATGCGCCACCGGGCCCCAGTGATGTGATGTGTGGTTCATTTGGTGTCAGCACAGATGAACACATTCTGATACTTGATTAGTATGCACTCTGATTATGAAAGTCTTGAAAGGCAGTACAAAAAAGGAAGTCCTGAGTTGCATGAAGTAACAAGAAACTAAGGAGTTAGAAAACAGTATTGCAGTGCAAATGATTTTCAAGGTAGTTTGTTCTGAAAAGAATGAAGTTGAAGAGCTCTAGTTCGAAGAACAATGGCATATTCATAGGCTGCTTAATAATTATGAAGCTGGTAGGCATAGAGCTGCACCAGGGCTGAAAGTGAGCCAGGTCGGTCTGGGTCTGCGACCAGGTGCCAGAACTAGGTAAAAAATGATATGATTTTTGGATAATTTTGGGCAAAATGGCTTAAAGAAAAAGTCGTGAGAAAAATTTACGGGTCAAAGACAGCTCGTCCGCCAAAGTGAAACCCGGCAATTTTTCCAAACCACTTTCAGCCCTGAGCTGCACTGACTAGAATTTAAACTTTGCAAATTTGTGGGAATAAAACTCATTTATTTAAGTTAGAGGAGTTTGTTGGCTTTGACCAATTTGATGCTTTTCAGCCTTTTTTATAGTGACAGAATTCAGTGCACTAATTTTTGACTAGTAGAATGCAGCACGTATTTCCTGTCCGCTATTTCACGGAATAAGAATTCCTGAAATAAAATGCAACGATACATTCGTGCAGTAATATTAATTTATTTTAACTCAGAATTTCATCTTAAAAAACAAAAATGACTGAGTACTGTGAAGAATTCTGCTCATCTTTTGTATATTCAATTTTTATTATTATTTTTTGCTCTGAGGTAGGCCTATATATGATCCCTCAGGGACTTACATTATTATTATTATTAGGACAGAAATTTCTTACGCGCGCAAGGTTACACCGAAATGCGAATCTGAGGTGCAGATAGTCAGTTGCCAGAGGAAGATGGCGTTAGATATCCAAATACTTAAAAGCAAAAGAGAAATAGTAATTTTTTAACGGATTTTTGAACAGAACTTGGTGTTTTTATTAATTTTATATTGTTCTATGGTGGAACTTTTGGCCAATGCCTGCGTAACCCAAGGGTTCTGTAGGACCCCGGTTGAATGCCACTGGCTTAGAGGATAAAATTATAAATGATTATTTTTATTGTAATTGATTTGAATGAAACTGACTTTCCGTTACTATGAAAATTATCGCAGTGATGAGTTTTTGCTTATTTTCTCTGTTCCAGTTTCATGATGTGACATTGAAAGGGTTCTGGGACGCTGGTCGTAAACATGTTATCAATAATTATGCTGAGCTGTATAAGGAATTTTCAGTTGCTTTTCCTACTACAGAAAGGTTGTATATTTTGATAAACTAGCAGCCTGAGCCGTTTCTGTTATCTACAAGTTTGACTGTCGGTTGTTGAATTATACCAAACTAGGCTAAACTCACCTGCCTTTTATAAGTTGCTCAAATCCTACTTCTATAGCTTGGCTCGGAGGGTCTCTGAGTAGGGTTCTTGAAGAGGTGCTATATAAATTCTCGAAGCAATTGACTGAATGAATGAATGAATGAGAAGTTCTGTGTAGCAGACATAATTTATTCTTAGAATTTTTAGTGCATCTTAAATTGCAGGGCTTGTTACCTTCTTTCAACTCTGTTATTACTGCAGTTATGCTTGTTTGTGTAATTGAATTATTCCAGTCAATTTGTAGAACTGTGAAATGTGTATCTAGAGACATGAGAAAATTAGCCATAGCTTTTTAGACCTTTCATTGATGACAGGGATTAGTTAAAAGTGCATGCTCATCATGAAAGGGTTAAAGGTTAATTGGGGCTGTGAAGCAAGTGGAATTGTGTAGGACATGCATATGAATTCAAGAAATTCAAACCAACCTATTGAGTACATTCATTCTATATAATATGATTGCGGTACTCGTCTCTGCTCACCCCTTCACATGCAAGATGTTGAGTAACTTATTGACCATGACTGAGCAATCTGTTAAACATGTTAGACGGGATGCAACGACATGTAAATGTAACTTCTAATAGCTTAAAGCCCAATATTTATTAAAGTGTGGCTGGATGGTCATGGATGGCGTCCATTCACTAATTTGAAATCTGAACGCCGTCCTGTCACTTATTTTGCCAGCACAGACTGGAAAGTTAAGGAGCATCCAGGCGCTTCTTTTTCTACACTTTAAGCACTGAGTATAAAAAGTGAAGGTAAATTTAATTGTCACCTTTATGGCCACAGACATATACATGTTTGAAACCTGCTGTATAGTTTTGGTTTCTGGTAAAATGTCTGGTTTGCTAATGTTTATGGTGCTTCAGTTGTATGGAAGCAAAGCACTAAGCTGATTGATGCAAATATATTTTTAATTGAGAGCATTGTTTAGGTGATTTGAAGAATTTTGTGAAAACTCAAATTTGTGAATGAGCACATTGTAAGATAATTGGTTTTTTGATTTTAATGTAACTTTGCTAATATTTGTGTATTTGTGTGTCTAGAATTGATAGCTTGGTGGTGGAAAAGACTTTCAGCCTGGACGATTTACTTGGCTATCTCCAGTCATGGTCAGCTTACCAGAAACTCCGGTCGCGACACCCAGAGGCGGAAGATCCACTAGTAGATGTTGCTACTAGGTATGTAGTAAATGTAGCAAAGCATAATTCCAGTTTAGGAAATGATTCAACGTAGAAATTCTGTTCGGCTTAAAATTATCGTTCTCTACAGCTTTACATTGTGATGTCAAACCATGAAAAATTAATGTACGATTGTTTTAGTGGAGAAGTTGTACATCTGAATAGTTAATTCTGTAAGAAGTGCTTTACAAATTTAAAAATGCATTGTACAAAACAACACAGTTTTCACTTGTTTCACAGTTGGCATTTGTACCGAAGGCTTTCCTACTCTCCACCACCTTTGGACAGCATGTTTCAATTGAACTCTTCTTAATTATCCCAACGATATACCGTATTCTCTGCAGGTCTTGTAATGGTCCTCGGTATTCTGTAACCCAGTGGTTCCCAACCTTTTTTTTACTTTAGGGCCACTTTTTCTAAGTTGGAGGACACGAGGGCCACTTTTTCTAAGTTGGAGGACATCAGGGGCCACTAGGCTAAAAGTTAATTAACTATAAACATATAAAATTGTTATAATAGATTCAAAATAGAATGATGTTATTTATAGAAGTCATAATAAAATCATTTGTAATAAAAAATAATCCTGTGTTCTATCCTGTCCAAATTGTCAATTTTGTCGTATATTTTTGTTAATTCTTTGAGGGACAAGGGCCATATTTTGAGACCTGGTGGGCCACTTTTACCCCACGGGCCACAGGTTGGGAGCCACTGCTGTAATCCATTGCATTTCTTTCAGAGAGCCTAAGTTGCAGTTAATTTAAGTCGTCTATGTTGTTAAGTTTATGATTTACTGATTGTTCTTTTCCTCTAGATTAAGACAAATACATTCTGTGGGGACGAAAACTGGTGACAGAGCAACTAGTGACAAGGTGTCAGATGTTGCTGAGACTGGCGTCAGGACAACAGATACTGATGGGAATGGTGACAAGTCAGCAGGAGTCACTGGAAGTGACAAGGATATCCAAATGTCAGTCATAAGCCCAATATTTATTTTGCTTGGAAGGAAGACGGTTTCTACTTGATTTCATGTCCAGTGTTTTTATTGGATAAACTGTTGTAACATTTTCTGCAATTTCTGCACATATTTTATAAGAATGAAAACATTAACACTACACTGACCAAAATGTAGTAAATGTCATAGGAAATTCTATGCCTTTGGTCAAGAAAGGGTTAAGAGACAAATGCAATCAAATAGAGTCAAGTGGTGTTTTGGTTTGTAACTGTAGCAGTTCAGTTTTAATGATGTTTGTTGCTTTTTGGCATTTTACCTGAGTACTACCGTTATAGATAATTAAGCGGCCTTCAAGGTGCATGAACTCAGTCAGGTCTTTGTTACTGGTGGCCTCAGGTAGTGACAGTACTTCAGATCTTCCCACTCTTCGTCCTTGACCTGCGCTGGCACCTGGGTTGGTGTATCAAGGTCCCAGTTACGTGCTTCCGGTTTTGTCTTCTTGTGTTGATGAATTGGAGGCAGGAGATGTGGTTTGCAGCTGTTGAATTTCTTCCACAGTTTCTTTTCACGATGCATCGCTTCTAATGCAGCTGTATGAAATGAACAAAGAAATTCCCATGAACAATATTGTTATAAACTACAAATTGATTGACCAGCCTCTATAATAATTTAGTGTGTCCTTAGTATCTTGAGGTAATGAGAGCAAACATGATTTCCTTTTCTCTGAAGCTTTCCTAATGAAATGTGGTGGAGCAAATGTAAATGTTAGAAGTTGACGAGAGTTCAAGCATAGATGAATTACATCAAATTTTTTTACAACGAAAAACCTGATGATCTTTTTTTAGTCAGCGACTTGAAAACTTGTTTTATTTCGCCTTCCTGCTTATTTTTCACTACACATGTCCTTCCATGGTGAACCGGCCTGCAATTACCTCTTTTCTAATGATTTTCACTGCACATAACTGCTTTTACAACTCCACATAAAATTATGCATTTACAACTGCACATTTTGTGTAGAACTGCACATTAAAAAAGTCCTGTACGAAACTGCCGAGCAGTGGTTGATGAAGAAGAAAACTGAGAAGACATCACGAAACTGCAGATGCTTTTTAATTTGGAGAAGTGCTCAGTGATGCATGTGGGGCAGAGAAACAGCTTTCATATGAAGGGGGGTAAGATGTTGAAAGTGATCAAGGATGAAGACGACTTAAAGGAGTGATTATGCAAAGGAGTGAAACCTTCACGATAATCTGCTGAATCAGAAAAAAGACAAACTCAACTGTAGGTATGATAAGAAGGACAATTTAGTCACCAGAGATAGGATACAATATTTACTGAGATTACACAAATCACTGGATAGGCCACAGTTGGAATGCTGCATCTAAGTATGGAATGCTTACCTGATATGGAAGAACCAGAGAAAGTGCATAAAAAATGATTTGAGTGTTTCAAAGATTTGAGGTATGAAGAAAGGTTGAAAGGCATAGTCTAATTAAAATTGGTTGAAAAGGTATGGTCTAATTAAAATAAGAGAGAAGGAGGAACAGAGAAGACCCAATTGAAACGTACAAGGTGCATCAATGGAAAGGAGGCAGAGTAGAGTAGGAAATATTTTTTAAATTATCACCAGACAAGGCAACTTGAGGACAAATATTTAAATCTTTTTTGAAACTGAAATGAGCATGAAGGAATACATTCTTCAGTGCAACAGTTGTGGACTTGTTGAATGGTTCGGATGATAGTACAGTCTCAGTGAGCACTATATAATCTTCGTTTAATTTCAACTATTTGAAACTGACACAACGTAGAATGATTACAATTCACAGGATGATGGATGATCACAATTTATCACAGGAGTCGAATTAAACTGTCGGCAGCCAACAGGGCACCCATCACATCCTGCTACTCATTTTCCCAACAGTATCTGCCGATTGGAAGGTTGAGTGGACCTTTGGGAGGGTAGCGGGAAGTGATACCGCATCGTGCGCTCTGCATGCTCGCAGCTAGAGTGTTAACCATTGCCCTAATCCCCCCTTCCCCTACCACAGATTTTAGGTTACCGGTATTCACCATTATAGACTAACTTGCAGCACGTGGTTCTAGCATAGACCACATGTCTTCTGAACCAGTTAAAGGCCATTGTTATGTTTACTTCCTTATCCCATCTTCCCATATTTCCTATCTTCATTTGCCATTTAATTTTCGCTCTCTTTCATTTTCCGATTTGAAACTTCATTTTTTCTGGTTGACTACACAAATCTGGAAGAGATCTATTCTGTGCTAAATTTTAACACGTTGGCCGCAAGGGACGTGTATACACCTCCCCCATTGAGTCATTTAACACAGCAAAACAGCGGTCAACGTGTTAAGACTAGCGATATTACCGATTTAAGCATGCTAGGCTAGGTGCCTGTTACAAGCTAGTTAGCTATAATTAGTTATTCTATTTGACAGCTATGCCAGTATTGTTTTGACTTGAGCATAAATCACTGGATTGAACATAGTGAAAAATCACTATTCAGTACACCTGTACTAAAACTGTTGCACGTCATTTATATGAGCTTTGTTAAAAATTATATATTATAGGTCAGCTACCTGCTTGTTAAGTTTTACTCACTCATTTTTTTTATTAACCTTTGCAGATAATGTGTAAATTGATTGTTTTGAATATTCTTTGGTAGATATTTTTAGTGTGTGGAAAGAATCTCTTACCTTGCTCGTGGCGAACGTATGTTTCAGGAAACTCCGACGTCAGTATTTGCTTAAGGAGCATCAGTTTGTCATTACTTTTGCTGAGTTCGGGATCTCTTGTCTTCACCTCGGTCTTCCGGAGGATCGGTAAAAGACATTCCGTGACCGAATCCACATCGCACTCACTATCTTCCGGCCCATACATTTGTACAACCAGTGCTTTCAGCTCTTCAACTGTCATTATCTCTTGGTTAGCCAGTGCATTGTCTTCAGCGGTTGCATCATTCATTCCACTTGATTGTGTTTTATCAGGCTCCTCGGTACAAGCTGCAGACGCAAGCTCAGCACTCTGATCTGACTGCTCATCTTTAGCGGAAACTTGTTTTGAATCATCTTGAACTGCTACTGTTTGACCTTCCTCTTTTCTCAGTTCAAACTGTTCAACTGCGTACGTGATAAGTTGTTTAATCGAAGGTACTGGGTCATTGTCGTCACGAAGCAGAAAATCAGCGTCCGCATCATAATCGTCTTCGTCTTTGGGTGGTGGTGTCTGCTCTGGCTTTTCTATCTTTTCGCGGATTTCCTTTCTCATCTTTGCCAGCTTCACGTTTGTCTTCTTTGCACGAAGATTGATGTGCATCATGTTTAATTGCATCTCGCTGTTCAGCGATTGTAGGATCATCGCAAGTCGTTGGCTCTCGCTTTTATTTGCAACTCTGACAGTCCGTAGAGATCGAGAACTGAAGAGACAGTCTGTACTCGTATCCTGTCCAGATGCCATAATTTGTCAGGTGTTTATAACTTCAGAAATATGAAACGTCTCGGCTGCAGAATATTCTTTGGTAGATACTAATTAAGAACTCCTGGTGTTTGTTGATTGAATATAAGCATTACAACTTATGAGAACCCAAGGCAAAAAATGTGCCTAAGTACTATTCAGAAATTTTCAAGTGATTTGCCGTTTTACCTGAGCTCGCATTCTGCCACAAGTGAGGGAATCTAATAACCGAGGAAGACAGAGTCCTTAGACTGCTGCCGTCTTGCTGCTAGTATTCATATGCAAGCACTTTCTGCCAGATCCTTTCAATTATTAATGACAAAATCTGAAGCGAGAGCCAGATGTAAGTTTGCTATGGCTTCAATCCAATTGTTGCAAAGCAGGCGATGTGTGCCGTTGTTTGTGCACAATGGATTAAGTGCAGTTGTTTGTGCACAATGGATCAAGTGGTAAACAGTGGTAAACAGAGAGAGAGTGTGTGTGTGTGTGAGAGAGAGAGAGAGAGAGAGAGAGAGAGAGAGAGAGAGAGAGAGAGAGAGAGAGAGAGAGAGAGAGAGAGAGAGAGAGCACATGCTCCTAAGTACAGTTCTTTGCAGGTCATGTGTTACAATCCTTCTTGCCAGGCAACTGTTGCCTTCTGTACATGTATACGGCAATTATATGAATAATGATTGAATAATTATAGTACGAGAGTACATGAAAATTATTGCGGATGTACGATTGTACGTCGCACACAGGTCTACAAGGTGAATTAAATGTGAAGATAGAAATAAATTAATCAGAGTGATATCATTAATATAAATTATGATGAAATAAAGTAAATAAGTAAAGTAGTAGCATATTGTATCCCTACAGTTTCCTAAACAGAAACCTATTGTTCCACACTACAGGTAAATTTAAGACAATAAAATTATGACAGTGAAGTTGACTACCTAAAGAATATTTGCCGTGTTTAAACTACAAAGCTCAATAACAAAACTGATTTTGATAGAAAATTCTAGTTTAATTATCAAATTCAAACAAATACTTTGCCACCATGCTGTTCTACGTTTTGTCAGAAATAGAAAGGTTGTCAGCAAAATGCTGATTATGATTAAATACCAAAGCAGCGGAAAGCAAACATCTGAAATCATGATTACAGATTAACAAATTAAAATTTTGAACAACAAAATTCGTTAGACAACAAGGTTAGAATTACAGTTAATATAACTGATTTGCGTCTTAGTCAAAGATCTTTAATACATGATGACATGAATCACTTGACCAAATTGGTTGTCTCGACAAGAGAAATGCCAACTTCAAAACAGTCAAATTCAAACCCACCGATCACACAAAAGTTTAGAAATCCATATCTCATGAAAATGTTTAATTCATTTAAAACATTTTAATCCTTTGTTTCCTTCTAAATCTTTAACATCCAATTGTGCCAATTGAACTTTAAATCAATTATTTTTTCTGTCCTGTGTCCACCCTAATACTTGCAGAACCAAATTTCCCAAGTATAAAACGGGTTTGGTACTAACTCAAAATTTCTCCCAACCGTCTCTTACACCAAAAGTACAATACTTTTACTTCGTAATTCTCTTTCAGTTAAACAGCCATGTAATCTGAGCAAATCAGTATTTCAAAGTGCTACTGGTTTCATTTTATTGGCAATCTCTGATTCATGCAAAACAACTTTGTCCAAATATTCGTCACTGCTAAATTCCAGTAACGTTTCCTTTACTAAAATCGAACAATCCGATGCTTTGTTAATGCGAAACACTCATATAATATTTGCAGAGCTGTCTAATAACTAACTACTAGTGGTTCTGTTTGTACAGAATACGCGATACATGGCTCTTAGGTTATCACAGCACACGCAAACTCTACCAAACCACAATCCCTTACGGACGAGGGCGTACTACGAAAAGCTACTAGGAAAATAATCATTCTCGTCATAAAACAAATAATATCAAAATGGCAAAGGTCTTGAGGAGAAAGCGTATCGGCCCTGACCATTTATGTTGTCACAAAGTCTACAAGAAAACCTTCCAGAAAACACTTTTCAAGATTAACAACAAACCTTCCAACGAACTGCAACGTCGCATCACTATAATGCAGCTAATATACAAGCAGCCAGGGGCTGTCCATATATATTACGTATGCAGGGAGGGTAGGGTCACCGAATTCAGGCGATTTGCATGCGTACGAGGGGAGAGGGTCTTGACAATGTATGCACGGAAAATAAATGTCTAATTATATGACTACCACATTAGCCTATTCATAACTGTATTATCCAAAAGTCGTCCAGTGGGTTTTGATTACACTATAATTCAATTGTTTAGATCTAAATGGTAAACCATAAGTTACAATTTTAGCTAACAACTACGATGCTTAACAAAAATAAATGGCCAACAGTAAAATAAATGTTTTATTGATGACTTTAGCAAATTAACTTTTGTAAACGTGGGTTGGGGGAAGCTTATTTGTACATACGTATATAGGGGGTCTGCAAAAGTACGAGTTGCAACAGGGTGGGATAAAAAAATTGATTGTTTTGCATACATAATATATATATGGACAGACCCTATTTATACAATGCAGATACAGTCACATTTGGCATCGTGACGAATTTGTTGTACTGAATGATATTAGACGTGCACAACAGCTGACGTACAAATCCCTGACACTGGTCAATCACGTCATAGAAACTAACTCTTCTATACTTCCTTTTAAGTTACAAACCTCCTGTATCAATATTGGCACACTTGCCTCATGCTTCAACAACAACACAGTATATGACCCAGTTTCATAAGCTTACTGCATCTACAGTCTACACTATATCATCAATGTAGAAGTATATAACAAAATGAGCAGTTACATTGTTGCATTACTCGTATACTTCTCAACACAACCACAGACAACGCTTGCAACACACCATCACAGGTTCACTTTGGCCTGAAAGTTTGAAACAACATTGCTAGCTTCATCCACTCTAAATAAACTAAGGAGATCATACATAGATTACAGGCCGTGGTTATCATCTTAATGATCCTGAAGGCACCTTCACATGCTTCAGCAATTTGAGTGACATTCATAAGCAATTCAACAACAACTCCTCATTGGTTCACGGTCCACCATTAAAGCACTGAAGTCACATCGAAAGCTTTGATTCAAATCCTGGACCCTACAACTAAGTACTTACTGCCATTACATCATCCCATTTAAATTAAGGCAAGACCGGTAAGGTGTAGTCCTGAGATTGAAACGGCCATTCTATGCGGCAGATCTCTGGAAATTGACAGATTCAAATCCTATACACAAGATGGCTCCAGTACTGCAACTCTGCAAACATACCACTCTAAATAACGTGAGGCAAAACAGGTAAACTGTCGCAAAAGTATTACGAACGTCCTGAATGTCTGGTCCCAAGACTGAAGCAGCTCTTTCAAGCAGATCTCTAGAAAGTCATACAAGAATGAACCTGACGGCCATTCACTGATCTTTCGCAACCCTTAGTCGTTGCACCCCAGCCAGTCCTGTTGAAATGCTCCAAATACTTCAGAATATCGAGAAAAGACACGAGTTGAACGCTCTAGCGGCACCTTAAAAATATCTCTCAAACCCAAGACACCGATTGTCAACCTGGTAACAACTAAAAATATATCTATTATTATTAAACCCCAAGGCAGAAATTCCATTCATAAAATATTCTGTGCCACCATTCTTAAATATTATTACACGTTCTCTAGCATTGCAATTATTATTATTATTATTATATAAATTTCTTATGCGTGCAAGGTCACACCGAAATGTAAATCTGAGGCGCGGATAGTCAGCCACCAGAGTAAGATGCAATTAGATAGCCAAGCACTTAAAAGCCATTATCACTACTTAAAGGTATTTTTTACATACAAGTAATTAGTGTAGCTTATATTGCCACTAGCACAATAACATCATATTAATTCTTTGACACAAAAACAAGTACAGAAACTAGTTGATATATGAAAAGTTGAAGCAATTGGTAAAATACTTCTAGAGAAAGGTCACTTGAAGCAGCAAAATCAACCATTTCACACAAGTCCAAAGCAACACAATAAGGAAAACTAAGCCTAGGAAAGGGACCCAACATAGAATAAAAAAAACCCAAGAAAATTCTGTTGAATTTATCCCCTACTAGCAAACAAAACACCAGAAAGAAACAGCAAAAACTATGCATCAACGACGACTAACTGGTGCTGCCATCACTCTTCATCACTCAAGGGAATCCAAACGTTTTTCAAAATCTTACAAGCACAATATAAGTCTTACTAACACAGCAATGACTCAACATACACGATTCATTTAAAGGCAACAAAAGCAGCAGCAGCAACACAGCATCATTAAGTCAACAACGTTCATCATTTCAAGCACTCTGATGCCGTGGCATTCATGCTTGTTGATGCTCCTTTTCACTTGCGCTGGCGAACATCTGATGCATCGTCATTTGATCTGGTAGCCAGCGTCCTGCAATAAACAGACAAACTCATCAGTAGTCGGATATAATTTTTACATAATTAAACTTTATATAAACTTGTGCCCTTTCAGTCAAATGCACTATGCAAATAGTTTTCAATCGTTCATGAATTAATGTAGCACCTCATCACGGAAACTACTCAGAAGCGCTCCCACCTCCAACGAGCCCAAAAGACAGTCTAACAGTCTTAAGTTTAACGATGAAAGCTTCAGACAGGGTTCCAGATTGTAGACACAGTTCTAAGGAACAGAATTACAGATCACTGGGTTGTGGTACGAACAAAGGGAACAAAGAGAACTTCAAAGACAGATTGTTCGATGAAGACCATAAGTCAATGTCACATCCTGCTAAACTGCACTGAGGTAGTAGTTGACCAAATTAATTAACATAAATAATTAGCATGACCTGTATGTAAGAGTCCTATGAAAAGCTTTAAATAGAAAAGCGAATAAAAATATCGCTGTCATTAAAAAAGAATATTTTTGCAGCAGAATTTAAGTGCCAAAATCAAATGCGAACAACACAGAGTTTAGCACACAATAGTATGCAATGCATTTTAAAAATTTCTGCTGGCTGGCAAATGAGGCTGCAAAAACGATAGATTAGTCTTATAAAACAACAAAAATGACAGATCAAAATCTGAACTCTGCCACTGGATGCACTCTGCCAGTCCCAAGTTTTGATAAAGGAGGAGGGTGACATTAGCCATCATTGATATGGCAGAGTCGTTAAACAGTAACAACATCAAAATCGCACACAACATCACGCTGTCTGCGTCAAAATGACACCCTGCCACACGTTAAATATTACCAAAAACCAAGTCACATATGACACTGCCCTACTTCAGGCAAATGCCAAAGGCAGTCACATATCATAACCTCAAACTTTGACAATAGCACAGAGACACCCACACTAAACACATTCACCAACTGGGCCTGGTACATTTACCAGTCAACGGACATAAGAGACATTGAATCAGCCTGCAGGCAAGAGCCGAATTGGTTTGGCAGAGTACAGGCTGAAACGGGTCTCCTCACAGCTGCTCTACAGTGACCCTGGGGCATGTTTACATAAATTGCTCCCACGCAAGAAATGAACTAACTATGACCGCCGTGCACAGTCTCATGACAAGGTGCCAACTCTTACAGACAACAAAAATGAGGAAATATATATAGCAAGAATGCTATACTTCTAATGATGATGTATTTGTCCTACAATGCTTGTACACTGCAGTGATGCTCTTCTGCAGCAACTGGCTTAATAAAGAATTAACTTACTTGCAAGCTTATGTAATACTAAGGCCTGATTCAAGTGATCAACATTCTCTAGGCAGAGTTTGAATAGATAAAGGCCTTTCTCAATTACTACAGGCATAAAATGATTAAACTCAATCACTAACAGAGTTCCCCTTAAAACCGACTGCAATGTGCTGCACAGATATAATTTCAGTACTTTCGGGTAACCTTATCAGGGAGACTAAAAGTTCTATGATTACGCATATGACCACACTAACACACAAAATATATGCAGAGTTCTTCACTACAAGAAGTCACTGTTTTTCATCATCCCAAAATACATCTTCAACAAATCTTTTCCGAGCCATTTGCACATTAATTACACGATACATCATATTAAAGGTGCTATATCAATGTCTGGCTATGTGAAAATAAACAATAAGTGTAAAGAAATGGGAGATTAGGTTACGTGTGTTCATTGGCCTCCTTCTGTGCTTCCAGGCGTTTCTGCTTGGATTTTCTGACCTCGTAAACACCGATGATGACAGCAAGCACAATGATTTCAGCCAGAATGCCCAGGAAAGGCCACAAAGGAGCCAAGTTGTCTACACACAGAAACACACATAGTGTACATATAAGTTGCATGAAACAACCATAGAACATCCAAATAAAACCATCTCTTAACACTTTAATGACGAGTGTGCTCTGAAATGCATGAAAAACTGATCCCTCTAATCATTAAAGGGTTAATCATTAATCAGCCAGGCTTTAAATTGTATCAGCATCATAATCAATAATTGGTTGGCAGAGAAAGGTTTTCAAAAACCGCTTATATAACGCTAGTCTTACATAATCTTTAGCCAGAAACTTCTAAAGTCCCACCATCATAACATACTATGTCTCAATTGGTCATTGTTCATTTTAGTAAAAATCACAATGCATGCTGATAAAGCTATTTGGCAGATCAAGTGAAAATGACAACTTCAGGTCAAACTGATCAGAGTGCAGAATGCCAAAAAAATTAGCCTGAGATGAAAACAAATACATTCCACAGCGGAACAATGGGTAAACACTAAACAATGACTCTTGCAACACACACAAAGGTCAACAAGTGAGGCACAGCGGGACTTTCGAATTAAACCAATTTCAAAACAGACAAGCAACATCAAAGTTTAACCCTTTAAAGCAGTGATTTTCAACCGGGGTTCCGCGGAACCCCAGGGTTCCGCGGGCGTCGGCGAGGGGTTCTGCGGCAGTTTGATATAAAATTTTATAACATCAACCGAAATCACAAAAATCATTAACATTCAGTCGAATTATTTCACAGCTTTAAGTCATTCTTACTCAAATATCTTTATTACGTGAATTCATAACTGTTTCTGTTGTTTTACAACATATAGGCCTTACAATGACCCCCATGAATGAATCTTCGCGTTAGTATTGCCATTTAAAAGAATCTTAGGCTATATCAAATGGAAATCTACAAGGATAATGCCTAGATGCCCTGCATCTTCAACTGTCGTTAAGACACAATTTTTTATAATAGGTTATTTGAACTATTCAAATGGAAACTATATTAACAATTTCTTCCAATTAGAATCTGTTGAGCACTACAGTAGGCCAACGACTGGTTAGGTTAATTCTTCTTTGGATCAGTTAACATTGAAGAGACAGTGGTTAATTTTTTGTTCAGAGGTATCGGATTTACCAAGTTTTGCAATTGTAAAGCCTAAGCCTGTCTCACGAAATTTTAATTTGCTATTCGAACATCACACAATATGTGTCAAACAAGAATCATAATTATGGTCGATTATTGTGACAGAGACACTATTTCAAACGAGACGAAGGATGCAACCAGCGTTGGACTTGGGACTTGCCTCCAAACGAAGCTGAAACTCCCATGCAGGCTGAGGTCCCTCTGCCCCGCTATAAAATAACTAGTCATAATCTCCTAATTTGTAACATAACATAAACTGGTCAAGCACTGATAGAATGCATCGAATTTCCATTTTCAATATTTTATCCGTTTGATAGTTGGCGAAATAGGGCTTACAGCAGAAATGCAGCTGTTCTCTGATAGTGCTTTGCACACTGGAATTATTCGTTGACTCTATAGAATTCTAAGGCATGCAGTTGTAATGTACTATTATATACTGCACCAGAAGTGCAAATAACGCGCATTAAAACTCTTGAACTGTTTAAAACTGAATATTATTTTTAAAAATTGCAAGTGCCCAGCTGCATACATAAGCTTATCTTGGAGCACTGGACAGGTGAAATGCGGAGGGTTCCGCGAGCCAATAAGTGCTTGAAAAAGGTTCCGTCACTAGAAAAAGGTTGAAAACCACTGCTTTAAAGTCTGAAAACCTGCACATCAAGAGTACAGGCTGTTATCAGCGCCGATTATTGCAAACTGTCTGTTCTGTAAATAGTTAAGAGTTATGCAATCTGTAATCTGAGTTTCTGTAAACTGCTTCAACTGCATAATTGTACACTGTAAAGTTTCTGTTAGCTGCCATTGGCGCTTTGCTGTTGTGTTGCTTGACTCGGGTTCTGCTAAAAATAAAGATAGCCCCTCCCACTTCTGGCTTGGTCGACCAGGAGTGATCCAGTATTTAGGCCATTAGTTAAGTTACCGAACCCACTGCTGTAAAGCCGACCTGCGTGTCGTGCTATAGTGGGCCGTATTTCATATAACCTGTATCTGTAATCATTCTGCGGTGTGTCAGATTGAATCATTAAAAGGAATATTTAACCGGTTGCGGTCTGTCAACCGGATTGTTGAATAAACAAAAATCATTATTATCACAGAATCCAACCGACCTTTGACTCGAACCAGAATCGAATCGCTCTTAGCATGGTCCGTTCCGTTGAAGACGTTTGAAGCCGTGCACACAAAGTCTCCCCGATCCGACATGTTCAGATTTTTGACGTTTAAGCCGACGGAGAGACTGACGTTGCCGTAAGCTGTCACATTCTGTAGGTTTGTAAGGTCGAGATTATGTTCGTGGGTCCAGGTGATGTTTGGTATCGGCCATCCCCATGCAGTACAGTTGAGTTCCACATCGTGGCCCTCCACAACCGTCCTGGATTTCTCCCCGTGACGTTCAATTGAAACAACAGGTACCGCTAGACAAACACAAATTACACATCATGTCTGTAAAATATAAAACATTGACTGCCTCTATTGCAGTCAATGTTGCTGTATGTATTTTGCATACATGTATACAGCAAGAAAAACCTTACATCTTCTCCAGATGCTTTTATAATAAGGCGTAAAAGTACAACTCAATGGTACGCCAACATCAACATTAGTTCCAGGAGGACAAAATCAAATGGCTTTTATTCAACACATCCCAAGAAGTTGGTACCTCTTCAAGATGGTTAAGAAACAATTTACAGGAACAATAATATTAAGAAATAAATAGAGCCTGCTTAAATCTAAACTCTATAGGCGGCAAAATAATCCAGATATCCCATATATGCACAATGCGCATGATAACATTCATCAGAACCCCAAAACGAGAAAAAAAGTTTCAATGACAAATAAATTTATCAACTGCCCAAACAAAACCGAAGCAATTCGAAATTGCCTCAGACACTCGCCTCGGCCGAATATCCCGTTTTGGGACACACTTCACCTCGGCAAACCCTATGCACACAAATATATTCAAATAATTTTCCAAATTTATTAAATGAAATTTTCTAAATGCATTGGCGGTGCTACCATAGGTCGCAGCAGGCCATTTGACCTTCTCATTTTACTCTGGACTTGTCTTATGACAGGCCTGCCAAAAATTCTGCAGACTTTTAATGTCTTCTTTACATTTTATTTTGACTTTAACCTGCCAAATAACTCACATGACACTGACCTGACTTGCTGAAATTGAATAGCTGGAACCCCCACCAAATAAATACAATAAGAAATCATTTTGGGGCACCTAGTGCTCTTAGTGTCTCAAATCTTATTAACAGCATTACATGTAGAGAATAACAAGTGATAGTATGTTTGCAGAGTGCAGACCTGTGTGTCCGGCTGCCAAATACCTGACGTCGGGTTTCAGCGGTGAAAATCTCAGTTTTAACGCGCTCATGTATAGACCAAAAGGTCGTATGCAATTAATTAATAAAAGAATATATCTATTCTATTCTGTAACAACAGGCAGCCAGATTCAATGAAGAAAACAACAAAGACCACCATGACATCACTAATTTCACTCACCAAACAGAATAACTTCCCTTATGTCACCACTTGGCTGATGAACACAGGTGTACAATGGTCCAACATCATTACTACCTATTGAAGAACAAAATGTAAAAACCATCATCTATAATATAACCACTAATAACCACATAAAAACTCTACTCAGTAAATTACGTACATTACGCACTATACACCAGAAAACCTCAATACCTACATTAGTAAAATTTATTCAATTCCATAACACAGCTCCAGGTAAAACAATTTAACAATAATTTCAGACATTGCATATATCATAAATTCTGGAAATTACAAACCAACAGCATGAAATCTAAACACGTTAAAACACAATCAACACTAATTATATAATAGGATGATGAGGATGATGGTGCTCTGCTCGAAGGCAGGTTTATTGGCTTTATGCCCCTGGGGATGAGATGAGTGAGGTGGTTTACCGTTGCCTTCCCCACAGACAATGATGGGTACGCAACTTGCCAAAGGTCGCTCCGCAGGAGCTTGCGCCCCTTCGTCCCACACGTGCTAGCCCGAGATATCTAAATCTCTGAATGTCAACTCCCAACCCGGGGCTTGAACCGCAGTTCGTTGCAACCAACAGACGAATGCCGCTCTCGCCTACCGGTGTAGCTAACTAGGCCAGTATATAATAGGAAGCAACTGAAAAATCAAAACAAGAGCAAATCTGTCCGATGGCTTTTCTTCGTGCATTTTCCCACTACTTAGGATATAACAATATTTACTCTAGTAGGTTGCTGGACTATAAACCAGAGCTTGGGTCAGTCGCAATCATAATCTCGAGACTTCTACAGCGCCCACAAAAGCCAAGTCACGGGAACGAGCTTATTCACAGGCGCTTAATCAAAACAAAGTCGATAGGCAGCGGGTCAAGTTCGGAGAGTCAGGCAGGTAGATAGATGGACGTATAATGTGGGTGATGTTTAGAGTTGAAGTCAAAGCCCACACACAAAAAAAGATATAGTGCAAGATTGCTGTTCCATCGTGTCCTATAATTGAACTCGATTATCAACTGGGTACATTGGCAGTTGATGGGAAGCTCGGTGGGTGAAGGACATGACATGACTGCCTGCCAGTCCTCATGCTAAGGCAAAAAGGTAAATTCATCCACACTTTACGCACATACATGCCTGCCCATAGAACAAGTTAAAAGGGACTGCATGCAACTTTAAATGAATCACTGACAAACCCAGTATGAGAATTGTAGAAAATTAACTGGGGGGGTCAGACGTTGATTTATGTGAACTTGGGGTGTGCATTGTGCAATGAAGATTTTTTCTCTGGCGTCTTAAGAAAGACTGGGCAGACGACGACAAAATATACTCACCAACAACTAAAACGGTCAGATTGCTCACACCAGGTACAGAGGTATTGATGAAGTAGTTAGCAACGTTAAGAAGATTCAAGTCATTCTTGAACCACTGCACAGTAACGTTTTCAGTTGTATTTACAAGTGTATATTCGCATGACATAGACGCCGCCTTGACGCCCTTGATTCCCATATGAAACCCATTAGTTGGAGTAAGACCTGGAAATATCAACAAAAGACCACAAATGATAACACTGCACTTTAAAGAACGTAATTGTAATCTTGAGATTTCAACGGCGTACAAAGTAACGAAGTTGTGGGAACCAGCTTACGCACACACTAAAATGTAGGCTAATCCAACTACAAACACTTGCAGTCCTGAAAATAAATCAGACTTTTTGTAAAGACAACAATCCCAAACTGATTGGTTTCCTAGTTGTGTGACTTGACTAGCTTCACATAATATAGGCTAGAAATAGAGGGATAACGATTCTCCTTCTGCTCACAATTTCACCCTCTCAATAAAGATTCGATGAATTTTATCTCAAGAATGTTATTTTAAACATGTACTAACAAACTCAACTATAAGTACTAAGCAGCCATACTGTCAATTTTGTTGATGTGACCTACAGCGCTACTGTTGGATATAAACGAATAATTACATACTCACATAATTACAGTAACGCATCGTTATTTTTAAATGCCTCTGTGGCACTAAATTTAATGCCTAAACGAAAAGTGAAACACGCAGAGACAAAAATTGTGTTTTCAAACAAAAAAATTAAATCAAAACTCTGCTAGTCACCTGAAACAGCGTAGCAAGATACCACGGAACATGAGATCAGAAAAACAGCCAAAAAGTTCCCCACGGTAAACATCTTCGACTGCTCGCACCTCGACTGACTACTACGTTTAAGATAATGTTGCTGTACAACTTTCTGAGCGTATATTATTGAGAAAAACGCTTTTGATTTCTAAATTTTGATGCTTCTCGTTCAGGTGATCAAAGGTCCGGCATAGACGATAATTAACAGGTTCTACACAACTCTAATGACGTCACTTGCGTGTTTACGTTTTCTAATCGAGCAATATAAAGTCGTAAAAACTATGTTTATTCGCAATATAAAGGTTGTTTTAATATTAAATTGCTTTATATAATTTTTATGATTTACGCAATTGGAATTAATTCGCTTTAAACAATATTTTATGGCAATCGCAGTAGTGTTTGGCCACAAATAATCGGTCACATGAAGACGCTCCACTACGTTATCAGTAAAGGGATCTGTAGGTACAATGTAGTCAAAGAATCTATTATTAGGTAATGCCCAAGGATTCTATGGGTAATGCCTAACAGGCGTAACATAGAGCTTCGAGCCTGCGTTAAATGGTGCTAGTGAGCTGCCTCTAGTCTAACCGGTGTGGCGCTGTGGCCAGCGGTTTTAACCGGTCTCCCTGAGGATGCTACCTCTTCTTGAACAGCTATGTGCTAAGGCGGATTCCAAACTCTTGACTGCTGTAGCCCGCCTACTGGTGCGTGAAGGCCATTGTACTGTATGACCTGTTCCCGCCGGTCAACGCCGTCTTCAACCTTCAGCGCCAACGGACCCCAAAACCGGACATTTCCTTTTGCAAAATTAATGACCAGCATAATTGTAGTGGCAGTCTAATCTAAGTCCAATGAAAATATCTTTCTTTGTTAGGGCCACACAGGGGCGGATCCAGGGGGGGCCAATCCGGCCATGGCCCCCCATTTCAAAAATTTCCTTTTTTGACCAGCTATTTTGCTCGGAAAGTAGACGTGGCCCCCCAAAAGTAGTTCCATAGGACTTTGGCCCCCCCCTTCGAAAATTTCTGTATCCGCCCTTGGGGCCACATAATATAATTATTAATAATAATCAGTGTGAGAATTGTGGAAAAATAACTGGGGGGGTTGGACCATTATCCACTTGGAATTGGGGTGTAAAAAACATACTTTAACATGGGGCTCTAAGAAAGACTGGGGGGGTCGAACCCCCCCCAACCCCCCGGCAATTCTCACCCTGATAATAATTAATAATAATTACGCGATTGTTGATTTAGAATGATAATGTGTGTTATTGGAATAGTTGACTGTCTTCAAAACTCAATGGCCCTAGGCTATGTGTCTATTAGGCCTACCATTTCTGTACGCCCAAGGTTGACGAGGGAAATTCCGGACCTCTAGGCAGAGCAGTCGTGGGCTCTTAAACTATAGACCATCATAGGCCTATCTTAAGGTTTTATTATAAAAAAATTGAAAAAATAAAAATTAGTTGAGGATACACCGGTTCTAACTTAACTGATCCCCGATGGATAAAGATTCCTGCAGTATGTTTGCTTTTCCGAACTTAAATAGGCCCGGGACTTAAAGTGTGACTGGACGGTCTTGGACGGCGTCCATGCACTTATTTTAAAATCTGAACGCCGTCCTGCCACTTAATTATTGGCCAGCACAGTCTGGAAAGGTAAGGGACGTCCAGGCACTTCTTTTGGAGAGGTTATAGGGGCGCCCAGACACTTATTTTCCACACTTTAAGCACTGCATAAGCCTACTGCAAAAATCTTTTTCCGTCGGGGACCAGTTAGGCCCGACGTTGCCTCAACTGAGGTAGGCCTATGGTCAAAAAGAACAGTTTTAAGTGCTTATGGCATATGTCAAAGAATGAACAATGTTTTGCCGAACTTGGCTTCGCTTTGCGTTGACCTATATTTGTTTTAATATCCGCACAGATTGCCTCAGACCCTAACCCAAACATCACGGCGTGTAGACCTAGCCTAATTATGCACAAGATAGGTCTAAGCCAGAATTTATGGCAATATTCAAGCGTGTGTGCCACAATGTAGGGCATAGGCTATATATAACTTTGTGAAGTCATTGTCACGTGAGCTTTGTACTTAGGCCTTACATTATGTATGCCATCGCAGGTATATAGGCTACATTGATGTACGAGTTTAATTATTCATCCCGTTGGTCAAGGCAGGACATGTAGGCTGCAAATCTATTATCAGATCAATTTGCGGCAATGTGCGCATAGGCGACTGCATGTCATCTACCAATGACGTCACGTAGGCTAATTTCTGAAGATACTTGACCTAATGCATGCCCTGATCATGTCATAATGTTCCAATGCGACATACAATTACGTCAGACTTCATTTTGTAATGCTGTTGGTCTTATGAAGAGTGTTTTAACGGCCCCGCTTAGCATTAATGTGTCATCGCTTGACGTCATAGTTATCTAAACCCAACGTTGTAATATCGTCACACGAGTTCAACCTCCCTAATGTCCCCTCAGCGCGTGACGTCATGGGACCAATATTGACTTGACTTACTTGACTTATGGCTTTGACGATGCTTTCGCACGTGACAGCCGCCCAGCTATGGAAAATCTCCACTTTTCTCGTTCTTGAGCTTTGTGTGTAGCCTCTTGTATGGAAAAACCCATCTCCCGACAGTCCTCTTGTATCATGTCGAACCATCTCTTCTTTGGTCTTCCCTTTTTCCTTTTACCATGCACATATCCGTTGACCGCTATCTTTGGGTATCTCTCGTCCCGCATTCTGGTTACATGGCCAAAGTAGCGTAGCCGTTTGCTCTGGATTTTGTGTATTATATCATGCCGAATATTCAGTCTGCTATATATCTCTGTATTCCTTATTCTATCCCTTCTCGTGACACCTTCTATCTTTCTTAGGCACGTCATTTCAAACACCCTCAGCCGCTGCTTCTGTGCTTCCCTTAGTGTCCAAGTCTCCGAATTGTACAGCAATGCGCTCAGCACTAATGTCTCATACATCTGAACTTTTGTGGCTTTTCCTATTTCCTTCGAGCTCCAAACCTTACCCAGCACCTGTAGTATTCCTCTGGTTATCCCAATTCTTCTGTCCACATCTTTTTCAGATTCTCCATTTGTGCTAATGGTTCCCCCCAGATACACGAAGCTCTCCGCCTGTTCTAGTTGGTGTCCATCTGCTTCTAACTGAAATTTGATGTTGCCCCTTCCAAGGAACTGGCTTTCCGTTTTCAGTACATTTATACTCATTCCCATTTCCCGACTCACTTGAACCACTTTAGTTAGTGACTCTTGTAGTCCATTTGCTTGCTTTGCCAGAAGGGCGATATCATCCGCAAACCTCAGGTCCCTTATAGTCTGTCCTCCGATCACTGCTCCTTCCTCTGTTCCATCCAATGCCAAAGCCATGATTAGTTCTAGAAATATGTTGAATAACAGCGGCGACAAAACGCATCCCTGCAGCACTCCCACAATAGTTTTAAACCATTCCGACAGCTCTCCGTCCACCCTTACCGCACTGAAAGTGTCCTCGTAGGCATTTTCCAGTATTCTTATTATTTTCTCTGGATATCCGTAATGTCTCATGACTCTCCAAAGTCCTTTTCTCCATACACTGTCGAAAGCCTTTCGTACAGTAAGCCTATTAAGCTATAATACGTCATTCATACCTTTAAAAGCAAATATGCTTGATGCTAACGGCTTAATAGGCTTACCGAATTGTACAGCAATGCGCTCAGCACTAATGTCTCATACATCTGAACTTTTGTGGCTTTTCCTATTTCCTTCGAGCTCCAAACCTTACCCAGCACCTGTAGTATTCCTCTGGTTATCCCAATTCTTCTGTCCACATCTTTTTCAGATTCTCCATTTGTGCTAATGGTTCCCCCCAGATACACGATGCTAACGGCTCAAATATGCTTGATGCTAACGGCTCAAATAGTGTGTGTACTTAAGTTGAATCGAGTGGTTGGTCAATTTGTGAGCGTGTGCACTGTGTGGAGTTCGACGCTCCTCGTCGCTTGCGCTTCTGGTCTGGCACTACCGGGAGGGAGCCCCCTTGCCCCCGGATCTAGCATTTCCCGGTCTCCCGACCTTCCGCTCAGCGACAGGAACGCTTGGCCCTAGTTGAACTCCGGTGTAGTCGCAGAGATGGCCCGCGGGGGTGCTAAGTCCCACAGTTTGGTGTACCACCCCTGCTCCTACGGTCAGGGCCCCTACTACTCTACTCATTGACAAGGTGCTACCGAGCTTGGCGCGGAAGGGCGTTGGCCCTACGACTGTTTTCTTTCACAGCTTGGGTCCGTTTAACCTCCTCCTCCTAAATGTCCTCGCCTTCTTTCCAACCTCCTCCTCATTCGTTCCGACTCCTCCTATCTTCCTCTACCGTCACTCTCCTCTCAGCCCGTATATAGTCTATATATATATAGCCTACGTATATAGTCACCTAGTTTAGTACAGTCTCACACTGGTCTCTTCCGTCTCTCCAGTCGTTCTACAGTCATTTCCGTCGTTAACTAACTCAGTCACTAAATACAGAATTATCCAGACACAGTATTTGAATAGCGTTTCCGCTATGTATCTTAAACACAATTTCACAATAATAACACGAATCATAATACGGCGCTAGAACAATAGCAAAGAATAAAACACACACTCACTCATTCATTCATACAGCTCAAACTAAGGCAACCGCTGATAAAGGGGAGAATTTCATGTACGGGTTTTTCCCCAATATATAAACATTGACTTGCTATTATAGCCCACGCAACATACCCTCGCATCGTTCGGTTTCAGTTCCTTCGCAATCCAGTTCCTTTCGTCCTCTTTGTCGAGTCCAGCCATTCGTCCTATCCTCCGAATAGACGCGTGCTTACTCGATCCTCCAACAGTTCCAGTTAGGCCTGAGCAATCCTCATCCTCGTAGCTCGTCCGATGCCTTCGTCGTAAAGAAGAGCACAGTCTTACGTAACTCGCTCTATCACCATCGCAGACGATTCCGATCCGTTTGATCCCAAAATAATCTGCTTCACTTCACTCGTGGACTGTCCTTCCACGAAATCCTCGAATCCTCAAATACACAAATCACAATCCTCGTGGCATATCTCCTCACGGCAATCCTCTAAATCCTCTGTTTCCAGTAACGCTTCCGATCCTGATCCGTTTTGATCCAAGGTCGACGTCGTCACTGCTTCTTTAACTTCGCGGCAACTTCCTCTCACGAAATCCGCGAAATCCTCATCGTCGTGGAACGCTCATCCACGAAATCCTCAGCTCCTCATCGTATCTTTAACGTCGTCTCTGCCACCGAGCGCAACGTAAAAGGCCTCTTTAACTTCTCGGAATAGTCCTCTCACGACATCCCGAAATCCTCAGCTCCTCGTCGAATCCTCAGCTCCTCTAGCAATCTTTAACGCCTCTCGATAGTCTTTAACGCCGTCCGGATCCGGTTGATCCCAGGACGCGGCGGGCCGCAATTCACACCATCTCTTCCAACGAGCACAACGTAAAAGGCTCCGTCGACTCTCCTGATCGAACACAACGTGAAAGGCCTCGATTGTTCGTCTTCACTCCCTTTTATACACTTCCAGATTCGCATCAGCAGAAACGGCTGTTTCTGCTTGCTTTCTCCCTTTGTCCGTCTGCCTCCTTCCAAAATGAGTGCCGCGGTCCCTGTCTGTATGCCACGCCATCCACTGGCAAAGACACGGAAAGAAGTAGGTCAAAGTTTTCCCTCCGTCAGCGTGGGCTAGATTATCAGGCCTGAATTCTGCAACTGTCAGCGTGGTCTAGATAATCAGTCTACGTTCTCCCACCTATTACCCCACATACATACATCCTTCATACATTCATACCTACACATAGTTAACTACAATTACTATTAAAAGGCGCTATATCAAGTGCAATCTTATAGAGACGCACACTCTCTCCAACCCACAAAAAGACCGAGACCACGAGGTCTAATTTTAGTTAACAATGTGTCCTATTAATCAATGCAGTCATCCCTATATATAACTACATTCAATCACCATCCCTATTATAATCTAAACACTATATAGCAATGTCTTCAACAGTTACATGATCGTAAATAGCACTTCAATGTTCTCACAGTTCAAACGACATCAATCAAATCGACAATAATCAATGCAATAATCCTCTTCATGACTAATCAATGTCCTTCACCACGTTATACATACTAATCACGCACAAAAATAAATCAGATACAATTCATAAAGCATTTAACAAGAACAGACAACGTTTGAGCGCTTCCATAGCTCTCTTCTGTCGTCTCTCCTTCTGCAGAACGTTTTCCTCCTTCTCCTCCGTCGTCGTCGTCCACGTTTCTCCATCCGTCCATCCATAGAAGTCCCAGGAAATTCCTGGCTGTCGAGGACCTCGTTCCTCGCAGCGTCGTCCGTTCGTCAGACTTCCGGTTGACGACGTCTCTCCTTCTCCTCCGCGTCGTCGTCCACGTGCATCCTCGTTTCTCCATCCGTTCATCCGCGCAGTCTCCCTAGAAATCCATGGCTGTCGAGGATCTTGTTTCCTCGCAGCGTCGTCTGTTCGTCAGGCTTCCGGTTGACGACGTCTCTCCTTCTCCTCTCCTCCTCCATCGAACAGTGAAGCATCGGACTGCTTCTCCCGCATCCGTCGCATTCGTCCGTCCATCTGGGTTGTCTTTGACGCCCGTTGAAGCGTCGCAGAGAATGGCTAAGTCCGTTTTTCCCATTATAATATACGACTGTTTTATCCGACTGTTTTTCTTTTACTCTGGTGCAACGTTTATATTTTCGACGACAGTTTCTGGACAGTTTCTGAAGTTGTCTTATTATTGGTTTCGCTTCCCGTAGTTTGCGTTGCCATGGAGCATTGAATCCATCGTTCTCGTTCCAGTTAGAAAGTAAGCCCCAGATGTCATCGCTACATCACTCGTTGTACGTATAACCAGAGTAACGCATATCGGTGACGGTGGCCTGTACTTGTGTCGCCCTCTCGTGAATGCATTGGAAACATTCGCATCATCGCTCAATGGAAACCCATAATTATACCCAAAATTTTGATCTAGTTGCCGTAGTTAATGTTTTGCTCAACACCATTAAAACAACATCATCATCATATCATCACGCATACGTTAATCAAATCTTAATAGTCTCTTGTCTTCTCGTCTGATAGTCGTATTATTTCCATGTCTGTTTTCATTACAGTCGTATATCCTTCCTCCTTCGTTCTGTCCCTTCGTAAAAATCATTTATCTGTTCTTAATCATCGTTAATCATCCTTAATCATCCCTGGTCATCTCTAATCTTACTTAATCATCCAATCTTAAACTACTCAACTCCTAAACTACTCAAATCTTCCCAGATCATCTCACCCTTAATTTACATCAATCCTTAATCTTCCTTAATCATCACTAATCTTCCTTCTCTCCTTCCTAACTCTTGATCGACATCCTCGCCGCCATTGTGGAGTTCGACGCTCCTCGTCGCTTGCGCTTCTGGTCTGGCACTACCGGGAGGGAGCCCCCTTGCCCCCGGATCTAGCATTTCCCGGTCTCCCGACCTTCCGCTCAGCGACAGGAACGCTTGGCCCTAGTTGAACTCCGGTGTAGTCGCAGAGATGGCCCGCGGGGGTGCTAAGTCCCACAGTTTGGTGTACCACCCCTGCTCCTACGGTCAGGGCCCCTACTACTCTACTCATTGACAAGGTGCTACCGAGCTTGGCGCGGAAGGGCGTTGGCCCTACGACTGTTTTCTTTCACAGCTTGGGTCCGTTTAACCTCCTCCTCCTAAATGTCCTCGCCTTCTTTCCAACCTCCTCCTCATTCGTTCCGACTCCTCCTATCTTCCTCTACCGTCACTCTCCTCTCAGCCCGTATATAGTCTATATATATATAGCCTACGTATATAGTCACCTAGTTTAGTACAGTCTCACACTGGTCTCTTCCGTCTCTCCAGTCGTTCTACAGTCATTTCCGTCGTTAACTAACTCAGTCACTAAATACAGAATTATCCAGACACAGTATTTGAATAGCGTTTCCGCTATGTATCTTAAACACAATTTCACAATAATAACACGAATCATAATACGGCGCTAGAACAATAGCAAAGAATAAAACACACACTCACTCATTCATTCATACAGCTCAAACTAAGGCAACCGCTGATAAAGGGGAGAATTTCATGTACGGGTTTTTCCCCAATATATAAACATTGACTTGCTATTATAGCCCACGCAACATACCCTCGCATCGTTCGGTTTCAGTTCCTTCGCAATCCAGTTCCTTTCGTCCTCTTTGTCGAGTCCAGCCATTCGTCCTATCCTCCGAATAGACGCGTGCTTACTCGATCCTCCAACAGTTCCAGTTAGGCCTGAGCAATCCTCATCCTCGTAGCTCGTCCGATGCCTTCGTCGTAAAGAAGAGCACAGTCTTACGTAACTCGCTCTATCACCATCGCAGACGATTCCGATCCGTTTGATCCCAAAATAATCTGCTTCACTTCACTCGTGGACTGTCCTTCCACGAAATCCTCGAATCCTCAAATACACAAATCACAATCCTCGTGGCATATCTCCTCACGGCAATCCTCTAAATCCTCTGTTTCCAGTAACGCTTCCGATCCTGATCCGTTTTGATCCAAGGTCGACGTCGTCACTGCTTCTTTAACTTCGCGGCAACTTCCTCTCACGAAATCCGCGAAATCCTCATCGTCGTGGAACGCTCATCCACGAAATCCTCAGCTCCTCATCGTATCTTTAACGTCGTCTCTGCCACCGAGCGCAACGTAAAAGGCCTCTTTAACTTCTCGGAATAGTCCTCTCACGACATCCCGAAATCCTCAGCTCCTCGTCGAATCCTCAGCTCCTCTAGCAATCTTTAACGCCTCTCGATAGTCTTTAACGCCGTCCGGATCCGGTTGATCCCAGGACGCGGCGGGCCGCAATTCACACCATCTCTTCCAACGAGCACAACGTAAAAGGCTCCGTCGACTCTCCTGATCGAACACAACGTGAAAGGCCTCGATTGTTCGTCTTCACTCCCTTTTATACACTTCCAGATTCGCATCAGCAGAAACGGCTGTTTCTGCTTGCTTTCTCCCTTTGTCCGTCTGCCTCCTTCCAAAATGAGTGCCGCGGTCCCTGTCTGTATGCCACGCCATCCACTGGCAAAGACACGGAAAGAAGTAGGTCAAAGTTTTCCCTCCGTCAGCGTGGGCTAGATTATCAGGCCTGAATTCTGCAACTGTCAGCGTGGTCTAGATAATCAGTCTACGTTCTCCCACCTATTACCCCACATACATACATCCTTCATACATTCATACCTACACATAGTTAACTACAATTACTATTAAAAGGCGCTATATCAAGTGCAATCTTATAGAGACGCACACTCTCTCCAACCCACAAAAAGACCGAGACCACGAGGTCTAATTTTAGTTAACAATGTGTCCTATTAATCAATGCAGTCATCCCTATATATAACTACATTCAATCACCATCCCTATTATAATCTAAACACTATATAGCAATGTCTTCAACAGTTACATGATCGTAAATAGCACTTCAATGTTCTCACAGTTCAAACGACATCAATCAAATCGACAATAATCAATGCAATAATCCTCTTCATGACTAATCAATGTCCTTCACCACGTTATACATACTAATCACGCACAAAAATAAATCAGATACAATTCATAAAGCATTTAACAAGAACAGACAACGTTTGAGCGCTTCCATAGCTCTCTTCTGTCGTCTCTCCTTCTGCAGAACGTTTTCCTCCTTCTCCTCCGTCGTCGTCGTCCACGTTTCTCCATCCGTCCATCCATAGAAGTCCCAGGAAATTCCTGGCTGTCGAGGACCTCGTTCCTCGCAGCGTCGTCCGTTCGTCAGACTTCCGGTTGACGACGTCTCTCCTTCTCCTCCGCGTCGTCGTCCACGTGCATCCTCGTTTCTCCATCCGTTCATCCGCGCAGTCTCCCTAGAAATCCATGGCTGTCGAGGATCTTGTTTCCTCGCAGCGTCGTCTGTTCGTCAGGCTTCCGGTTGACGACGTCTCTCCTTCTCCTCTCCTCCTCCATCGAACAGTGAAGCATCGGACTGCTTCTCCCGCATCCGTCGCATTCGTCCGTCCATCTGGGTTGTCTTTGACGCCCGTTGAAGCGTCGCAGAGAATGGCTAAGTCCGTTTTTCCCATTATAATATACGACTGTTTTATCCGACTGTTTTTCTTTTACTCTGGTGCAACGTTTATATTTTCGACGACAGTTTCTGGACAGTTTCTGAAGTTGTCTTATTATTGGTTTCGCTTCCCGTAGTTTGCGTTGCCATGGAGCATTGAATCCATCGTTCTCGTTCCAGTTAGAAAGTAAGCCCCAGATGTCATCGCTACATCACTCGTTGTACGTATAACCAGAGTAACGCATATCGGTGACGGTGGCCTGTACTTGTGTCGCCCTCTCGTGAATGCATTGGAAACATTCGCATCATCGCTCAATGGAAACCCATAATTATACCCAAAATTTTGATCTAGTTGCCGTAGTTAATGTTTTGCTCAACACCATTAAAACAACATCATCATCATATCATCACGCATACGTTAATCAAATCTTAATAGTCTCTTGTCTTCTCGTCTGATAGTCGTATTATTTCCATGTCTGTTTTCATTACAGTCGTATATCCTTCCTCCTTCGTTCTGTCCCTTCGTAAAAATCATTTATCTGTTCTTAATCATCGTTAATCATCCTTAATCATCCCTGGTCATCTCTAATCTTACTTAATCATCCAATCTTAAACTACTCAACTCCTAAACTACTCAAATCTTCCCAGATCATCTCACCCTTAATTTACATCAATCCTTAATCTTCCTTAATCATCACTAATCTTCCTTCTCTCCTTCCTAACTCTTGATCGACATCCTCGCCGCCATTGTGGAGTTCGACGCTCCTCGTCGCTTGCGCTTCTGGTCTGGCACTACCGGGAGGGAGCCCCCTTGCCCCCGGATCTAGCATTTCCCGGTCTCCCGACCTTCCGCTCAGCGACAGGAACGCTTGGCCCTAGTTGAACTCCGGTGTAGTCGCAGAGATGGCCCGCGGGGGTGCTAAGTCCCACAGTTTGGTGTACCACCCCTGCTCCTACGGTCAGGGCCCCTACTACTCTACTCATTGACAAGGTGCTACCGAGCTTGGCGCGGAAGGGCGTTGGCCCTACGACTGTTTTCTTTCACAGCTTGGGTCCGTTTAACCTCCTCCTCCTAAATGTCCTCGCCTTCTTTCCAACCTCCTCCTCATTCGTTCCGACTCCTCCTATCTTCCTCTACCGTCACTCTCCTCTCAGCCCGTATATAGTCTATATATATATAGCCTACGTATATAGTCACCTAGTTTAGTACAGTCTCACACTGGTCTCTTCCGTCTCTCCAGTCGTTCTACAGTCATTTCCGTCGTTAACTAACTCAGTCACTAAATACAGAATTATCCAGACACAGTATTTGAATAGCGTTTCCGCTATGTATCTTAAACACAATTTCACAATAATAACACGAATCATAATACGGCGCTAGAACAATAGCAAAGAATAAAACACACACTCACTCATTCATTCATACAGCTCAAACTAAGGCAACCGCTGATAAAGGGGAGAATTTCATGTACGGGTTTTTCCCCAATATATAAACATTGACTTGCTATTATAGCCCACGCAACATACCCTCGCATCGTTCGGTTTCAGTTCCTTCGCAATCCAGTTCCTTTCGTCCTCTTTGTCGAGTCCAGCCATTCGTCCTATCCTCCGAATAGACGCGTGCTTACTCGATCCTCCAACAGTTCCAGTTAGGCCTGAGCAATCCTCATCCTCGTAGCTCGTCCGATGCCTTCGTCGTAAAGAAGAGCACAGTCTTACGTAACTCGCTCTATCACCATCGCAGACGATTCCGATCCGTTTGATCCCAAAATAATCTGCTTCACTTCACTCGTGGACTGTCCTTCCACGAAATCCTCGAATCCTCAAATACACAAATCACAATCCTCGTGGCATATCTCCTCACGGCAATCCTCTAAATCCTCTGTTTCCAGTAACGCTTCCGATCCTGATCCGTTTTGATCCAAGGTCGACGTCGTCACTGCTTCTTTAACTTCGCGGCAACTTCCTCTCACGAAATCCGCGAAATCCTCATCGTCGTGGAACGCTCATCCACGAAATCCTCAGCTCCTCATCGTATCTTTAACGTCGTCTCTGCCACCGAGCGCAACGTAAAAGGCCTCTTTAACTTCTCGGAATAGTCCTCTCACGACATCCCGAAATCCTCAGCTCCTCGTCGAATCCTCAGCTCCTCTAGCAATCTTTAACGCCTCTCGATAGTCTTTAACGCCGTCCGGATCCGGTTGATCCCAGGACGCGGCGGGCCGCAATTCACACCATCTCTTCCAACGAGCACAACGTAAAAGGCTCCGTCGACTCTCCTGATCGAACACAACGTGAAAGGCCTCGATTGTTCGTCTTCACTCCCTTTTATACACTTCCAGATTCGCATCAGCAGAAACGGCTGTTTCTGCTTGCTTTCTCCCTTTGTCCGTCTGCCTCCTTCCAAAATGAGTGCCGCGGTCCCTGTCTGTATGCCACGCCATCCACTGGCAAAGACACGGAAAGAAGTAGGACAAAGTTTTCCCTCCGTCAGCGTGGGCTAGATTATCAGGCCTGAATTCTGCAACTGTCAGCGTGGTCTAGATAATCAGTCTACGTTCTCCCACCTATTACCCCACACACATACATCCTTCATACATTCATACCTACACATAGTTAACTACAATTACTATTAAAAGGCGCTATATCAAGTGCAATCTTATAGAGACGCACACACTGCAGGGCCTTCGAGAGGTGTGTGTATGTTGGGGGGCGGGGTCAGCGAGAACAAAATATGCCCAGGGACTATAGCCCATACGTCCGCGAGTATACCAGTTCGCCCTCCGACGGTGAGCTATTGAGATCTAAACATGACGTTTGCACCCTGACATACATAATATACAAGGGGACATTAAGAATCGTGGAACCCATTTCGTCCATTTTCTGTCCCAATAATAATCAGAATAAATAATAATAATAATAATAATAATAATAATAATAAATTAAATTTATTTATACCCCGCAGTCGATCGAGTCGATCGATCGAGTCGATCGTAACTCATTGAAATCAACTGGACTCTGTTATCCATTACTCCGTTTATATGCATCTGCCTATTACATGTCATGTATATTTCATTTAAGTGTACTATGTCTGTAAACCAAAATGCGGTTAGCAATTGGTGAATTAAAGAATATTCTTATCTTATCTTATCTTATCTCATCTTAACTCGGTCAAGTCGAGTCAATCGAAAAATCGTCGACTCGATCGACTTGCAAGTCGAGTCGATCGTTCGTTTTCCGAAGTCGAGTCGACTCGACTCGGCTTAGAAATATTTTATTTACTATTTCTTGAAGTCTCAAAGTGACCTACATGATAATAATGACGTAGGCCTAATTCAGTTTTTGCACACAAGTGCAGCTAATGGCCCTTTTGGCA